>CM031871.1:7197387-7227321 GCA_018697195.1 Certhia americana
AGTGCTCCCATCCCGTCCCAGTGCTCCATCCCCTGTCCCAGTGCTCCATCCCCTGTCCCAGTGCTCCATCCCCTGTCCCGGTGCTCCCATCCCCTGTCCCAGTGCTCCATCCCCTGTCCCAGCGCTCCCATCCCCTCTCCCGGTGCTCCCATCCCCTCTCCTGGTGCTCCCATCCCCTCTCCCTGTGCTCCCATCCCCTCTCCCTGTGCTCCCATCCCCTCTCCTGGTGCTCCCATCCCCTCTCAGGTGCTCCCATCCCCTCTCCTGGTGCTCCCATCCCGGGAGATTTATCCAACAATATTTCTTATGATTCCACACTAACAAGGCTATGGGAGCATTTGCATTTTTTAGGAGCAAAACTGTATTCTTCCACAAAGTCAGCTGGGAGCCCTCCAACCTCTAATTGCTCTCCATAAGGCAGCAGGTCAGGCCCTGAGACTTATGGAAGCTCCAGGCTTCTGTGGCAGAGACACACTCAGCTCAGCCAGAGCAAAAGGAGAAATTATCTCTGCAATTGGCATGAAAAGTGCTCCAGCCAGATATAGCCTTTCCTGTTTTGTTGTTTTATGTGGTATTTCAGAAATCATATTCATAGATCAATGAATTCAGTTACTTTAATTCTCTGAATTCTACACTGAGGCTAAACCCAACATAAAATAGATTGGCAGATCGAGGCAAAACTAATTCCTGTGTTCTACAAGCTGTGAACATTATATCACATCACTTCAGCATCAAAGGGCTGATTAATGATCCTGGCATTTCTGAACATAGCAATTCTTCCTTGTTCAGATATGAGGCACTGCAGAAGCTGTGACAAGTGTCCAAAGTTCTGTCCATTTAATCTCATTAAATTATGGCCCATTCATTTACCTTTCAGCTGTGTTATTTAAGAAAGGCTGCATTTTCAGGCAGGAACCTGAGCAATGACATCGTGGTGGGCTGGTGGGACATGCCTGCCTTATGGAGCACTTCCTCCCAAAGTAAGTGCAAGATACCCTTGCAGAAGGTACCATCGTGGTGCCACAGCTCTGCCAGTGCTGATTCTTTGTCCCCAAGGTCACCAAAGGGGCCTGGGAGGAATTGCAGGCCATGTTTACATTGGATTTCCTGTTCCCATGCTGCTCTCCATGACCAGAGCACTCCTGCAGCTCAGCCAGAGGCACTCCTGGATTACACAGGCCACTGGCACTTCACAGAAAGTTTTTGAATTTGGGCCATCTGCCATGTCCCATTAACTTCCACAAAGCCTAACTCCTCCATGAGGCTTTGAAAACCCAAATCCTAGCACTTGTTTCTTCTTGACCTCTTTTGATCTTTTTTCTCCTGCCACTAGCTGTGAGTTCAGAGCCACAGCCAGAACAATCACACTTAAAATGACTGCAGAACTTCCTGAAAATGTGACAAAAAAGGGGTAAATATGGGAATTTCATTTGGCTGGCTTCAGTACAGTACAAACCTTTTGATACCTGGGCATTTGAGCATTAGGATCTACACTTACATCCAGAACAAACAATTCTTATCAGAAATCCTGGCACAGATTTCTTGATACTGTAAAAATCCTCCATCTCTTCTACATGCATTGCCCCATCGTAGCTTTTTGCTTCCATTTTGCCCATCCTGTGAAAACTCACTGATTTTTCTCAGTGCAATACAGGTTTTCTCATGGCCAAGGTTGCAGTCATTACTCAGACACCAGAACAGCATGGTCTATAACACTGCCACCAGGCTGTAACATTTGAATATATTCTGGCCACAGAAACAATGATCTACAGCTCCTTTTTTTCTTTTTTTCCCCAACTCACTGGTTTATTGGTTTCTACATCCCATAATCTTTTCACTCTTCTTTGGCATGTCCAATTTAGAGAAACCGTCACTCTTCCTCTTCTCATTAAATATGCTCAGAACACTTTGTATAAAATAAATAAAAATACTGACTAGTTTGAAAAATGTATATTTTTGATGGGAGGAGGTTTAAAGCCAAGGCACTAATTAGCCAGCACAGATGCAGGAAGTTAGATTTTGATGATGTGATCAGATGTAAAAGAAGATAATACACAGTCAAAGAGGGGAAAATGATGCATTATACCCTCAAGAAAAGGATTTGATTTGTTTGGCTTTTAAAGTCAAGTGCTGAAGCCGAATGAGCTGAAACCCAGTTTTAATGTGTGGAGAGAAACATCTGTGATGGGGATGGTCCAGAATACGCAACATATGGAACGATCAGACAAAACCCCATCTCAACTTCAGAGGGGAAAACCTCCCCTGCAAGTGCAGCTCCTGCAGAAGATGCCGTGCAAAGGGAGGGTCAGTGGCAGGCAGCACACGGTTTCAGATGTCAGGAACACACCTGGGGAACATCTGGAATCCCGGCCGGGCCCTGTGCTGAAGCTGCTCTTTTCCCTCTCAAGAGCAAACGCAGCCTGGTTTCCTCTGAGGAGCAGGGAAGGGAAAGGCAGAACCCAGCCGGAGCAGAGCTGTGGAGTGATTCCTACCATCTGTAATTCAGCCGTTTGCTGCCCAGGATCTCTGTGCTGCTGCTGATTCTTTGCACACCTCTCCACTAACGGCAGGAGCATCTGCACAGAGAGGCTGAGCACTGCTGGCACCGCTCTGCAGACTCAGCAGTGCTCTCAATCATCTCACCTGCCCTTTTGACCTTTTTTCCAGGAATCTAGGTTCTGAACACTGCTCAAAGCCCCTCCACAATAACTTCGTTTTTAGCAAATATTCACCATAATGGTTCTATTCTTCTAGGTTCTGTTAGGACTGTGAGACAGGCAAAGAGCCTGCAGAGACAGGCAAAAAGCAAATATCTACTTCAGTCCTTTTTTCCTTTGCCTCCTGTGCTGCTGGACTTTGAAATTGCAAATCTCAGTGACAGTAGAAGTTTCCTAGAATCCATCACTATGTAAACTGATAAAGTGCAAGGCAACTTCATTTTTAGCAATGATTTAGCATGCTGCCAAAGCTTTGTGCTTCCCAACAAAATGAGTGACAAATGTTGCATGCATAGTCCTTCCCTAATGATACAGTGTTCAAGCTTTTATCATGAATAGAAAAGAAAGCAGATATTTATTAGAAATCTAGAGGACTTTAAGATAATTAAATTTGTTTACTCAACCACCCAGCTGGTTTGGTAGAAAAAGTAAATATTTCTTGGAATTTCCAAAGTATTGTTTATCGTTAAGAAGTTACTTCTGAAAACACCATGAAGAGGATATTTACAAGGAGAAAAAATGACAGGCAACATGATAGAGCCCAGATTTTTTTCTTCTCTCTCCCAAAAGTCCTTCTTAGGCTGAAGGTCAGAAATAACAGATGTTCTGCATTGGTTTCAGGCAGAGTTGGCAATCCAAATTCTGGTTTCTCGCATGTGGTATTTAAGCATGTGAAAAATGTAAGATCATCTCAAAAACTGCTAAGTATGTAAAGAGCCTTTTGGTAAAAGCGGTTCTATGAGAGAAGGAAGTTAAATATTAATACCTTCTTATGTTTCTAAGGTGATATTCAAGTAAATTTAATTGTCAGATCAGAGAAAGTAAATCTCCCATCATTCTTTTTTTCTCTTGATTTTTGAGGGAGAGTTCTTTGGCTTCAGAAGAAAAGCCATGGAGGTATCCCAACAGCATATCTAGTTATATCAAAGAAATCTTTCAAAGCCTAGCACAAAACCCTTGCAAGGCAGGCCAGTATCATTACACTGGTTTTTCAGGTGTTCACTGACAAAGCCCAAATTCCTGCTATTTTTTGGAAAGTGTATATGCATATTCAGAATTTTAAAACATTGCCCCTCATGTGTCCTGCTCAAGGCTGCCCAGTATCAGACCCCCATGGAGTCTGGTTATTCTGATTTCCCAGTTTGTGATTAGGATTTTCCCCTTGGCAATAGCACATCAATATTGCTATTTACTCCATTATGCATTTTGGATACCGAAGTGACAAACATTTCATTCAGCAAACAGCTACCATTTGTTAATACTCCTTGTCAAGCAGTGCAAAGCACTTGGAATTAGATGTCAGAGGCATCTTAAACCCGGGCTAGAGGATGCCAGGAGCAGGGAGGAGGCTCACAGTCAGCAGTATTTACAGCTGCCATTTCCCACCACTAAGTGTGGAATGTGCCTGGGAGCTGCCCTGCATTCCTGCCTTGCCTCAGCCTCCTTTTACTGCCTTCTGATTCACCGCTGTGGCTCCAGCGAGGTAAATCTGGCTGAGTCACACGGGGCTCTCGGAGGGACAGCATTAATGCATGCGGGTCTCCTCCGCCCAAATGACAGCAGCACTTAGGGCAGCTCTCACAGGAGACATCCCTTGAAAGCTCTGAATATAGAACCAGGCAATGCTGCAGTGGCTGGAGTGAAAAATCAGATCCCTGCATGTCAAAAAACAAAATAACTGCACCAGAAATAAAGGCAGGCTCAGAAGGGCTATTAAGGAAAACAGAAAAGAAGCTTACTTTTAATTACTGAAGTGAGATACCCAAATTAATACAAGACTACATCTGTATAATTGAAAACTCTACCACATAATATAATGTGTGCTAAAATAAAAGGCAATAAAGCATTAAAGTTCATGTGACATTTTAATCAGAGAGCCAAATAAATGCATTAGTAAACAGAATTGACTTAGGCAATTATTTTAAGTTTTAAAAATTAATTTGTTTACCATTACTTCATCCTTGAACTTGTACCATTAATATCAAGCACTGTTTTCCAGCATGTCTGTGAGAATATTCTCAGGGTATTTGAAAGCAGCTGAGAGGTAAGTGCTTACGAGAAATAAAATGCAACCCTGCAATTTCAATCAGCACACACAGTAAACAGGAGGAGGGTACACCAGCAGGCTTTATAGGAGCACCCCAAGGCCTGTAGCCATGCTGTTACTCTGAATTCCAGCTGCTGGCACCCCCAGAGAGCCATCCAGCCCTCACCTCCCAGGCAGGGGGAGGCTGCAGCTCCTGCTTTTTGTGCAGCTGCTGTTTGGGTGTGGGAAGCAGCAGGGGCAGAGAACAGCAGGGTCTGGCTGACCCCTCTGCTGAGCTCTCATCTGCTGGGCACAGGTGTTTGCTTCACCCCCTCACGTTCGGGTGAGCCCCAGATAGCACCTTAAAAGAACAGGGGGTATTTGACATCTCCAGCGTGGGATCTTTGCAGAAATTGGACAGAGCTTCTCCAAAGGGAAACCCAAGAGGAACTTTCTCTAAGCCCTCAGCTTTCCATGCTAAGGAAATCAACTTAAGCTTTTGATTTACCAGAGCTTTGCACTTTGGTGTAACTACTTACACCCACATAAATCCAAGATAATGGGAGAGTTAGCCCCCCAAATTGTAGAGTTCTGATTTCTCCAAAGCCTTTAGGGCTACTGTGAGAAGACTTGAGTCTTGACTCGAGTGCAATGTACTAATAATGAAACATACATGTACACAAAAAGCAGAATGATGGATCACAAGTTTTATAGATCCTGCCCTGCAGGATGCAGTCAATAGTGAAGAATTTATCTGGTAATAAAAAGTTGCCTGTGGATATTTATCATTAATATGCCAACTATTTGTTTTCATCTGCAACTGCCAATTTGCAAGCTGAGACCTACAAAAAACTGGTTCCTGACAACTGAGACATAAATTTATTGAAAAAAAGTTGCTTAGATTTTACTAACTATAAAAAATCATGGCCCATCTTGTGTGCTATGCAGGAAGCTATCACTGCTCTCATTTTATAACTCAGCTGATAACCTTGTATCTGAATTCTGCTTCCTTCTGTGCCTTGCACTGGTCAGTGACCACAGGGCAGCCCCAGCACAGTTTCCATTCATGTCCAAACAAAGACTGTATTTATTACTTTTCATGTTCCTCTTCCACTGGTCACAGCAGTATTAGTTAATCAAGCAGTGTGCCTCAACTTGCTTTCTGAAGAAACTGAAAAAACCCGCTGGAAATATCCCATTCTCACACCAAATCCTTGCACTGCTCGTACACTGATTAATTTTTTTTTTCATTCAATTTGAAAGACAATGTTAAGATAGTTGAGACTTACTAACTTGTAGCAAGTACCTAAAAGAAAGTGCAAAGCTATTTTAGGACATGAAGAACAAAACATTTACTGTTCCTGTATTTTCTTTCCCTCGAGTCCCTTGTATGTCAAAAAATATTTCTTCAGACAAAGGAAAGCATTATTCTTAGAAAACATCCTTAGGAAAAGAAAAATTTGTGTTCTCAGACTTGGAGCTAAACTCCAAAAAAGCCAGAATAAGCTTGAAATATCTGGTTTCATTATTTATTTAGAGGAAATTAGATCTCTAGATTCACCTACAGCCTTTTACCACAGTCTTAGAGTAGGCAAGGTAAGAAGAGTTCATTTTCCTTTTAAAGACAATGTTAATTCTATTCTAGGCACATCTAACAGGACCAACACTGGGGAAGAACAAGAGGAGATAAATGCTTCATCTGTCTTACCCTAGAACAGCAAAATATCTCAGAACAGAGAGATCAGTTAAGGAACAGATTTATTCTCTCTAAACAACTTTAAACCCAAGATTTACCGTGACAATCAGCTTTCAAAACTTCATTGACAAAAAACGAAGTCTCAGAAGCCGGGCCTGTTTCTTAAAACCTTTGGTCAATAAGAAAAAAAATCACCTTTAGTTTTGATCCAACAGAGCCTGTTCTACAGCTGTTATTTATCAGCTGAAACACACTTGTGTGAACCAAAATGCAATATCAAAGTGTTTGATGTGTTTTAGAGAACGAGGCATTATTGGCATTTCCATATGTTAGAAGCTGAGGGAAAATTGCATATTGATGATAGCGGAGTTGTTCCAGAAAAGAAGGAGTAAGTAACCATTTAGGATTTTATTAGATATGTTCTGGATGTTGGATTACCCAGCTTTAACACTGGCATAAGGAAAGCATTTCCCAGCTTTGGTATTTTCTGCCTCCCATTTACTGCAGATGCACATTTTACCAGACAAGATGGTTTGGCTGCTTTTACAGATGGTCAGCCACTTCCAAAAACTCTCCTGATGAAATCTTAAGCCCAGACACATGAGCAGCAAGTTGTATCTCAGTTTCAATGCAGACAGATTCAATTTTTGTTAACGTACTAGTACCTTACTACCAAGCAGATATATAAAAATTCATAGAGTAAACAAATCAACATTGAATTATAGAATCATTTGGGTTGGAAGGGTTAAAGCTCATCTGGTGCCATCCCTGCTATGGGCAGGGACATCTTCCACTGTCCCAGGCTGCTCCAAACCCTGCCCAGCCTGGTCTGGGACATTTCCAGGGATCCAGAGGAAGCCACAGCTGCTCTGGGCACCCTGTGCCAGGGCCTGCCCACCCTCACAGTAAAAAAATTACTTCATAATATCTAATTTAAACCTACTCTTTTTCATGTTCTGTGTGATTTATTTCCCCAAAAGATAACTTTGCATTAACAAAATTAAAGCTGCTTTCCAATCACTACTGCTTCTTTTAAAATCAGGATTAAATGGTAATTACTTAGGAAGAAGCACTATGCTTAATTTGCTCATTTGCAGTGCTGCCAAGCAGCAACCTAACTAGATAGTTATCAGCTGTAAAAAACTTATTGAGCAGAAATAGGAATTAATTAAGGTTACAACTCAAGAATCAGAGGGTCAGCATCCCAAGGCTGCCTGAGGATTTTTGTTTGTCCTACAGGTGATTGCATTCAGGATGCTCTCAGGAAGTCCTCTCAGTGGGGAATGTTTTATTTACCACTTACAGACACCATATGACTAAACAGCATGATTGCAAATCAGGTTAGAACTGCTTATTTATTACAAGTCCTTAAGTTTTGAGTCCAGACTTTCCTGTTGTGTAATACATAAAAACTGTCTGTGATGCCAGCAGTCTAAAAACAAACACTAGGGCTGCTGGAGCTTTTAATTTCTATAGTACTTGGCCGTGCAGTACCAAACCATATCTGTAAGTGTTGGCACTTAAGAGATCTCACAGAGTAGTAGTTACACACCTGAAGAAAAGAGAACTGTTTGAAGTTGCCCACAATTTTGACATCATCCACTCAAGTACAGCCTTCTGTGATGCTTACATTGTTATCTTATTAAAAATGTATCTCAGAACTTGCTAATTACCCAGCTACTCAAGAAGAAAGCCTTGGCATACCAGTAAGAAATGGTCATACCAATAAGAGACGGTCATACCAGCAAGAACTGCTCTTGCAGTGTCAAAGTAGGAGGAAAACCACAGAAATCATAATTTAATTCCCATATTAATTGAAATCTACTTTGGCAAAGAAGATGTAGAACCGGTCCCATAAAATGTGACTCTCCCAACATGCCAAAAGGACATTTCAAAGACAAATGAAGGCCAGCCGTGAGGGAAGCACGAGCTGATTGCAGTGTTGGCCCTTGTGGGGTGAGCTCAGACCATCACCGACCAACGGGCGCCATGTCGGCCTCGCCGCGCTGCTTTCCCCACAGCGGGGTACACAGCCAGCCCCGCCACTCCTGCTCACCTGGCAGGTAGGAACAGGAAAGAAAACATTCCTCCCTGCTGCCCACACAGCGTGGCAGAGTTGTTATCTGGAGAAGGCAAACTGGAGCAGCCATCCTGCAGTCCGGGGGCACCGCGGCCGTCAGGGCCTGTCTGGGTGCGGCCGCCGCCCTGCCCCTCACGGCCCCTCACGGCCCCTCATGGGGGACTGGGCACCCATGGGCAGTGCCAGGGCTTGGGGCAGGGCTCAGGGACACTGGGCAGGGCTCAGGGACACTGTGCCAAGGTGTGAGATGAGCTCTCTGGTGCGGGTCCTGCTCACCTGGAGCACCTGGGCTGAGCTGCGGATCCGTGAGGGGACGCACGGACATGGTGGATCTGTGAGAGGACGCACGGACATGGTGGATCTGTGAGAGGACGCACGGACATGGCGGATCCGTGAGGGCACACACGGACAGGGCGGATCCATGAGGGGACGCACGGACATGGTGGATCCGTGAGGGGACGCACGGACATGGTGGATCCGTGAGGGCACACACGGACAGGGCGGATCCATGAGGGGACGCACGGACATGGAGGATCCGTGAGAGGACACATGGACATGGCGGATCCATGAGGGCACACACGGACATGGCGGATCTGTGAGAGGACACACGGACATGCTGGATCCGTGAGGGGACACACGGACATGGCGGATCTGTGAGAGGACACACGGACATGGCGGATCCATGAGGGGACGCACGGACATGGAGGATCCGTGAGAGGACACACGGACATGGTGGATCTGTGAGAGGACACACGGACATGGCGGATCTGTGAGGGGACGCACGGACATGGCTGGCGAGGAGCTGGGCAGAGGTGTGAGGTGAGCTGGGATCTCCATAGGGATGCTGGGCTGGGAGCTGTAAACATCCCATTCCCTCGGGAGGAGGGCTGCAGGTGAGGGCTGCCCCTCACACCTGTGTGGGAGGAGGGAGGAGGTCCTGGAGCAGGGATGGATGGGGTACCCCTGGGGCTACCTGTGAGTACCCACCCAGCTTGGCATTGGCATTTCCATATGTTAGAAGCTGAGGGAAAATGGCATATTGATGATAGCCGAGTTGCTTCAGAAAAGGAGTAAGACACCATTTAAGATTTGGTTAAATATGTTCTGGGTGTTGGACTACCCAACTTTAACACTGACATAAAGAAAGCATTTCCCATTTTTGGTATTTTCTGCCTGGCAGAAGAGATTGCCAAGGTGAGTGACCCGAGGGGGTGGGCAAGGAGCAGAGCTCAGAACAGTGAGCAGGCTTTGTAGAGAAGGAAAAACTACACCAGGCTGCCAGAAACAGCTGAGAAATGCTTAACAATGCTGAGAAAACGCCTGCCCTCCCTCTGCATATGTATGGCTGTGCTTGCATTTGGGTTGGTACTGACAGTGGGTTTTATTTCAGGCATATCCCTCAAAACAACCTGCATTATAATGAATATCAGATTTCTCCCAATTCTGATTTTGTAGAGTTGTTTGTATTTGCTGCTGGAGTTGTGTGCTAAAGAATAGCCATAACACAATTTAAATGTATATTTCACTTACCTGTGTAACAGACCGTGAAATAACACAGGCCATACCACATAAGAATTTTGCTCATATTAGGCTAGACCTTTTGTTTTCTGGGTATATAGAGTGGGAGATTTATCTATGGTGTAATACAAACTGTAATTTATTGTAGATTTGTGAGGAAGTCTGTAAGGAGGATCCAACTTTATCCCAAGGAAACTGATGAAACCAAGGGAGCTGATGCTTTGTGCTGAGGTGCCTGAGTGCACACCAGCACTGCTGCCTAGCACACAGAGATCAGGAATGCCATGTCTGTGTCACGTCTGTGGCACTGCCAGCCTCTCAGAGAAACCCTGAAAAGGTTAAAGGAACGGGAGAGAGCTGCCTACAAGCGTTTGCTTTTTCTTGGCTTTTCTTCTGTTAGTTTGCTTATTAGCAGAATACTCTGTCCCATCCCTGGATTTTTTGTCTGCCTTCCTCCTTTTCATTTAGGGGTTTTGCTGAAGTTAGAATTAATTTCAAATATCACTCACGTAGCTGACATTGATTTCTAACCAGCAGTGCAGTAACATTTAAATGCAGCTGAAAGAGCCTTGACTGGGAAGAGAAACCATGACATTTATCACATGCATAGAATGCTTTGTGTTGGAAGGGATCTCAGAGCCCATCCAGTGTCACATCCTGCCTTGGGGACACCTCCCCTATCCCCAGGCCTTTCCAGCCTGTCCTGAGACATTTCCAGGGATCCAGGGGCAGCCCCAGCTGCTCTGGGCTCCCTGTGCCAGGGCCTGCCCACCCTCCCAGAGAAGGATTTCCTCCTGATATCTAATCTAAATCTACCCTCTTGCAGTTTAAAGCCATTATGCCTCACTCTGTCACTACCCTCATTTTCTGAAAGACTGATTACCTCCTCTTCTCAGCCACAGTGGTGCTGATCCCTAGAAATCCATGATGTATTCTTCTGACAGGAGGAATTAGATTTATCTGATGTCTGTTACAAAAATGTATGGGAAATCGGTTTTCTTTCAGCAAGGTGTATTTTAGCAGTGTAACTGTTGACTGAGGCAGATCTTGCATCATAAAGAAAAAGATAAGTATTTAACTTCTTGAAGCCTAACAGACTTTTTTCACACCCTTAAGCTGAACTATTTTAATATTCAAATGAACTGTTTTGCTAATAATTTTTCTTCCAAAAATTCCAAGCACACACATTCAGAAAGGAGCAAATCCTCCACAGTACATCAACTGTTGATCCTGTTTTTGTGTTGGGGGATAGATTTGGAATATTTTCTTCTCCAGAAATTCATTGTGCTGGAATAGACTTCTGAGACATAATTAAAGGTAATAACTTCAAATGCACTGAAACTCTTGAGTGTTTACTGCACACTCTCAGTTATCCAGAATTGAATATGCAGTTAAATTTTTAGTCAATTTGTCTGGAAGTATTTCAGTTCATTGGCTTTACAAAATCTCCTGGGCTCATCAGGAACTGCTGCACACCTCCCCTCATCCCCTTCATTTTCTGGTGAATGCTCCAGCCTATTTCCATGCAAAGGGCTGCTGCTTGAGACAGGAACAAAGTGCATCTTGGTTTACTTGCATACATTTACATCCCAATGAAAACCATCATGTTGAAACATCTGAGTTAATTTTAGTCATTAAATTCGGCAGGAATATTCATATGAGTAAATATTTTCACAATTGCTTCTGTCCCAGAGGATAGACACAAAATGAAATTGAAGCCTAATATACTACTTTTTTCTATGAATATAATTTTCATAAGAGAACATTGGATTTTTCACTCTTTGCTTTTAAAATAATAGTTCAAATGATCTCATTTATTAAAGGGACTATATCAAGGCTTAATTTAGGAATTGATGAGGTAACAATATAAAAAAATCAAATCCATGCTTCCTTTGTGTTGTTAATCTATGATTTTCTGTAGGACTGAAGTTGAGCCTGTGTAAAATACAGTTTTGCATTTGGAATTTTTTTTTTCTAATGAGCTAGAAAATGTAGCAATGTGGGTTTTATTGCTACTTTTTCTTACATGCCTCTGTTTTTTCTTCTAGCCCATAAGAGGTTTTTTGCATGCCTTAGGCCGAATAAATGTGTAGGTTCTTCAAGTGAAAAAAATATTGCATATTGGAGTAATAAAGGTATTTGTGGTGATGCCCACTGTCTGTATTTAAAAAAATGAAAATAACATTAGAAGAGGGACAGACTAATTGTTCTTATACTGCTTACACAAATCCATTCCTTCGGTTCACTTTTACAGCCACATGGAATTGAACTGAGATTGTTATTCTCAGTGTCCATGCACAGAAGTGGGTTTGAAAGTAATAGAGTTAAAGGCTGTGGAACTCAAGCTTTTTCTCTTTTTTTAAGTTCACATGATTGATGTAGATTATACTGTAATTTGTCCAGGAGGTGCAGATGTAAAATTATATGGAATTTATTAGATGACAGTTAAATCAGCCCCAGTGTGCCCTTTTGCCTGGCAGCCCAGCCTCCTTCCCAGGCTTTTGTTACTTTGCCATCGTCAAGGGGGAGTCATCTGCTTTCTGCAGCTTTTTGGTTGAAGCGATCTTTTCATGTTAAATCAAATGGAAAGTATTCAACACTTAACTGTGGTTGCTGTTTTGTTACCTGAAGCATTTACCTGACAAAAAAATAATCACTGCAATATCCCATAAGGCTTCCTCCATTATCAGACTGACAGCAGCAATGCTGTTTTGATTTAGATTAGTGGCTCATGATGGCTGCTGTTAAAACTTTTGCTTTCCCTAATAACTCTATTTCAATTATTTTTTTGTGAGAAGGTGAAGGAGCTGGTCCTTCAGAGAAGCTACCTAATAATTTTGCAGGGAAGAACTCCTGTATTTCAAAGACAGAATAATTCAAGTGAGCTGAATTAACCTTGCAAAATTAGGATGTATTTATTGACCAAGGAGGTTTCCTTCACTTGGCATAAAGCAACACAAGTGAAAAACTGGTTATGAACCCCTCTCTGCTGCTGGCTGCAGGGAGCTGCCCAAGGTCTGCAGCAGTGTCCTCCAGCACAGAACAGAAATATTCCCTGTTTCTGCTGTACCAGTTGGAATTGTTTCATACCATTTCTGAATCCGTGCTGATTTACCAGGGTGATAGTCCTGATTATAAGCTGGAGCTGTAAACTCAGAGCTTGATTGATTTCTCCAAACATTAAAAAAAAACAGAGGTGAAAATACTGCTTCATCTCTTACCTCAATTTATCATTCTTTCAGCAAACATCAATTAAAAACCCCCAAATTTACACAGCATGTACTGAAATCATTGGCACAAAGATAAAATGGAAGCAAACTGCTAAAAAGAACTTGAGTGTCTCCTTCTGGTGAGCACCATGGCAGTAGGGATAATGCCCTGGAATTATTGTCCTGGGAGGCTACATGGCACTCTCCAAAGGGTCCAGCACTACAGGACCACAAGAACATCTGCCAGGAATGACTGTATGTCTTACCTTGGAGAAGGTAGATATATTAACCAACTTCCTTATCTTTATAATTTAAATATACAGTAAGATCCTTGAGATTAATTGATAACAGATGTCAAGAAAGCGTTTATCCATGTGTTGAATGAATTGGGAAAGTAACAGGAGAAAAAAAGTTATTTTTTGTATTATTCTTTATATCCTAACCAGCCACCATCTCCCCAGACTAACCCAGAACTCCTCAAAGCAAAGGATTATCATATTACTTTTCAAAAAAAAAATAAGTTTCCTTGTAAGCTTTTAAAAAAATTCCCCTCAGTCAAGCTGCTGGAGCCTTCCCTTTATTTTGTACAGCGCCTGAAGAGCTCTCAGTGTCCCCAGGGCAGTAACTGCAGCCATGTGCATGCTCCAGTGCCAGTTTCCCCACCAGGAGAGGAGAGCAGGGCTGGCTTGGCGAGTTCAGCAGAAACTCGCTGTGTGTGCTGACATCTGGGCTGCATTTTTGGTAAATGAGTGCCGGGAGGGTGATTGACAACAAAGGCAGCAGCAGCTCTCTGAGTGCAGGCAATGCTGCGGAAAGGATGCTCAGGCATAAATGGGGCAGCAGGAGGACAAGTAATTCCATCCAGTTAACAAATCCTGGGATATGAGAACCTCAACCAGGCCCTAAAAATTACTTAATATGAATAAAATATTTAGGTTTTACTTGTATAATGGATGAGCTGCCTTAAAATAGTGCCATGTGAATTAAATCCTCTAGCTCAACAGCAAAATGCTCAAGTTGTCATCACGTCTCTGCCTATGAGACATGACTGAATCAGTTCTGCCTAAATGAACCATAAAAATAAAATCATGAGACCTGGGGGCTTCAGTTGCCCCCAGGAAGGGCACCCCAGCATGTGCACAGCTATTCTCTGTGCAGGACTGAATTATCACAGAGGTGTGATGTGGGCTGCTGCCCTCAAAGATGGTCCCGAAATACTTTTCTGCAGGATGTTTGCAGCTGCATTTGTGAATAAATGACAGGGACATTGAGCTATATATTAGCACTGGGCAGTGGAACTGTGTAGCATCAAGTCCGGACTCTGTACTAATGAAAACAGTAATCAAAGACATGGCCTGAGCAATATTTTAGTTACTCTTCTCAGTGAATATTTTGACACCAAGATTAGAGAGGAAATTACTTCTTTTTAACTGTGCAACAAGCACAGACTGAAGAAGCAGTAAATTGTTATCAGCAACTCCAGCTTAAAAATATTTAGGCCTGAGATCTGATTTGCTAATTCTGAGGCCAAGGTCATCTCCTAATTTTTTTTTTCAATAAGCATTTCTAGTCAGGTTTTAGTCATCAAGAACTCAGTACAGTTTAAGTTTTTACCTGTCTTGCTTCCACAGTTTCCTTGACTTCTACTCAAGTTGTGGAAACTTTGATTTAGAGACCAGTCCAAGAACTAAATATCAACAGTTGATGGGAAAATGCTTCTCTGTGCACTGCATTAAGGAATCATAACTTACACCCCCCATTCTTCATTAATATGCACTTAAACAATTTATACACCACTTTAGTCATTAGCATATAAATTGCCACCAATATACTGCATTCCCAGAGCAAAAATAAACCAGTGTGAAGAACGGAAAAGCTACCACAGAATGCCTGTTTTTTTTATATCTATAGCTGCCTCAGTGAATAATAACCCCAGAGAATCAAACTGTTACAATTTGCTTCCTTATGTAGAAATGTTGCTGTGATCACTTCCTCACCACGCTCAATGCCTTACCATTTGAAATATTAAAATATTTCCCTGTTTGGAAAGCAAACAAGTATTTTTGTAGAATATTCTAAATAAAAATCTAAAATCAGGTTGATATTGTTTTGCAACGTCACTCCAGCTCTAGACTTGGAAACATTTTTTTCCCCCACTGTTTCTGTGATGTGGTGGATTCACAGTGGAAGATGGTAGCGGAAATTTGTGAAGCTCAGATGGAGAAGAGCAAGCCATCACAAAAAAACCCCAAAACAAACTGTAAAAAATTGACTCAGTGGATCTGCCTAACCTTATAAATGACAATTTATTTGAATTGCAATAAAAAGACCAGCTTGCTTCTTTCTCTGGTTTAGAGATGCATTATTAGCTTCTCAAGATCACAGTTTCAGGTAGTTCAATTGTTCCTCAAGAACACTTCTTTGTTTTACAAGAACAGAGCTTTTTAACAGTCTTGTTCAAGACATAATTAGAACAATTAAGTCATTTTAGGTTAACTTCAGCAGCAAAGTACCCCATAGACTTTAATAGGAGGAAAACTGGCTTTGAACTAAGCTTAGGCAAGATTTTTTTCTTATGCCTTTGAAGACACAAATGAAATAATCTCTCTCACATGGCTGGATTTACTGGTTAATTATCCACAGCATCTGCAGCACGGTATCCAGTCTTGGGCTATTTAAGGTTTGGCAAGACAAATATATGGCTCTGCAGTCAGAAAACTGCATCCTTGCTAAAATCACTGACATCTGGAATTACCAAGAGCCAGGGGCTGGCCAGAGTTGGTGGCTTTCCTTGTTGGTAAAAACGTATTGCAAGGTGACTGCACATTCATCTCCATTCATGGCTGGGCTTCCCCCTGCAATATGCTTTTGAAAATATCCAAGGTCTTTTATTTCTTGCTAGAGGTGGTATCAAATATCGTGAGAAAATGTGGAGGTTTTCCTACAATAAAATAGCAAAAATCCTTGTGTTTTTTATGGAGTGTGAATTGCAAAGTTCTTATTTGGAACTGTAACTCACCACAGCTTTAGGAGTGCTGAGAAATAAAATCAGTCTGTCCTGTAATAGAGGCTGTCACAATGTCTGTGTCAGATGAAGTGCAAAACATAGATATTTGTAACTGTGGTGTTATTTTCCTCTCTATGGACAGATCTTTTTCCACAATTACCTATGAATATATATAAAAGTGACAGGAACTTCTCCCTTCTGATCATCTCTGAGAGCTGGAAGGAACACTCTGAACATACAAACCAAAGCCCCAGCCATGGTTTCCTTACGAAATGGTTGAAATGAGCAATGCTTCTCTCTGATAAAAGTTCTGTGTCATTTCTAGTATAAATATTACCAGTGATCATTTGCCAGTCTCTAAATACTCTGAGCATTTTTCCTCTGGAACTTGGTTATCATTCCATACTGGTGCAGTGCTGTTTGGTTCGTTGCTGCTGGAAGTGCAGCAGGCCCCACTTTGTCAGAGTTACCTCTGCAGTCCTGTTATTGAGATGGAGCCTACTTGGAAAAGGAGGATATTTCTCACCATTTTGGGAAGTGTTACTGATCCCTGAGGAAATGCAAACATCCCACACTCAGTTACTTTATTCAAGTGCAATTTAAAACCGGCTCTCAAGCATAATGGGATGTTACAGCCAATATTTATTTTTCTTTCATTAGATAAATAGTATTAAATTGCAATCCTTGAGAAAATTGTACAGACTGTATCACATTTGAATGTGTTTGAGCTTGAGTCTCGCTCAGGCAAATTCTCATCATATTCAAATAACCATCATTATGCAAATACGAACATCCTCATTGCCAAGCAAGTTTAAAATGGATGGTTGTTTTTTATCATGATGGATTATCTTCCTCCTGGTAGCAGCCACAGAAGAAGGTCCTGGTTGTTCTTCAGATTTTTTTGTCAGTTGCAGGCTGTGTTTTTTGCCAGCAAGGATAGACTTTGATTGTTCTTCCCATGTATGCTGCTTGAAAAACAGCACAGCCAAGCTTTTCTTATCACCAGGGGTTTTGTCTTCTTGATTGTGAGGAATTTTCATGTAACAAATAAGGTTATTCTGTGAGAGCCACTTTATTGTATCAATACTGGCTCAAGGTAAAAGTTAATTATAATTCTGAGAACTATAAAACATAAGGCTGCAAAAGTCATCTTTGTGTTTTCTCTGTGATGTACATGCTGTGCAAAAGGAGCAGGAGGTGCAACATGTTACAGCATTTAGTGCAAACTTAGGATCACTACTGCCAAAATAATCTGAAATCCTTAAAAAGAAATGGACTCTTATGGAGATGACAGTGTCACAAGGATCTCTGACTCAATTTGTTAGACTGTTACCAGATTCTTTTACAACCTGTGCAGAAAACACCCTATTTTCACTCCAATAACAGATACTGCAGATGAAAGGCACTGCCCCAGTTATTTATGACAGAGGATCACAGGGAAACATGACTCTACAACTAATATCTGTTGCAGGACAATTTCTGCAGATGATGTTCCATTTAACTTAAGAAACATGGGTTCTATGAAATCAAAGAAATAAACTCATTAGAGCCCCAACTTTTTCACATGATACAGGATTCACTATAAATTTACCAGTGCCATCTGTATCTAAACCCATAAACTTTGAATTCTTCACTAAACGAAAATGTCTACAATCTACCACGTTAAATGATTTTTCAATTTTGCTTCTATAATATTCAGAAGACAAAAGGTCTGCAGCAGAAATAATTCCTTCTGTTCTAACTTTACAAAGTTTGATTAATGCAATGAACAATAAATAACAAAACCAATCCCCCTTGTATTTGGATTAACTGCAACCTTCCAGGCCCTTTCTGTTCTATTGTCTTGGGTTTTCTTCCAAGCATACTGAGGATTAAGAATTCAAAATAAAAAGCTGGAAAAGAAATGCATCATTCTCTGCAGAGCCACGAGAGAATGTGCAAGTGAGTACAGGCCAGGCAGGCTTGTTATGATAACAACATTGCTCTTGTTTCTATTTACAGTTAATGTTACAGCTTCTGTAAAGTAAAAATGCCACCAAACTATTTGAAAAGAAATCAGAATCTATAAATAGCTCCTTTATGCAAACTCTATCATTTCCAGTTCTGTTAAGCAAATACATTTTCATCCTCTAGTCCAGCAGCTCATCCTAAGCAGTTGTGTCTGCATGCAAGTATGTGCTACAGGCCAAAATCTGCTTCCATTTAGACCTTTCTTTTTAAGATCACTATCTTAAAGAAGTGGAACAGGATATTTCCTACGACCAGATTCTATCCCTGGCCATTTGTGTGTAATCCTGAAATAACAATCAGTTCCTAAGCATGGTTGATCATAAGCAGTTGTCAGTGTGGGTTATTTACTAAAAGACTGATTTTGTGCATTCTTTCATGCACATTTTAATTTCTTTAAACTCATTATTTCAATAAAGTTAAATGCGCCTCAGATTTCTGTTCTTCACAGACACATGAAATCATGAGATTTAAACCACTTTCCTAAGTGCTAGGGGTGGTGAGGACATTTTAGGTATTTTTATCCTTAAAAAACCAGAACAAAGTATCTGTGATAGGAGGATTTTTGTAGATACCTAATGCCAGAGGGGAAGGCCTTGGCAAGGAATATTACATTGATTGTAGCCTTTCCCAACAGCACTGACTTGGAACTCTTGCTCCCATCAACCATGGAGCAGATAATCAAATCTGTACTTTTAGTCTTAACACAGAGCTAAATCCTGGAGTGCTGAAAGTTGCTTTGTTTGGGAAGGATCAAAGACGTGCCCAAGTTTCTGTGTGCAGCACTTTGATTCAATTAGGAAAGAGGTGATCAGCTTTTACAGCACCCCAGGGGTCCTTGGATGGAGTTAATGAAGAAACAAAAGGGGCAATAAGGCAGAGCTCCCAGCACCAGAGGGGGCAGCTCTGGGAGGAGCAGAAAGGGAAGGAAAACACCCCCAGTCTGTCCCCAGCCTTCACTGACATGGAGTCCTCAGCAAATGCTCGCTGGAATGGAAATATACAGATTTAAAATTCATCATTCCTTGTCCCAGGCTTGAAAGAAGAACTTAATGACAGCAAACTGTTGCAGTCTACACTTTTTTAAAAAAGCACAGTTGCATTTCAAATACATAGACAGAGCAGGACTCTGGGCAGTTGTGTTATAATTCCTCTTTATACCCAATGAAACTTTCCATGAAACAAGGCACACCTAGGCCATACTGCAGGACAAGGGAAGTGCATGCACCTGCCATGATATTTTCCATAAGGCAAGAATGTATTGTTGCATTTTAAAAGGCAAAAAACCCCATACTAGATAAATAAAATTTTATTTTTGTTTTGCTCTATTTTTAAGGAAGGAGCATGGTGTTTTATTTTAAGAACCCTCTAAAAGTTTCGATTTTTTAGTTGGTTGTTTTTTTGTTTGGTTGCTTTTTTTAAGGTACTGGCAGTTATAGAAGCTTTTAAAACAAAGAAGAAAACCACATTGCAAAGCAGCCCAGTTTTGTTTCTACAACTGAGTCTATTGGGGTATCAGAGGGGTAAAGAGAAAAGAAACTATTTTAGAAAATGTAGCTGCACCCCTTAGATGAAATAAAAGAACTATAGCCTCTTTGTAGTTATAGAGCTGAATTGAGAGTGGAAAATTCTGTGTATTTCCCCTCTTTTACCAGTGTGTTGCATTTCACCACATATCTCTTCACAAAACAGGACTTGAGACATGTCTCATGCTTTACCTCTAAAACAACTTTCTTGAACAACCTGAGATTAAAATAATTTCTCCTTTGGCTACAATACCTTCATATTATAATGCAAGTGTTGTTTATCTAACACAGGCAAAATATTTACTTATTAACGCACACTTAATTGAATATCTTTGCTGCTTAGTGTGTGCAGAGTGCATCATTTGTGTCCTTCTTAAATGGCAAATAATTTCTTCATTGTCATTGTTTTCACTGGCTGGAATGGATGTGTTTATTAACTCTCCATGCTGTTTGCTTTGCTTCATTTTTGGATAGGCCAAACCCCCCTGTGCTTTCTTTTCTGTCATTAACTACAAGGACATTAGAGAGAAAGCACTTTTTTTTTTTTCCTGACTAGACCATTTGTAAAGTTTAGCATAATCTAAACTACTCTGTTGTGCTCTAAAATTGAAATCAGTGCTGTTCCTCCCAGCCCTGGTGTCCCAGCTGTAATTTTGGCTCTCCCTGTCCTGCAGCAGCAGAGTTACGGCAGCACCTCAGCACATTCTTCAGCTCAAATGTTGTGCCAAGCTCTCAGAGAGAGCACAACAAAAAAATGGAAATGCAATCAGCTGCTCTTAAATAAAATAAGAATTGCAGAAGGATGTAGCTTACCTTGTGAGCTCCATTTCATAATGACAGCTGGTTTATTACACCTTTTACAGACCATGTGTTTAATCAATATAAAACTCTAATAATGTAACAAGATCCTGCAATGTTTTTGACAAGTACTTGTAAATTTCTCTGGAATACTTCTTGTTAAACAAAGATTAAATGTGGCTATTAAAAGCGGGCAGTAATGTTCCAGGAAGAGAGCTTTATTTCTACACATGAAATGGGGACTGGGAAAGGATTGTTAGGCTCTGTGAACTTAAAAAAATGAGGTAGCGACAGAATTGCTATTACTTTGTATAAATAGTTCAATAAGCAAAGCAGCACTTCCCTTGGATTACATGGCTCTGAGATTCTCAGCAGTACAGAAAGCAAACAAAAATTGGGCTCATTCCTATATATCAGCACTTTAGGTAAAATAACCTGAATTGCATCAATTCCACGATATTAATTGATACCGTTTAATTAAATCACCTCAACATGCATTGCTGAGGGCATTACTCACACTGTAATGGTGTCACTAACCTGGCAATTGTCACTTGAATTTTCTGAGTACACAACAACTTGAAATGATGCTGGACAGAAAAACTTGAAATGATGCCGAATATAAAAAGTTGAAATGATGCTGAATATAATTGAGGTTTTAATTTGCTGTCTGAATCAAAGAGTGCCAGATGATGAACATCCTCACTGCCACTGATGATCAGCTGAGCATGGAAAGTCTTCCTGACCTGTTGTAACCGTGTCAGCTGATCGTCATAGAAGAGAGCTCAAGGTTTTGACCTTCCAACCAGAGTTAGAAGGCTTTAGAGCTGCAGAATAACTCCTCAATCCTTAAACAAATGCTAGGAGCATTCCCAAAGCCTAGGTTTCTTTTAGGAAAGAAAGGGAAGCTAAAGCCCATGAGCAAGAAGATCATCTGCATGATAGAAATTGAGCGTGTCAGCAATTTGCAGTCTGCTGTTAACCTTGTGGGTGAAACAGAATTCTGTGGGATAGAAAAAGCATTTCCTGGGTTTCCCCAGACAGCTTTTGTGTCCCAGACCCCATAAAGAGCCTGATTTTTCTGAGTTTTGAGGGGTATGACACCCACATCTGCTGCTTTTCCTCTTGAAGTTGAGTCATAGCACAACAAAGAAGGGAAAGCACTTGGGTTTGGAAGGAGACAAAATAGAGCTGAACTGTCTTCTAGTGTTTGGACAACATGAGAATCCTGCTTGTCTAATTCTGATGAGTGTTGAATATAAAACTGACCTGGGAAAATCACTCCGTCTTCTCTCAGGTGAATGTCTTCACCAATAGCTTCAAATGTCACTAGCCCTGATAAAAAAATGTGATTTTCCATTGCCATTGAAGATCATTCCAGACCTGCCCAGGCAAGATCTCAATGTTTACTGCACATTGCCAGTTATGTAATTCAGTGTTAAATCTAGATTTATTGTGATTTTGAGATAAAGATTGTGTTTGCTCTAATCCTGGGATAATCCTTGCTTATTTTTGGAGATCCTTGAAAACAAACTCTGTGACAAGATCTATGCATAGGTATTTTTAAAAACTTAAGATGATCAATTAACAGCAACTCTCTTTCTTGGCAATTCTCCTGGCCAAATAAAGTCTTTTGATGCTCATCCAAAGATGTAAGAGATTGCATTTTTCTCCTTGTGCAAATCACAGGCCAAACTTTTGAAGTTAATCATGGCTTAATGATATGTACTAATATGAGTTGATGAGAATCAGGTGAAGTGTTTAAAACCAAGTAATGAAAGAATTCTCTCCTAAAACCCCACGAGCTCACTTCATCCCCTGTTCTCCCTGTGCATTCTCTCTAATGCCCCTCAGCTGAATGGCTGCTGTGGGAAGGCCCCTGCTTAAAAAAACTGCTTCCAATAAGATATCTAGGATTGATGTCTGATTGATTGTTTGGAAACTCCGTGCTTCTATAGGAAATAGATATCTATGGATTGATGTTTAATTATTGTTTGGAAACTTCTTGTTTCTGTAGGAACACGTGTCTCTGGGGAAGGCTTTGGTGCTATGTGATTTTTTTGTCCAGGGGAGTGATGCCAGCAGGCTGTTTTGGAAGACAGAGGTGGAGCTCCTCCCCTGAGGCTGTGGGTGACACTGCTGTGTGTTCTGGTGGCTGCAGAAGTGTGAGGGGTGGCTCTGCTCTCGGTAGTCCCTGTGCAGGGCTCACTCCTGGGTCACACTGCACTGTGGGGTTCAACCATTACATTCCATTTTCTTGGGACAACCTGAAAGTGAAATCCAAACTTTCATTTCCTCCACGTGGTTTTTACCGAGCTCTTGGGTTTGCTGGGTAGATTTTATTCACCAAACAAATGTAATAGCCAACAAGCTTGTGCCCCTTCTGTGGCTTGGGGACAGATAATTCCAACAGCACTGCTGTGGCACCAAACGCCAGCAGCTCCCTTCAGTGGAATGTTAAGCATCAGAGGTAGTTTAAACTTTTTAAACTCCCAAAGCACCTTATTCTCTCCCTTTATTTTTTTTTTCCAGTCTTTCTACTGTACATTCATTGCAGGTTCTAATCCTTCAGCTTTCCAATTTTGCATGCAAATTTGTTTCTTTTTCACAGGATCTTGTTTTCAGAGTTGTTGGTTTGGGGCTTTTTTTTTGTCACACATTCACTGAGCTAGTGTAATTTCCCCCTTCCCAATTCCTTCTCCAGCAGCTCCAACTGCAAGGACAGCCAATGTTTATAGTGAGAAGGTTAAAATATTCTGGATATCTTCTGTGGCTTCCTCCCGTTTACTGACGCTGCAGTTTCAATATGAAATCTACTATAGTGTGGAAGCTGTTTGCAATATAGTGTAAGGGCTTCCTACCATATGTTCTCCCATCTGTGATAAGAATGAGGGCTTTGGAAAAAAAGGCAAAAATTTCTCTGTGACTGGAGTTGAACTGAATGCAATTTCTGCCTGCTTTGAGGAAATCTTGAAAAGTAAATATATGCATTATACATGTCATGAATTCTTCTGCCTCCTGTTCATTGTGAGAAAGTATTTTCTGTGTGAAAAACAGTGGCTAAGATCCCTGGAGAATGAGTGGAACTGAATACACCTCAGGAGCTTAGTTCAGCAATCAGTCTGCAGACACTGTAATTGCTTTCAGTGACTCTGAGCCCTCCAGTGCTGACTGACCCGTTGGAGGGCAGGTCCAGATTTGCTGGACAGATGCTAAATTTGCACACAAGTGTCCCTGTAACTCCTTTAAGACCTTTCATGGAACCTGACTGCTCTGGTTACCTCTGGTATTCCCAACTTAAGTGAGGTCAGAAGAGGTCTTTGAGCTTAAACACCTCCCAAACAACCAAAAAATCCACAGGAGAAGGCAAAAAGGGGAACTGTTTAATGAAAATTGTCTTTATGGAAATGACTTTTAAATGGTACAAGTTTCTGTATTGCAAAGATCTTTCCTCCTGATGTGTGTCATGTCTCATCACTCTGCAATGCAGTTAGCAAATCTGGATTTGGAGGGAAAAGGTTCACTGTCTTCTAGAGCAGGTTTGAATTTGGCTCTCTGTAACTGCTCATTTTGTTACACTGGGTCTTCCATTCATAAACAGCTTATAAAGAGTCAATAAATTATTAACCTCTAATAGCATTACAACATGGATATAATGGTAAAAAAATGTAATAATCACATTACTGTTGGGTATAACAACCCAACAATAACATAGGTATTACCTATAAGCAAATGACAGACTTCATTAGACATAACAATCATTTATCCTCCATTAAAAATCGATAAGACTTACACTTTATAGACCAACCCTAAATACACAGTGTGATTTAAAACACACAGAATTTGGTATGCAGACAAAATATTGCAGAAAATCGTAGCCAATATTTTGGGCAACAACAATTCTTCAGTAGTTGACAGAGATCCAAGCAGGGAACCAGACAAATATTTTCTGTATGATTCGCTAGTTTAAGTAATCCCATTCTTTCTGAAACCAGATGAAGCAAGACAATCACTCAATGTGCTTTATGGGACTCAGCTAACTCTTCTTTGATATCTAGAAATGGAAAACGTTAAAAATTACAAGTTTTGATTTTTATGCTAATGCCCTTTACTGCTTCCTCATGTCATCTATTTCACTATAATTTATACATTTATGATATGTACTTAGTTCAGATGCCAATTCTTGTCTCATTTTGAGGAGAAAATACGTTGTGCTTTGGTGTCTGGAGCCTCAGTGAGTAACTACAGCACTAGGGGTCACTGGCACTCCATCAGTAGCCGCATTTGGTGACAAACACGGTTGGGTTTGTGGCAGCAACGAGCCCATTTTCCTGTGAATTTCAGGAATATTGGTGCTGCCAAGCAGGTGACTGCTTTAAGATCTAACGTGTGCACACAAGTCGGCACCATATGGGTTTATCCCCTGGGTCTTTGGTTTCTCCTTCATCCCAAATTCTTGGGCTGTGCTGTTTCTTGGTGTATTTCTGCCTAACCTCAGGTCAGCTGGAAACTGCTCTGCCCGTGTTCCATGGGGGCTGGGAAACGCCAAACCTTTGGATCCAGGGCACAGCAATCAGCCTGGGGCACTAAAATGCAGCACTGGGCTCCTTCTTTCCAAGAGATGTTGAGCACAGAACATCAACTGGTTCAAAAAAAAAAAAAAATTCTAACCACTGAAGATCGGACCTCTACTCACAATATTGTGTTACAAATTATAATTAGTGTATTTAATCACCCGTCTACTAAAAAATGTCAGTTGATTAAGCATTAAAGTTGCATTTTTAATCCTGTTAATAGAATTGCTGTATTTTTCAGTGTTTTTTCATATTGAAAAAAGTTCTCAATGATTTGCTAAGGAATCTCTGTCTTGGTTTTCCAGCAAAGGGAGCTGGCAGTACATGCAGGCAATGTTTTCATATCTCCAGAGTAATTTTAAATTGGCTTTGCCTTCCTTGCTTGCATCACATCAACTTGTCTTCAGTTACATCTCAGGTCAGGCAGGGTAACATCTCCTGTTCTGCTGTTTCACGGTATCTGCTTCTACAAACCAGTGAGTTTCCGAGTGCTCCACTGGGAATGTTATCAGATTTCCAATTGGACACGCTGCCTGTGAGCATTGACATTCCAGCCACTTGGATCACTCTGCCTGTGCTAACTTGGCAGCTATTGGTGCTTTTGTACCTGTTCATTTTCTCACAATATATAGATATTTCTTCTCATATTGACTTTTCCCCGAGGTGCACACATATTGGTTTGTTTATTTATTGAGTTTTCTCTGAGCTGGCCTCTGCATCTGGTGTGATTTGGTCCTTATAAATCATTGCACTTTTTTGTGATATGAGTACAGTAATCTGCAGCCACAGCAGCTTTTAAAATCCTACTGTCAGATGAAGCAGGTTAATATATTAGTTCATTAATTCAAATGAAAAAGCCCCCTTAGATCCACCTTTGCCTGTTAGAATGCTGCTGATTTGATTGATAAGAGCCAAGCTGTGTTGTGATAAGGTCCTTTGTCACTTTTAGTATGACAAAGGAAATCATTTGGAATGGAAATATTTCTGAGTTTTCATTGGAAACAAGTAAAGGAGAGTGGAAATTCTGACATCACCTCCTGTTCCAGGGGTTGTGACCTGACAGCAAGGCCAGCAGCACAAAGCTGAGCTGCAGGAGCTGCTGTTCCCCACTGAGGCTGGTGTTTGATCATTGAGGAGATGGCACTCAAGGGGCACTGCCACAGACAGCAGAAATACAAGCTGTCAAATAGATCTTGCTTTCAGCCTGGCCAAGATTTTTCAGTGACTCTGCTTTTCTCATAAAACAGAAAGCATTATAAGGAAATAAAGTGATTTCATTTTTTATTTCCCTATGTGGTTTGAGTGAACAGATGAGAATTAGTTTTAGACAAATTAACAAAGATTTAATGCTTCATCCTGCTGTCACTGAAACAAAAATCCAAGTGCTGGTTAATGTCAAAAAAGCATAAGATGCAGAAATTAAGAGACAACTGGAGTGTGTGACTCAGTGTGGTCTTTGTGGTATCTCCCATTAAGCTGTTCTGATTTTCAGAGTATTTCTGTGGGAGCATCACAAAGAGACTCAGCTGTGGCTGTGGCACAGCTGGCCGAGATGTGAGGTACACGAGTACCCGAAGGAAGTCCCTTCCCCAAAGAGTCTGCATTGCACAAACAGAGAAAAGACCAGAGAGATGTGATGAGGAAATAAGAGATAGAAACATGAAATAACAATGGAACAACTTACACTGTGCATTCTAAATGGCAGGCACAGTACACCTGCTGCCTCATCACTGCTAAATGTTTTGAAGAAAACACATGAAATTGTATAAAATTGCTGGGAGGTCAAGCTGATCGTGCTGGTGCCTTTTCATCTTCTGAATCTCTGACTCTAATTGCTCCTCTCTTTGAATGTTGTGCAATTGCAAACCCAGATAATCCATTTCAATGTCCTCTGTGCAATCCTGAGCAAAGGAGAAAAAAAATAGGAGTAAAAATCTGTCTCTGTAAAAATCAATGGCAAGGCATGCACTGACTTCAGCAGCACCAGGATTTTCCCCTCAGAGTTTAATTGAAAGTGAAAAATATTTTTGGAGAAAAATGTGCTCAGGTTAAATGACCCAATAACATGCCCAGCTCTTCCAGGTCTGTGGGCACTGAGTGACAAGTGTTAAATGCAACTGGCTTTTGGAATGAATTGTTTGCTTTCAGATCACTAGGGGTATTCTGTATTTCCATGTCTTTTTATCTATCTCTATAGATTTATTTATTGAGATATCTGTATCTGTATCTGTCTCTCTATCTATCTAGATGTGAAATACTGGGCAGAAGAACATTTTTGCTCGTGTACCTGGCTCCAGCTTTCCCTTGTCCCTTATCAGTGGGGCTTCCCCCCAACCTGTGCTTTTAGCCTGTCAAAGAGGGGACATTACTGCTTAAAAAAACCCCCAACCTCAAACAAAAATGAGAATTGATAAACTGATCAGAACAATTAGCAATTTTAATGACATAAAGTTGGTGTATCGCACTGCAGATGAACCAGTCTCAGGGTGAGGATCAATCTTTTCATTGCCTCATTGGGTGTGGATTTATCAGTTTTGTTTTCCATTAGCTTGTGGATTTTCAGGTCTCCCCACTCTCTCTCATGTTTTCCTAAAGCCAGTTCTTCCTTCACGATTAGTTGTGTTAATCACCCAGAAAAGATGAGGCATTCTTGCCAAAATAACACATTGCTAATGAAACAGGAAGATGTTTTCTCCTTCTGAGTTGTAAGAATTGCTGTGATTTCCATGAGCAGAGCACAGGAAAGGTTTTCATCCCAGAAGTGCTGGCCAGGACAGAGTCTGCACAGCTGATGTGCTGTCACCTGCACCCGTGGGCACCAGCTGGAACTGGGACACCCACTCTGCAGGGGAAATTTGAGTGACCTGACCTTCAGCTGGTACTTCAGTAAAATTCCCACCAAGCCAAAAGTAAGATTATTTCTGGGCAGGGCAAGAAATGGGTGCACTTGCTCATCTCTGAAAGGACTGAAGACAACCATACAAAGTCACTTGGCTTTGAGAGAGACTCAACACCCAAATCTGGTTTGTGAGGATAATGGGATAGTGGAAGATGAGGAGGAGGATGTTGAGGAAATATTAAGTGTCCATTACTTCCTACTAAAAGTAAAAGGTCTGCAGAGTGCTCTGGAGAGGAAGGGTATTGATGCATAAAATTTAATAATTAGTTAGTAGCCTTACAGAATTACTTTAAAAACTTCAAGGAAAAGGTAATAGCTTAGATTAATTTTTTTTTCCTCTCACAAGACCAAATTACAAAATTAATCTGTTCAGTGAGTAGCAGCATCCTAGAGCAAGGATCCTAGATTCCATAGTTTCCATATATGGGATGAAAAATGAAATAAATGCTTCCAAGTCTATTGTTTCAACAACAATGTTACAAAATATGAAGAAAAGGGAAAGAAGCTAATTTTGCAAACATAATATGGCTGGCATTAAAACTCTCACTCTGCATTTCTGTAACTTCTGCCCTTCTTTCATTCTAATTATCCTGAATGACTGCAAGGCCTTAAAAGCCTATGCACAAAACATCTCCAAATGATGCACAAAATAACTGAATGTAAAAGTATAGAGGCAGAAACTGTAGAGGTAAAAGGAGAAGAGAATCTTTGTTATGTTTTCTTATTATTCCAGTAATTTTTTTTTCTTGAATTACTTTGGTGACTGCACTGCCCACACCTGGATCTGGAGAGTAAGCTCTTCCTTTGCACTTTTCATACTTTGCAGAGACTTCTTTTTGAAGCTTCTTCCCCAGAGCACAGATTAACTGCAATGCTATCCTGGCACATTCCACCCTGCCACTGAATGAAGCTGGGCACTGACTTCCTCCTCCAGAGCATGGCTTGTGTCTGGGACAGAGCGCTGTTTAATAATAATTCTGCTGGGTTGTACAACACTGCAAGGTTTGGCCATGACATCTGTCAATCACAGCCATTTATCCTCTGTCAGGGAGGGATATTCTGAGCTGCTTCATTTCTGTTGGCAGTGCAATGCCAGTTCTAGGGATGTGCTTCATTTCAGCTCTGGGGAGCCTCTCAGGAGCTGGGAATCCTTCCAAAGCTGACATGAACTTCTAAAATGAATTCACAGCACCACACAAAATGCAGCCTTTTCTCACTGCATGGGTAATCATGTACTTCTCCATGTTGGCAAACAGAAAGTGTGCAAAGTTTATTTTGATAGACTATTTACAGCTTCAGTGTTGTGGATGTTGATATACAGACGAATGTTTTTATTGCTCCCAACTCCAGGAAGGAAGAAAATGACTATAAATTCTTGTAGCTACTTCTTTGTTTTGTTTTGTTTTGTTTTGTCTTGTTTTGTTTTGGCTGTGGTAAATTGCATTTTGCTGTAATTCTATCTGCCAAAGATAATATAAATCTCATTATTAAGCTTGACCAAATGTTTGGGTATTGATACCCTCTGTAATGGAAACAGAGGGCCGTTGTTTTCCCCCAGCACTTCTGGAGACTATTTTAGACCAAATGTTGGTATTTTTGCTGCTGTCTTTGCAACATGTATGAAGTTTTCCAGTACATACACCTCACATTATTTCCCTATTCTGCCTGCACCGCACTTCATTTGGCTCACGACTATTGCAGTGACTTGGGGGGAGCTGAAAACACGACAAACTGGGATGAGGGAAGGAGCCAAAGCCTCGCCAGGTGCAGCAGCACGCTCATGCCAGCGCATCCCTCCTGGCAGCCGCAGGGATGCGGTGTTGGATCCGGCCGTGCGGGAGCGGCTCGGGGATGCTGCGGGAGCGGCTCGGGGATGCTGC
>CM031871.1:7227670-7303033 GCA_018697195.1 Certhia americana
TCGGGATGCGGCGGGGCCGGCGCGGGGCGGCGGGCCGCCGCGGGGCGGGAGGTGCGCACCGGCCGCCGCCGCCGGCCCCGGCAGCCCTGAGCGCCTCGCCGGCCGTCAGCTTCTCCCTGTGATCTGCCTCTCGTGCAGAAAGTCACACAGGTCAACGAGGAAATTGGGAACTTGAAAAGAAAGGAAAGAAAAAAAGAGCGCGCGCCACCAAGCCCTGCGTGCGTGGATGATTTCAGGGCTGAGCAGCATCACCTAAAGGAAAACTTTGGTGCCGCCCGGCAGCCGCCGCACCGTTCCGCCGGGATGCGGGCGCTGGCCGCGTGAAGCGCATCCCGGCGGGCGGGAGGGCAGCGCTGCCCCCAGCACAGCCTCACCGAGCTCTGAACCAAAACTGACTCCCGTTCATTTGTTGCGAGGAGAGAGGGGTGTTTTTTCACTGCATCATCTGTTTGGAAAAAAGGAGGGAGGAAGGGGGAGGGTTAACGCTAAAGAAGTAAGTCTTCTCTGCGAAGGAAATGCCTTTTGCGCTTTCCAGATGACCTTTTCTGAAAATGTAGCCTCTCCAGCTGACCGGTTTTGATTTTTACTACAAAGTGTGTGAAACTGATCCCTAAGTGCTCCACAAACCGTAGGATGTGTGCTTCCGGGATTAGCAATATGGGGCATCTGTTGTCGCCTCTCCTCTTGAGCCTGGCAGCAGTTTTTTCCAAAGGTAAGTCTCCCTCTCTTCTGTTTCAGCGCATCTTGTTTCTTATTTCTCACAGCCAGCCTTTGTCCCCTCTGTCTGTAAGGCACCGAGTGCTGATACTCACGATTCAAGACGGCAGGACTTGGGGGGAGCCATGTGCTAATCAAAAACACAGAGGATGTGCTGGGCAAGCCTGAGTGGAAGGGGCTTTCCTTGGCTGACCACGACCAGCAGCCTGGCAGTTTCCTGAGGTGTTTGTTACCTCCTTGCTGTACTTTTGATCGGGTAGGAGATGCTGCTGCTGAGCTTAGCTGGTAGCTCTGCTGTGGATTACCTTTGTGATACGGAAATCTGAAATCCCCAGAGGTACAAGCTGTTGGAGTTTCCTGCCCCACCGTTATCTTCTGTGCCGTTTTTCAGATTAAAAATCCTGTATCTCAGACTGACTGGCAGTGTTATACTGGACCAGAGAAACAGGTACTTAGTGAAACATGGATAGGCTCTGATGAGATGCTGTAGCAGGTGTCTGATATCCTGCTGAATAGAGATTGAATACCTTGATGGCAGCACTTCAGACAACTCGGTGATTCCTTCCCGGAGCCCTCGAGCTTGTTTACAGTTCGAATCCAAACACCGGCACACAGACAACGCACGTAATTTTGTGTGCATTCAAAGCTTCCTCGGAACTTAAAAGTTTCCATCGATGGCCTCAGCCAAAAAGTGAATGCACTTTTGCAATACTTAATTTAGATGATTCGGAGCATTCCTGTGAAATATAAATTAGGAGATGTATACATTTCTACCGAGCAGATACTGTGCATCAGCAGTTATATTTTGGCAGGAAAACAAAGTTTTCACGTGGTTTAGTCTTCAGAGGGGAATAAGAGCATATGCATTTATTCTGTGATTTTGCAAACATACTGGTAAAGAGTCCTCCTTATAAATATCCTTATTAAAAAAAGGTATTAGTAATTCCTAACACCCTTTTACATTTCCAGAGATCAGCATTTTTCTTTTTCATTAAGTGAGTTATTTTTACTACTTAATTTGTATCCAGAACTGAATTTACTGACAGAAGGCAGAATACATAGCAATGTTATTTCTCTGGTCGTTCCCTGTATCAAATTCCATTCTCCTCCTTTTCTCCTTAGAACAGGTAAAGAAAGAAAGGAACAAAATTATAAGTCTTCTCAAACGTTCCCTAAATGCAGTGCCTACATAAGTCCTGTTCTAAAGTTGCAATTGGAAATGCATTAGCAGCAGGGATTCAAAGTCAGAGTCTTTTCAAGAGATTGCTTCATTCACATTGCACACCAGTAGCTTGTGATTGCCCAGCTAGGTTGTAAATTACGTATTTTATTATAAGCAATATCATCAGTACTTTGGATAGGCTCACAGTGCAGTAAGAGTATGAACTTCTTCATTCCCTGGCTTTTGCTGTGCTTCAGTTTGCTGCCCTAACTCTGCATTAGCATAGTGTTGGACTGAGATTGCAGTTTATTCCAGGATTGGAATAAATGGTATTTCGGTTTTACAGAACGCAGCGTTTCTTTTATTGCCCACTCAGCAATTATAGCGCTCAGATGTGATTTCATCCTGAAATGTTACTTACATCGCTTTTGAAAGATGTATTAGGAAAGGGTTTCCTAAGGGAAATTTCACCAAAGGGTATTCACCAAAGAGTTGTCAAGCCCTGGCACAGCTGCCCGGGTAAGTGGTGGTGTCCCCACCCCTGGAGGGATTTAAGAGGCTGTAGATGTGGTCAGGGGTGATTGGGGCAGTGCTGGGTTAGCAGTGACATTCAATGGTCTTGGGATCTTTCCATGAAACCAGGCACACGAGATCCCACCAGGATCACTGCTGTTAGCTGTGCTATTGATCTTGCACTTTGGGTATCCAAGTCCCTACTGCTGTGTGAGTGCCAGGCCTCTGCTGTTTAGTAATAGAGATATCTGTCTTTAAAGCAATTGTTCATTTTTGCTTTGGTAACAGACTCCATCTGCACTGCTATGCCTTACTACTCTGCAAAGACCAGAGTGTTCAGAGATTCATAGGATGAACTTCACAGTGTAAAAGGTTGATTCCCACCCCTCTCCATGAGTAAGATGAACAGACAAAAATAAATCAGGCATGATTACTACTACAGGGCATGTTTCTTTGATACTTTTCTGCTGCTAATAGAAAAACTCTTATTTATGACACCATGACAAAGTTTTCCTAAAGAGATACAAAAGCTTTTAACATGCAATGGCAATCAGCTGTCTATTGTGTATAGGGCTGCTGCTTATTCCTCAGAACCATGGCAACATACCTTGCACTGCACAGTTTCCAAATCTTTCAGGTAATAATGTTGAAGACTTGAGAATACTATTGTGATTTTGCTTTGCTTTTGTCATGTAAAATGCAGAGCTCCAGCCTGAGAAATGAAATTCTGTTTTCAATAATGAGCTAAAGATCCTACCAGGCCAACTTGTCAGTGATGATAAAATCCACGTGTGTTAATGCACTGTCAGTCCAATAACACATGGATGTGTAAGGGCAGAGGGGATTATGCTCTGTAACTGTAGTTCTGGGGCAGTTCTGTTTCACAGCTTTGTCTTCAGCAGGGTTTTCTTGAGTCAGTCCTAGGAGGCCAATACTTGCCCTCAGTCAGTTCAGCATTTTGCTCTTTGTTATCAAAAGCGAGATGAAGTTCTTGGGAAATCTTCAGTCAAAAACTATCCAGGTCCAGCTGATGTTAATGAAAGCAGACTATATACAACAGGCACAATAATGTGGGTGTTTTGTTCTCTTGTTTAAATGGGAAGTCATCAGCTTCACTGGAGTAAAATAAAAACTTCAATACTTTATTTGAGCTCCAGGTTCCATGCCTGGCTAAGTCTGGAATGAAAACAGCATCACCCAAAAGATGCCAAACAGTTTTGAGATGTATATTGAGAGACTGAAGATTGAGGAGCATTTTTCATTATGAATGTCTCCAGATAAAACTAGATTTCATTGATTTCAAATTTCAAGTTTAAGCTGAGAGTAAAAAACCAAGTGAATATTTTAGTGACTTGTTCTGCTGAGCATTTTGTGTTCTTCTGCATCATCCTGGGCAGAAATCTTCCTGCAAATTGCTCTCTAATGATATCTCAGGCCATAGAGCTGCTGGTTTGATTTTCTTTTTCTCTCAGTTTTATTGAAATGGAGGTTTGGCAGGTGTATTAGGCAGGATTTCCTTGTATCCCCTCAGGGTGTTCCCCATAGCTAGAGATGTGCAGAGCACATGTGCAGTGATGCAAATCTCCTGTTACAGTGAAATGAGCATGGGGAAACAAGGAAACCAAACCCCCAAATGTCTAGTTTGGGTCATTCCTCTAGAAAAGTGGTAGTATATTAGTAATGGGATATAATTCTGTATATGGGATTACAATCAAAGATGGTTTTATTTGCTTAATGGGATGTATTTTTTCCCACTCCTTGGTGGTGGTTAGACAGGAGTTCAGGGTTGAATTACAGTTCATGTTGACAGATTGTGATTGTGATGATGAGGGACACGTTCTTTTTCTCAAAGTAACAGTGCTGGTGTTGTTTGTGGACAGACTTGTCCCTGGCATCTGTTGCTCCAGCTGTGCACTTGGTCTGTATGGAAAATGTGGGGCTTGCTGCTTTCATGTGAGCATAAAGTACACATGTGGTCAGCAGGAGCTTTTCCTGTGAAAAAAAACCCCAAAGTTTTTTTCCATAAGACCCCAAAATAAATTAAATCTTTCTAGCTTTAAGTTCAAGCAGTTTCCTTAAACCCAAAGTTTTTGTGCTTTGTCCCAGCTGCATTGAATTTGAAGGATGAACAATAAAAGGGAAGGGGAACTTAACTTCACTTTTTCAGTCTTCCTGTATTTCTTGCCACAGAGTCCTTATGGGAAAAGCCCGATTCTGAGTCCTTTTCTTTTGGCAAAAACAATAAATTCAGAGTAAACAAAAAATTCCACAGCTAAACCCATGTTTTATTTGTCAGCTGCAATACTGGCTTAATGTGATTTGGTTTCTAATATTTCCCTGTAATGTTCTCATTTTTTACTTCTGTCTTTTCTTTTATTAGTTCCTTAGGACTGGCAGGCTCTGTGACACCAACCAATGTTTTAGATATTAATAAAAGCAGCTTTATTCAATAAAGATCAGTTTTATTTAATAAAGGAGAGAATCAAAAGATAATCTGATTTTTCATGCTGCATTCACATTAAATCAAGCTCCTGAGGTGGTTGTGGATGCCAAGTCTAGTGGCAGTCTATCACGGGTCCTAGGATACATAAACATGACTGCAGACAGATTGATTGCAGGGAAGCTGAAGAGGCAGCTGAGATTCATCACAAGTTTGGTTTATAAAGTGGTACATTAAATTACTTGATTTTCACCAGTCTTTGTAGTATTGCCTGCTGCATTATTAATGGCAGCTCCAAATAAAGTGGATTTTAAGTAGTTCTGAGACACGTAGATACCACTAATTATCATGAGCAGTTAAAAGTAGGTATTTGAGGGAGTTAGGCTGCTTCACCCCGGGGCTGAAATGTGGGCACAGTTAACTGTAGAATGAGGACTGGCCTCTTCACGTCCTTGGTTTCTTCTTTTATTGAATAGACTGAATTCCAGTGTAAGGTGTTGGACTGATGGCCCCACAGAGCCAAGGGATTGAAGCTCTTCATCTCCCCAAGCACAGCCTATGTGGTACCAGTGCAAACTTCCATTTTCTGATTCAGTACTCGGCCTGAGCTGGACCCAGAGGGGGGTGTAAGTCCCAGCTCTGCCACAGGAGCAGTTACAGCCAGCTATTGATCCTGAGCCCACTGCAATCAGCAGAGGGGATTTCAGTGCCTTCAGCAGGCTTGAATTCCGAGTAGACAGAGTTTTCTGGAGTGGTATTTTTCAGCCTGTAGCCCACACACCAGTGGTGATTCATAGAACATCTGAGCAGTGTTGTGAAACCAGTGCCAGAAACCTTCTGCGTGCAAGCGAGAAAAAAACGAGGGGAGGAAATGGAAGTAACAAGGCTGCTTTCAGACTGCATCCCAATTTGTGTCTGGTTGTAAACAAAGACCTTTGTGAAAATACCAAAACCAGGGCACTGTGTAAGATGCTCTGGATTTCTTTCAGGAGGTTGGGTGGCTCTTTTCCTTGAAAGGGCTGAGAAAAACCGCTGTAGTGAGACTAACTGTGGTAGTTGGAAGTGTTGCTGTGAGCTGTTTGGTGTTGCCTGGCTGCTTCAGACACGGGCACTGCTGGTGTGAGTGTTTTGATCCACTGCAGCAGAGGTTGGTTTAAATCACCACTAAGCAGTGGCTCAGTGGAGCAGAGCACGAGGACCCTGCCAGTCACTTGTGGCATCTGCACTCCGGGGTCAGTGAGCTGCCTCCGAGCTGCTGCTCTGCACACACAGGATGCTGCTTTGTTCTCACACCATCACTGCTGGGATTTTTTAATCAAGGTTTCCAGAAAGGTTCCTTGAGGGAGTTTTCTGTGCTGCAGACAATTGTCTCCCTGGAAGTGGCTCAGCAAAATGTACTTTGGTTTCTTGTACAAGCAGTGAATAAAAGGTTGTTAGGGAACTCATCAATGTTGCTGCATTTCCCCAGATTTACAAAACAGAAGGCTTCTTTCCTCCTCCTGTAGTCATTTCACCTTCTCACAGGCCCCTCTGGCTCTGTTTTTGAAGTTACTTTGAATTGGTTTGCTTTGTTTAGTTATTTGAGGTTTTATTTACAAATAAAGACTTTGCCACAAGGATGTTTTGGCTAAAGTGTTTCAGAAATTTGCCATGGCGATGGTCCCTAAGCAAAACAGACCCACGTGTGAAAATGTAGATTCTAAACTGTGGGAAGCGGAAGGATATTGAATAATGTAGCACTTGCAAAAGCAACAGAAGAAATCAGCTAGCTGGATATGTATAAAAAACACAGCAGGGGTAATAATAACAAGCACCACTAGCAGAGGTGTGGAAAAATGTCAACATCCCCTTCACCCTTGGGGCACACGGCTCTGAGATTGACTAAGGAGTAAGAGCAGTTGCTCTCCAGCTGAACCAGGATGCTCCATATCTTGTCTTTTGATGTGTTTGCTTTCAAGAGAGGCAGACTGTTGAGCAGACAGTCTGCAGATCTCTTGCTGAGGAGCAAGGCAGATGTCCAGATAATCACACAGATGAGTCTGCATGTCCTGCATGCTAAAAAAAATCCTCCAAGTCACGGAGTGTAGTCTCATCTAATGCTGAGTGGTCTCAAAACCTCGGATTTTGTGGGGCCTCAACATCACTTGCTTTTGATTTAGATTTTTAAAAGTGTAGCTTTATGACTTCAGTATACATTGTGTAAATTCATTGTGCAAGAGGAGGAACCCAAAGCTGGCAGAGGTAACTAGTGAGTCGTGTGTCTGAATATTGATCTCATCCACAATATAGGGAAGGAAACAATCCCACTTAGTCTTCAATCCACTCACCAAAGATTCTGCATTAGCACATAATTGTATTCTCCATTTTCTGCTGAGCCATGGTGACTCATTCTACTTGTCTTCATGAAAATAATGGTGATTTGCATCTGCTTATATTTGAAATATCTGTATTTATCCTTTAGCGTTGCATCTAATGTAATCAGCCTTGCTTGGTTAATTTTGATTTGCTGGTACACATGGGGTTGTTATCTTTCTTGTCTGTGTGTGTCAGATTCCTATATTTCACTTGCTGCTTTGCTGCTAGCAGTGGATATATTGTCAGGTTTTCCTGCTCTGAAGGAGGGCTTAATGTTGTTTCTGTAGATTGTGTTTTGAGCTACTGTTGAAAGAACTACTCAGCTCTGCAAAACTTTGCAGTGTGATAAATCTGTAAACACACCGTGTACCTGCAGTTACACTCCTTGTTCTCAGAAATAAAAATAGGATCTGGTTTGCTCAGGGTCACAAGTCTGGAGCTCTGGAAATGAAGAAGGATCTCTTTCTGTGATCCACAATATGGGACTTGGGGCAGAACTGAGCAGCTGATTGTGCCCAGCAGAGGAAAAAGGTGCACACGCACTGCAAGTTTGTTGCCACACGTGGTGCAGAGTACAGGGAATACTTTCACACTCATTTCCTCTGTGTTTGTTCTGTTCAGAATCTGTGTAACCCAGAGTTAGGGCCTTTGTTGGGTGCTGTGCTCACCTACAGAATTAGCCACTCTGAAAACACTGAACACACTTGTCCTTCCTTCTCCAGAAGAAAGTGGGAAAGGAACATATGCAAAAGGAGCCTTGCAGTGAACGTAAAGCTGTGTTAGTGCACGTCTGATGTAGGATTTAGCAAGTTTTGTCATGTTCTGAAACTGTCATGGCAAGGCCATTTCCAGATGTCACTGATGAGTTTCTTTGTACCCACTCCAAGATCCTCTACTGGAATGCCAACAGCCCGGCAACCCTGTGAATCAGGCTGTGAAAGAAGGGGCTCCAAAATGTAGTGGACGCTTTTCAAAATCTAATTTGAGTCGTGCTGTCCCTCTTAATGACAAAGAGTGGTTACCCCTTCCGTGAATAAAAGCAATGTGTTGTTTTTAAAGCTCCATCTGGTGCTCTGTGTAGATCTGCCCTTGCTCACGTGGGGTTCCCCAGATCCCCTTGTTCCATATCCTTTTCCATATTTCTGTGTTGGGAGCCTCCCCTGACTTTGCTGTGCTCTGCTCTCTCCTCTGTGGCTGCCTGTGTCCCCTGCAGCACTGTCTGATAGGAGATGATTTCTTGCATACTGAACACTCGTGCACAGTGGGATTCTGTTCTGTGCTCCTGACTCTTTGACACCATCTGCCCAGCAAAGTGGTTTTAATGGGTTTCCACTGAGCCAGGCTGTACTACAGCCCTGCCAGCGTGCTCGGGGTTTTTAAAAATAAACAAAATCTCTGCAGACAAGCCACACACGAACATTGGCATCTCCAGCAAAACTGAGGATTTCATACTGTTTGATATTTTGTGGAGCAGAAATATCTCTGTTTAATGGGCTCTAAAGTGGGAAAATGACTGATAGCTTGGAATGGCCTTCTAATAGTACTGGTTTATTTTTTTAAACAACCTTATAAAGCATTATTTTCCATCCCATTTTTAAAGTCAGGTATCCTTTTACAAAAATGCAATCGTTTTACCTTGTTAGAGTTCTCTTCTTTATGAGAGCAGGGCAATGTAGTGGTTCATGATGGTGATTTAGGAGTGAGGGTACCCATTGGCTTTCTGTAACCTTTGAAAAATCACTCCAGTTCCCCGCTTTCCCTTTTGTTAAACTGTCTTGTCTGCTCACAATACAAGGTGTTCAGAGCAGGATCTGCCTTACCTGCAGCTATACAGCATCTGCTGTGCGTTTTACCACAGGAAAATAATTAATTTCCAGCATCTATGTTAAAAACTGGAATGTGACATTCTGATTGCTGGACAACATGAACTGCTCAGAGGCCTGTAAGACTAGAAAAGAAGAGTGGGGTAAGGAAAAAAATAAAGATATCATGAAAGCATCTGTGTGATTAAAATACAGAGATTGAGTAGATACCATCCTCTGATGTTACAATTTATTTGCTGTCTAAGCCTTTTCAAACAGCAGCATGATAAAGGGAACATGAAAAGCTTTTTATAAGAACATGTCATAAAGATGTTTTTGTATTTATTTCTGTTGTAATCCATGTTAATAAACTATTAAAGAAAATATTTTCAATGTCTGTCTAAACAATGCAACAAACCACTTATGAAAAAAGAGGGTTTTGAGGGTTTTTGACAGATGGTACAGATCTCAGAAGTATTTCATATTTCATTCCTTCTTTGCCCCTTCTAGTCTTTTGGGTTTATTTTAAGCTCCTTCAGTTCGGTAAGTTGTGAACATAGTGGGCAGCAGTGGTAATGAGATGGTGAAAGAAACTGTTGGCTGGTCCCTGTGTTATTGATGGGACATGGAAATGGCAAGAGTCAAAATAAATGGATTCTTCAGACTTTCTGAGCTCACTTGTATGAACAACAGAGAATCAGACACAATCCTGTTCATTAGCCTTTAGCTTCTTTAATTCTAAATTACGTGGAGTCTGACCTGGATCCCAGTTTCACATTAGAAAAAATAAAAAGTAAGTATCACTGTGAATTCCCTTGACAAAGAAGGTGGCATTTCTCAAATGCTGTCCACCAGGCTGATGTTTTTAGTGGTATCTCAGTGCTCCTTTATTGTTGTTAATGGCTCTTTTGTGTAAAGCTAACTGAGGTAAATGCTTAAGATCTGTGATCTTCCACAGGTGTTTGCTACTGCTGTTACCTTTTTTCCCCATTTGTCCTGTCATAACTTTGGATATTGCTGAAGATGTTCCCTGCTGTTTCAGCTGCAGCTGTTTGCAATACAAATATCAGCATCAACTGGGTCTTTGCTTGCCTTTTTATTTAGCCTCTTTATCTGAGCAGCAGTAGATCAGAGTAATGGTACAATAATCACTGGTGAAGCATGTATTTGTTTGTTTTCGTTCTATTTCTATGCAGTCATGTGCTCCTTTCATCCTTTCATCTCTTCCTATCAGAATTACGAGTTTGCTTTGGATCAGACCCTGAAGAAAGAGAAATGCTTGTAAGGGGAGAATACTAAATATAGCAGTCCTTTGTTCCTGTGTTTATAGTTTGGTGCTTAGAATGTCTGCGTGTGCATTATAGGTTCTCATCAAATAATCAAATTGCATCAATAATAATAAAATGATGGCTCATGAAGAGATTCTCTTCAACTGTTCTCCTTTCAGCAGCTCCAGAAAAGAAGGATGACTTTGGCAGTGTATCTGCAGTGCTGCCAGCTCTGGGCTTTGGCAGCCCAAGTGAGGAGCAGTGAATTCAGAATGAGGTGCAGAGGGGAGCATTCCCAAACCTTGTGGGATTTTAGCAGTTCCATTAGGTCAGATGATGATTTCTCAGGTAGTTAACTCTCCCAGCCCTTAGGTATTTATGGCCTACAACTTGGCTGGAGAGTTGTTGGGAGGCAGTGAAGGTGAAGGGATGAAGAAAAGTCCTCCCCAAATGCTAAAAGAGTCTTGCAGGATGATATTTGGTGTAAGAGAGCTTTTCCAGTATCTCAGTTCATCCTGTGAAGTGCTAAAGCCATCCTTTTTTTCCTAACAATTACATTCTCATTTGTTTTCTGTCTGAGAAGAGCAGCCCTCTAATCCTGACATCTGTGGTGACTCTGCACCTTCCCTCAGCCCCTTTTGGGCCTCTCTGACTTGTTGCAGATCAATTTGTCACAAGAACTACCCATTCTCCCACTTGTTCTGTCTTCTTCCTACAAACAGGCGCTATCAAAATCTCCTCTGGAGCCTGTGGAATTGTTGTGGCAGTTTCAGTTATCTTTTGTCCTTTGACATCTGTCTTGGGAAGAGCTGATCATTGTATTCCTTGTATTCTAAATCTGACCGGGCTTTAGCAAATGTTACTTCCAGTATCTCATCATTTTCTTCTCCAATTTCTGAATAAATGTTTCTCTCAGACACTCACAAGTGAATCCCTCCATAACTCCTGCACTTTCTCTTGCCCCGTCATTTATGAGTCAGTGCTGCTACTGTTCTCCTTCAACACCAAGTCTTGTTTTCAGAAATGGGATGAAATGAAGGAATCACAGAGGAAAACAGACCATATATAATCTTAGATTTAGAGATGACATTGAACTTTAGTACTGACCTATACAAGTTATCAGAAAATAATTGAAACTCTAGGCTGCGAGCCCAGAAAATTAAGATTGAGGGCAAGCAAGAAGAAATTTATGGAAGTTGGAAGACAAAAAGAAGAAATAAAGACCGAACTCTGTTGTGCTACTACTGTACAGAGTAAGAACTGATAGTGAAGATGGGATTGTGAGAGGTGCATGATAAAGAAAATCCGAATAGCTGTGCTCTGCTGGGTGCTCCGGGCAGACAGGGTGTGCACAGCCCCTCCTCACAGCCATCCCAGCAGCTCTCATGGGTTGAGTTACACACATACCTGATCTTGTCCTATGGAACTTGTGTTCCACCAAACTGCAGAGCTGCCCTCATGTTAATTAAAGCAATTTAAATTAAGAAGATGCAATCCCTTCTTTACACTTCAGTTTCAGACTAAGAAAAATATTTGTAAATTATCATAATTTTTCATGGAATAAATAAATCTTACTTTTTATGCTGAATGCAAGTTGCAGCTGCCAAGATAGAGTTGTGCTTATGTTCTCAATAATGTTGTGTGAAATGGTTTACACTTTTATTTCACCCACCTGAAAGGAAAATCAGAACAACTGATGCTCAGTTACTCTTTTGCATTCCGAGGTTGAAAATAACTCCTTTTGTTTTTGCAGTAAAATATTCTCACATGCAAGCTTCATCACAGTAAAATATTCTCACATGCAAGCTTCATCATTCTCACCTCTTTTTTTTTTTTCCAGTAGTAAAAAGTGTCCCTCTGCACATTCTAGCCTTTGCATAATGGAAGCTGTCACACTTTGCAAATACTCTCAGTGTCTTCCCTTGACCTGCTGGCCAGGGGTGATCCCGGGAAGGTTTTTGTTTCTTTTTCAGCTCTCCAGCAGAACTTCCCTTCTGCCCTGCATGAGTAGGCATCAGCTGGGACCACAGAAAAGCTGTACTGTGTGCCATGCAGCTCCAGAGAAGGAAATTCTGAAACCACACAATATTGCTGTGAAAACTGTGCTAAGTGCTGTGAAAACACAGCTGGGAACAATAAGGCATCAGGAGTCAAGGTCTGACTTCACGGGAACAACGTTGAGAAATTTTGTAATTTGGCTGTAGAAAATGGTTCTGACAGAGCTTTCCTGGAAATTAAAAAAAAACCACTTTACAAGGATAGTGCAGGTGCAGCATTTGACCAGTGGTGCTTTCCTGTATTTTGTGTGTTGGATTTTGTTCACTTAAATCTAAACTGTAAGCTGTAAACAGAAAAAGAAATGATAATAATTCTTTACTGGGCTGAGTCTGATCTGAGAAGGAGCATGGATGGTAGAGCTGCTGGGGCTGCTGCAGTCTCTTTCCTGTGTGGCATTGGCATTTCTGCTGTTGAGTAATGAGCTGAAAACTAATATTTTTTTCGTCATTTATAGAGGTTGGGGTTTTTCTTTGCAGGCAACAGCTCCAGTAATACTGCAGTTGCCTACTGAGGTGGTTGAGCTCCTTGATCTGATGGAAAACTAACGGACCAAAAAGAAAAGCTTTCCAACAGCGATGGGACTGTGAATAATCTCACCCCGAGGCCACACACTCACCAGATCTCAGATGAAAATGGGCTGAGTGCCTTCCTAGGCTGCAATTAATGCTTTCTTTTTGTAGCATCAAACTGTACATCCAGTAATCTGTTCCCAGGTCTTTTCATTCTCATTCCCTTGCAGAAAAGATCATGATTATAGAACCAGCTGGTGTTCAACCTTAGCTGTTGCTCAAGCATAGAAACCAGGCAAAATGGAAAAAAGCTTGACAGTGACCACTTGGTATATTTATAATTGCCATTTGCAGCTGATAGGCCTCAGCAAACTACTTAAACTAATAGTTTTAATGAGAAGATAAAGCCATGAAAGTGAGGTAATTCTATATAATAAATATTAACAGTTCCTTTTTCCTCATTAATTGCTTTTCATGGTGCAGTTGACATTTTTGATGGGGAAGGAAAGCCTCCCTGTCTCATTGATAACGTGGTGATCACTGCACTTTACAATTCTGGATGCAGCTGCAGTATTCCAACCCTAAGTGGGCAGGGCTTACCTGTTTGCTGAGCATTTTGATGGGTCAGTTGAAAAAACTGGGAAATGATCTTTGTGTTCTTAATCCAGCCAGTCTAATTCTGAGGAGCTGAATTGTGTAGCGGTGATGACAGAGGCTGCAGGGTGGAAATGAAGGTGGGAGACACGGGAGTTTCCTTCAGGTTTTGTGTCCTTGCCCCACTCACAGAGCTGTGGTCACTTTCTGCCATCGCCCATGGCTGATGTTGCAACCATTTCCAAAAAGCTGAGCATCTCTCTTTCATGAGATTTAGATTCCACAATCATGGATTCCATTCCAGCCCTCCTTGAGATTCCAGAATCTTGGATCTGGGCTGTACTGGTGTTTTCTCCTTGGCTCTCAGAGCTGTGTTCAGCATTCCAGACTGCTGTTGGATGGGATCTCTCACATCTGCCTGTCACCCAGACACTTCCCAGTTCTTCCTCACTTGGTTCTTCCTCCTGAGTCAGTGCTGTGACTGAACTGGTTAAGGCCTAAAGCTCATCACATCTCATCTTCCTGCCTCTCTCCCACCACCAGAATCCCACAAATTCCATGTGGGACTGTAGATCTGTCACAGGTGCCACTGCTATTCAGTGTGTGTGCAGTGAGATGCAGGGGCTCTAACAAATGCTCACTGATCTGCATCACAGTTCCCTTTTTTTGTCCATCTGGATTCTTAAGGCGTTCAGCCTTTAGGTCAAACTGTGAGCTCACAGGAGGGTTTTATTCCATTACAGCAGAATGGTGAGACCAGCATGAGGGCAAAAGGCTGTTTGAGTCATGGCCCAATTCCTAATTACACCTGTGTGCTTCCTTAATGGCATTCAAATAAACGATGTTGTTGTGTGAAAGCAGTGATATTGTATTTATTTCTAAATTCATTCGAAGATGTCAGCATGTAGCCCTCAGGATGTGAAAGAAAGGCAGAGCTTGTCAGCCTCCCTGGCTGCTCTGTATTACCCCGAACCTATTGGAAATGAAAGGTTCAGAGAGCACAGATGGAATAGATTGAAGCTTTGAGTGAATTGAAAGGGCAAGTTTGCTGGCTAATCGTGATCTCTGTGGAGAGAGGGATAGCTAATAGATTGGAATTGTCAGACATTGTGAAGTCCTCCAAAGAACTGCTTAAGACATTTCATTTTCCAGTTCTACCTTGTGTAGCTGCCTTCTCTTTAATTAAAATAGCTTTTGTTTCCACGTAATTAAAATAAAACATGGAAGCATGTAATACTTAGTGAATATATGATGTAGGAATGTCCTTATCTTGGTTGGTTATTTTCCTGCTTTTAAGATAACATTGCATTAGTACATCTGTTCAACAGTACATTTCTTCCCTCTGTAGATGAAGGCTAGATTTTTAGAAGCAAATGGTTTTAAATTTAAGAACCAAAATGCTGCCAGCTCAGTAGATAGATTCTAGTCTGGAGTTCAGGGATGCTGATGTGGTGTTAAGAACTGCTATAACAGAAATGGATGAATTCAGAATTTCTGTTCCCCTGTATATATCCAATTTCCCTGTGTTATCTTCTGATGGCAGAACTTGGTCCTGAAATTCAAAGTCACTTTCAGCTCAGTCATGAATATCTGAAAGTTCATCATTCAGTCCAAACCCATGTCTGTGATGCAGAAATTAAGATTGCTTTAAAACTATATTTTTACAGGTATCAGGTTCTTTCACATTTTTGTATGTTAGAGCCAAGCCTGAATTTTGTTGAAAGAGCAAAGAAACCCCATAAAATCCTAGAAAATTCGGTGGCAGTTCTGTGTGCAGGAGTTTGGTGTCAGAAGGCTAAGATTGGATTAGAGCATCGGGAATTTCAGGGGTTTGTGGAGAAGCAGCCAAATCAGCCCAGCCTTTCCCTGAGGCAAATGAACATCAGCACATCCTGATGTCCTTTCCAAAGAGATTCACATTGATTGGATTGTTGTTAAGGTTTGCATTGATCACGGCGTGAGCTGCATTCTCCCTTCCAGGACTGCACAAAGGAGTGCTGTCTTGCAAGACAGTTTTTGATCATTCCCAAATAATGCTTTCGTGCTTCCTGAATACACAGAACAATCCGTATCTGCCTTCTAAAATTAAATTCCTCGTACATTGTTTCAGAGCTGGTTAATATCACAATATTCACTCTCACAGCTGGTAGCCCCAGAAGATGATACGCAGGGCATTCTGTTAAATCAAACATATTCCAAGCAGACCAAACTCCATTTTTTTGGAAACAATCCCTTTTCACATATTAAGAAGTTTACACGCAGCTGGTTTTTTTCAACGTGTTCTTACAAGCTTCAGGCAGGTGAGCTGATCGTGTATCATTTTAGAGACATTGAGTGAAAGCATTGGAGTAATTCAATCTTTATTTATTATTTATGGAGCTGGGTTGTGGCTTTGTTAATTCCTGCCTTTATTCCCCAGCCCTGGACACACAAAGGGAGGTGTCATTGCTGTCCAGAGTTCAGGTCTTAAAGCCATTAACCAAAATTACTGTTTTTACAGCCTGTAAGGCTCTCTAGTCTCTCCATTTATAACGTCAACCCTGCAATTAGACCTTTATTCAGCATTTCACCGTTGTGCTGAGTCTGGTATTGCACATTTCAGAAGGAGCATTCTCCTTATTTTGATCACCTTTAAAAGGACAAAGCTTGTTGCTGTTGATTGTCACCTCGGAAATGAAAAGCTGTTGCTTTCCAGTTTGAATTTTCTGGTTTTCTGTTAAGCAGGTCCTGTTTTACCTTGAGAAGGATCCCTCTCTGTTTAGGTTAAGGACATCTTTGGTGCCCAGTATTGGGGCCTTTTTAAATGCACCCAAATCATTAAAACAGCTCCTGTCTGAGCCCTTGTGTGACACTGCAAAAATGACTTTATAACTTTGTACAGCCCAGTGCCTCTTCTGGCCAGAGGCAGCTCTGATGGAAACAGCTGGAACATTATTCCAATCAAATATAAAAAGTTACATTTCAGCCCCAGTCTTTGGGGTTATGCAGCCACAATCAAAGTCATAACTTGGCCCTGAGGTTGAGGGAGCAGCAAATGTCTGTTTCTGCTGGTTCCTGGGAATTCCAAATTACCTTTGGAATGGTATCACCCCCATCCCCAGAGCCTCAGCATCCTCCTGGTGCTCATCTGCTCCAAACATCTCTGTCAGCAGCAAATGAGAGAGGTCTTGGCATAAAGGAGAAAATTTAAAGAATCAGAAATTAAGTGCTTTAATAAAGCATAGGTGAGACACTGGGATACTATTAAATTTTTGTTATTATTAATTCAAGGGTGGGAAAATACAGTAAAATTAACACAACCTCAGCTGAAGTTTATGGCTTTGAAGAAAATGGTGCCTCAGAGGAGTAGTAGGACTCAGGCTTGATTAAACTGGGATTTCAGAAATTCTCTGCACTGAACAAAATAAAAAGGCATTCAATCTAATTAGATAGAATTGTGGAGGGAGAGGAAGAAGAGAGGTATTTCTGACCTGTTGGCTTTTTCTATAACCTTTAATCCACAGGATGTGTTTGGAGCTATTTTGGTAGATTTGCTTTTCCTCTCAAGGGAATTTGGCCTTGAATTGTAACCTTTTGATAACTTTGCTTAGAAAAATCTGAGGAGAAAACCTTCTCATGGTCCTGTTAATATCTATAGACTTTCAGGAGGTCTGTTCTGTATTTTTTCCTGATGAAGGTTCATATTCTGGCTAGATGCTGTGCCTCTGTTTCATTTCTGTTGGGTTAAATGGCATTCCTGCAGTTTTGATTTCTGGAATATGCATTTAGTTTAAGGACTGTTAATCCTTATACACTTTTGAGGAGCTAATTTGTGCTCATTTTGCAGTTGCCTATTAGGCATGAGTATAAAAAGATGTAGAGCTATGTTTAGAGACAGCTAACATAATGCTTTTTAAAATACATTACAGGCACAGTTTTAGAAATGCTCAATAATATTTTTGGAAAATTTCTATTACATTGTGAATGTCCTCAAGAAACAGAAGAGAGTTGTAATTATGTGCTTTGAAATTAATCCTTGACCCTTTGGAGAAACAAAATGCTATTTGTGCTCAGAGACTGACACAGATTAATTTTGATCATTTACCAGTCATTCCAGTCTTTCCTTCTTCTCATTTACTTCAAGTTATCAGGCTTCAAAATTCCCCCTGAACTCTGTGCTAAACAGACCTAGGCCAGGGAAATCCCGTTCTCGGGGGGAGGGTTTGGGAGTCACCCAGTGACATTGCAGAGCAGTTTGCAGTGCTGGTGTGTTCTTTGGCTGTAAATCTAGGTTCATGTAATCCCTGAAAGGCTGAGAGGTCAAAGATGTGCTTTTACTGTCAAATTTCAGTTTGTATGGACAGCTTGGCAATCAGTGAAAATACCAGCTAAGGCACTGTGCACATCTGAGGTAAAGCCTGCAGAGAAGGCATTCTATAAACATGGCTTAGGCAAGGAATTCCTGGTGCCACCGTTGTCACAAGGTTAAACAGGTGTGAATTATGTTTCCTTTTCCCAGCATTTTATTTCTAATATTCTTCAATGAGGACGATTTCAGATCTGCAGCCTACGACAAAGGTTCAAAGCAGAGTTTGCTTTCTGATGGCTGCAGCTTGTGTTAAAGCTCCTTTGCTGGTCTCATGTTTGCTGTGGTTCCATGAATGCTCCCTGTGCTTGCTGGAGGGAACATCACAGCTCTTGGTCCATCATGACCTCGGTGTCTGGGAACATTGGAAGGAGGAGAAGGGAACACTCAGCTTCTGCAGAGTCACTTGTGCTCCAGATGATGTTCAGCCACTTTGGATTTACATCACAGCACTGGGGGGACAGGATTTGCCTCCCTCTGAGGAATTTCACCATTCTTTCTGCTCCTGAGAAGCCTGACTAAACCCCATTCAGTAAGGATTGTTTTATTTCCAAAATTGTGAAGGTTTACTTGAAAGTAAAAAGTTATGGTCGGGACTGCTTCCTATTTTATTTGTGATTGGTTTGTGTGTACTAAGGATGGATAACAATTAATGAATATAAAACAATGTTATACCGTTCAAAAGCTTTGTAATTAATATGGAAACATGATTTGATGTTTTCCATTATGTAAAGCTGCCAGTTGTGTTTGTTTCTTTTATAATACTCAATTCTGTTACGTCTAAATATTTAGTTACATCTATGTAACCAGTGACAGAAACCACAGCAGAACATTTAAAAAGAAATATATTGTATTAGTAAAAAGAAGCATCTGTATCCCTGCATTAAGAACAGCCCACGTAGTGCCTTCAAAATTCAATCACTGCAGTGGCTTAAGTTTAGGATTTGGCTGTAGCAATTTGTGTAATGGAGAAAACACCTGTTACTGAGTGGTGGTGAATGACTGGATTTTATTGGTTCATAACGAAACTTGGAGGTTAATATCTTTGTTTTGTGAAACAGATGTTTAATTTTGAGCCTGGGCAATTGGCTCTTTTCTGTCTGAAGAGGGAAAAACAATGGATGTGTTGGATTACTGCAGACTCTGTAATTGAGTGTGCCAGATGTATTAAATTAGCCTTTCCCAAAGCTTTTGGTGTTTGCCTCTCTGAACTGTAAATTTTACTTGACTTTCTCCCTGCAGGTGGCATGGGAACATTCAGTGCATGTTTCTCTGATAGGACAAAATATTCCAGGTTTCCTGTAAAGTCCCAGCCCCTTCCGTGTGGGTAAAAAACAAATTCTCTGGGATTTATGCCTCAGACAGTAACGTGAGAGGATGAAAGGGAAGAGCCCTTAAAAATAAATCCTACATCTGCTTTTGGTTTTCCCAAATGCAGAAACAGAGTCCAGTTTAATGTCCCAGTGTGTGCCACAGCCCCTGGGGGCACCAGGGCACTCTGGGGGTGTTTAATGAAGCAAACCCTTGGAAAGGTTCATTAACAACACCCAACCTTCACCCCAGCCCCAGTGTCCTCTGCAGATTAAAGCATGATGAACCTCTTACACAAATGGGACACTCTCTGGGTGCAGGAAGCACTTGCAGGGCTTAATATTAATCTGATTTTCAAGAACCATAACTAAATTCAGCCACTTGTTACCTTGATATAACGGTGGAGCAGTTTCTGGGGGATTACTCTGGATTTATTTTGCTTTAACAGGAAACAGAATTTATCTCTTTAGATTCCAGCAGGAGAAGAAACTTTCTCATTAGAGTAATTTCTGCTTTCCCAGCACATATATTTGATATATGTGCTTTCCCTGATCTTATTCCCTAATATGGCAAGCCTTTGTGGGATCTTTAAAATTTGACATCTGTTTGGGTTTAAAAATTACCTTAAGAAAACTTTGCATTTGAGCTCCTTGTTTAATGGTTTACCATTCTGGTGTATCAAAAAAGAGAAAGAATTTGAAATTCATATTTGGGGAAAAATAGCTTTGTTGAGCTAATGTATCTATGACTCATTAAAAAAAAAGGAAATATTTGAAAAATTGATTTTCAGAATGTATGTAAGAAGTAAATAACTGTACCAGGTAACAAGCAGTTTAACTTGTACAGGTAGCTTGTAACAAGAAAATTCATTTTCTACTGTTCACTCGGCTGCCCTGCAAGCTGGCACAATGTTCAAAGCAGAATTTTCTTTTGTATGATCTTCTTACTCTTTAGAAAAGTTGAAATCAATTCAGATGTGTTTATTAATGGTTCCTTTAATTATTTAGCTAATGGCTCTATTTACAAGACTGGCTGCTTAAGTCTTATTACCTGCTGATTAGAGTATAATACTTATTGATCTCTTTACACTGTACTGGGAAAATACATTCACATTGCCTGCTAAGGAAAGGAGAGAACTCCCTGTGATTTCTGGAAGGCATTTGTCTGTTCCTGACGAGTTTTTGGTACTAATGGGAATCACAGTTCCAGCAGAATGAGGTGTTACTGCACAGCAAGGGCTGGGGTGTCTGAAACCCTCCCTGGCAGTGCCGAGCTCACTGAGGTCCCTTGGTGGGACAGCCTGTGTGCACGTCAAGTCATTTTTGTCTTTCAGAGACTGACAGGTGGCTGAGGGAAAGCAGACAAGGCAGGGGCTCTGTGGGGATGGAAGTTCTGCCCTTCCCTTTCTGGGGCAGGGCTGGAGACACTCAGTCCAGCCTGAGGGCAGGGACTGGTTGTGCAAGGACACTAAATCCCTACTGGAGCATGTTCTGCCCTGTCACATGGAGTTTTCTCTGTGGTCTGTGGGCTCACTGATCCAGTAGAGCTCTGTGTGAACTGGCATGGTTTCCAGGGAGCTTCAGTGTCACCCTGATCTTTGAAAGTTTTTCTTACCCTTCTGATGTTTTGCATGTTTGTAGTAGAGTTTTCATGCACTCTCATGTAAACAATGATTGTTCTGCATTACTTTCTAGAAAAAACAAGAATTGTTAGACTCTTAGTTGGACCAGTGTGGTTGGAGAGGTGGCAATTTCACCCTCCAATCCCTGGTCACTATAGAAATAGTATATAAATCAAAGTCATACAATAAACTTCCACTTTTTCCTCCTTTCTTCGCAAAGAAAATCATAGTGAGTGTGTGTGTTCGTGTCCTAGTGTGACACCTCAGTGTGTGGCAGCTGCCCTGAGGATGCAGTTTGTGTTCCAGTGACAGCCTCGCACAGGGAAATGCTGAGTTCCACAAAACCTTCCATTGGCCTCTTACATTGTCAGTTACCTACAACACCATTTTAGAATAAAGTCCTTTTTTTCATGTAGGCTGGAGCCAGCAGCTGGAAGTTACTCCTGGCAACTATTTTGAACTCAGTTCTAGCAGAAGAAAGTTTCAGTGTTCCTGTTTTCTTTTTGGTTTTTGGTTTTTTTTTTTGTTTTTACCCATGGAGTCAAATGAGCTTTACAGGTGGCTGGGATTTCTCCCTAACTTTTATGAATTCTCTGTGAATTATCTGTGTGACAGAACACACACAGCCCTGAGACCATTACTGAGTCCCAGCTCAGTAGTGGGATGCTGGCTGTCCTTTGATAAGATGCTTCAAACCAGCCTGTCTGTCTTGGCAGCATCCCCTGGCAGCTGAGCACAGGGCAGTGCCCACTGGGGCAGGAGCGGTGTTCAGAGACCACGGGGGGATGTTGGAGGATTGACTTAGTGCTGTGTGTTCCCCTCAGGTAGCACAGAAATACCTCTGCAATTCTGAGAATACAGGTTGTGGTAGACAGGAGAAAGGGAATACCTTTGTTTAAAGGAATGGCATCCAGCTGCTCTTTGGGAGATGAAGAAAAGACCTTCCCCAAAGACATTTGATTAATCTCTTGTGGTTTTAAGAGTACGTGGTACTCTGGAGAGAGTGGAGGTGGCAGTTGGACTGTGTACTCTGAACCTTCTGACAAAGCAGCATTTCCTAAGTATTGTGAATAATGCTCCTTTTAACTTTCTGGTATGATGAGCCTTCCTCAGCTGCATTTCCTTCACAGGAACATGATAAATGTAAATTCCTCCTAGAGCCCCTCTTACTTGTAGCAAGTGAGTGTTGCTGTATTGATCCCTTAGTCCAAGAACAGTGAGAAATTGAGCTCCTGACTTTGATTAATACACAACACATCTTTTCTCTTCTCTAGATTAGCATAATCATTACAGGCTGGGAGTGTGTTTGCACTCACAGTATCCTTGGGTAGCGGTCAAGGAATTAATTACACAAAGAGAATTCTCTGCTAAGAATTTCTTAAGTTTGGTCATTAAAGGAGCTCTCTCCTACTGAGTCTTCACTAAAGCCTGGCCAAGTGGCAAGAGTAAATTTATGGATCAGTAATCTAAGCCCTGAAGAATGGCAGATGATGATCTTTCCCATTCAGATGTTGATTTCAGCTGTTCCAAGGTGCAGGGGGCACAGGAAGAGCAGAAGGGAACAATCTGACCCTGTCCAGGGTTCTGAAAGTCTGTGCAGATTGGCTTCTCCTTCCAAAGCACATTACAGGAATATCAGGACGTGAGGAAACAGCCTCATGTCGTGCCAGGGGAGGTTTAGGTTGGATATTAGGGACATTTTCGTCACCAAAATATTGTCAAGCTCAGAAAAGGCTGCCCCGGGAGGGGCAGGAACTCTGTGCTTGCAGTGACACCTGTGTCTCAGCAGTGACAAATACACCCAGAACACAGTAACAGCAGAGAGGTGAAGCTGGGGATGAACAAGGATGAATGTTTGAGTTCCTGGCTCTGGGAGGGGAGGAACCCACTGGTGATGGTCACTCACCCTCCTGTGGAGGCCTCATCACCATCTGCCAGCCAGGGGGATTGACCTCCTGCACCGTGCAAAGCCTTGAAGGTATAAAGCTTTCAGAAAGCATGCCATGAAAAGCATGTTTGCTGAGAAAGAGAGAAATAACTGTCTGGTTTGCATCTGTAGGCTTCAAACACTGGGAACTGTCAGATTTTAGGGCTTGAACAGCATTGAGGTAACTCTGTGTGCCTGCAGCCTGCTGTGCCATCCCTGCAGTCAGTGCCCACCATCATCAGTGTGCCTGCTCTGAGCCTGGCTGAGACCAAGCTTTCCTCTGCACGGGGTCTTCAGGGCACACTGCATCTTACTGAGAGCAGATTGGCATACATTTATCATCAGTTAGTCACTGACATTAACAGGAACAAATGTGTGGCACACTTCTCTGTGAAGATTGCCTTTGGGTCACGGAGGGGACGTGCAAACACTTGCACACACGTTTGTCTTGGAAGAAGTGTTCTGTTTCCATGTGTGTGTTTGTAAGTGGAGAGAAATTCACCTGTGATTCTCCTCTGCTAACTCCAGATCAGTTAGGAAGAGGATTATGAGACAAAACACAGCATTTCTTCCCCTTCTACCACAGGCTATCAGGAATACTCCCCTCTCAAAAGCCTAGAAACTTCTGTGCATCAGCAGCAGTAGGTGAGGTGCAATGGATGGTTGTATTCTGCATTGGAAGGGTTGCTGTGGGAGATTAATCACTATCATGGCATTTGCTGCTTTTGAGAAATTTTGAGGATTTATATAAACCTCTATAAACCTCTCATTTATTACAAAAACTTCACATTTCCATGGTTTTGGAGGAAACCTTGAACATATTTGAGTCTTTTAGGTTTATGTCTAAAGACAAATAAAAAGAAATCCATAAAATTTCTGTGCAAGTTATTGCAATTACTTCTTTCTGAGACACCAGAAAAACAGACTGAGACTACGGTTATGAGAAGTATTAACTCTTAATCCTGTAAGTGCAGGCTGAAAGATTAGAACTGCAGTTGTTTTGTGTGTTGTTTTTTTCTTTGGTGATTTGAGTGGAAGGAGAAATTCAAGTAGGGCAATGAAAATCTATGTTGATTGTTTAAATCCTTGTTATTTATATTTTTGCAAAGTTTATTGGAATGATAATATTTATTATAATGCCTTCAGCATCCTTAAATAAGGGGTGTTAAAAGAATGCAAAGTCAGGTTATATTGATTAGTTACTGACTTTATTTCTGGCCTGTGTAGACAAGAAAACAGGTGAAATGTAGGTGCAAACTTGAAATTACAGACATGTATGCACTGCCATCTCAGGCTCAACTAATAAAGCGTCCCAGTATTTTTAGAATGCTCTGCTGCTGGTAAAGTCAACAAAATCTCTGGAGTCATGCTGGGGACTTGACCCTAATATCTTCCCTTCTGCTGCTTCCCTGAATTGGGGCTTTAGCTGCATTTGGATCATTCTTCCATCTCTGCTGCAGATCAGAATAAAGCTGCATGACTCCAATGAGCTGGGGGAGAATCGAGACCCATAGATCAGATTTCATGTAGGTCTTGCATAAACATGGATCTCTCCTTCCTCCACAGAGCTTCAGTGGGAGGCCAGTCTGTCTCTGAAAAACAGAATTCCAGGCAGTGGAATACCCAAATGCCATTGCATAGATGGATTTTACACTCAGCTCCAAGTGCAGTTGCTCAGTTACACTCGCTGAAGTTTTCACTTCTGATTCATTTCTTAATTCCAGGAGTATTTGTTAGCCTTTCTAACAATGCAAAGCATTTTATGACACAATGGGGAAAATTTATTTTCTTGATGCCTATTTCTTCCAAGGTTATAAAAAAATGATAAAACTGGAGTTTTCCTCTAACTCTAGCTCCAATTTTTCCCTCCTGAGAAGAGAACTCCTGCACCAGGGCTGATGGCTGGCTGGCTGGAGATGAGCTGTGCAGCATTTTTGCAATGAACATATTTTGCTTTTGCTGGAAGACATCTTTCTCCATAGCAAGGCATGGTTGGAGGAGTGATCTCTGAGACAGAAAAGCTGTTCCAGCCCTGCAATGTTTTTTCTTTCTTCATCTGAAGCACTGAGGCAATTTTTACCCAGCCTCCTTCAATGCATGTTGTTATATTCTATGGTTTCTGTGGAGTAAATCTCACTGCAAATCCTAGTTCTCCTTTATAAGGCTGAGCTGAAAAATGCAGTATTGAAGAGGTCTGTAGAAGCCCAACACAAAAAGTAATTTTTCCATTTGTTTTCTTTGCTAGATACCTCTGACTGCTGAAAAACTGTCTTTTTTTCTCTCTATTCCCTTGAACAGGTAGAAATTATCCTCCACTCTCCATGGCAGTATGATCACCTTATTTGGAGAACTAGGGGAGGCACAAGTTCCCTGATTTAAAATGTTTCCCTTGTTCACCAAGATTGAGTGCTCCAGTACCCACCTGGGTGGGGTGAGGAGGGATGAAGGGGAAAAGGAGAAACACAAAAACTTGGTTGTATCAACAAAGCTGTGACATTGTGCCTGGAAAACAGGGAAGGAGGGGAGGTGTTACTGTAATTTTTTGTTTCTCACTGTCCAAATCTATTTAAATTGCTAAGCAATTAAATTACTTCCCCCCAACTCGAGTCTGTTTTGCTGCAGATGCTAATGAGTAATGACCTCCCTGTCTTTATCTGAATCCATGAGATTTTCATCTTACTTTTTCCCCCATCCTGTTGGGGAGGGAAAGTGAGAGACTGGCTGAGTGGGTGTCTGGCAGCTGGTCGTGGTCAGCCCACCACAGTCCTGCAAGGCTATTTGTGTATCCTGGGGGAGATATCCATCATCCCAGAGCTGGGAGCAGGCTGGGATTTCATCTGGACCAAAGCACTGCTCCTGTTAAGATCCTGAGCTAATTTGCTGGCACAGGGACCCTTGAGTCAACCCATGGGATTGTGGTAAAACACCAGGACTTCTCCAGAACTGAATGTGCTCTCTGAGCTTGTGCTTGTCTGGGTAAACATTAACTGTTCTTAGCTATATGTGTATAATCCTGCTAATTCAGGCTGTGCTTTGCAAAGACAGGCGAGGCATTTTATCCAACTCTAGCAAGTTGGAATGAAGCACACAGTTAAAAATGACTGCAGAAGTTACAGCAGCATTAGCAAAAGGAAAGGGAGATTTTGAGGAGGAATTAGAAGAAGAGTGGGAGTTGTGGCTAACAGCCTGTCAGCCCAGATTTGTGTGCAGAGCTGGGAACAGCAGGATCAGCCCTCTGCACTCTCAGCAGGTACAGAAAGGTAGGGGAGAAGCTTTGGGAGAAAAATGAAGAAATTACAGGGGTGCAAAAGAGCAATGGTGCTTCTGAGTATCAAAGCCAAACAGGGGATGTGCTCTGCTTTAGCTGATTGCTCAGTGTTTAATTTCAGCCTGTGCAAATGATCCACTGGGGGCTTGGGAAGAACACTTCAGGTATTTGGGGTTTGCTGTTGCTGTCTGTGTGAAGACAGGTGAAATTTCAGTGTCATTCTGCAGCCTGTGTTCCCTCCTGCTTCCTGGAGGCTGTACATTGGCTTTCCAGATTTTTTTTCATTCAATTTATTACTAACCCAGTTGTGACTTCAGCTCTTTAAGTGCTATAAATAAATGCAAAAATATCATCCCTTGTGGAGGGAGAGAATAAAACGTTATTTTCATTTACATGCTTATTTTTCATTCATTTTTTGATACGTCTCTGTTCTCTGGGTTTCTGGAGCACAGTGATTATGTACATGTCTATACTGAGGCTGAAATTACTGATTTCTTTTACAGCTTCACTGCAGTAGGTCCTGCAGACAGCTGAAGCTAATTTGATTGTGTCTTGCTGAGGACTCTCTCCAACAAAGACTGAAACCTAAAAGACATGGATGTCATCTGTATTAGAGGTGTAAAACATCCAGCTGGGAATGGGAATGGGAAAGCTGTTATGGAACAGATACACTAAAGATTTTTAAAATGTAATCTCTGGCCAGCAAGTGACAGCTAACAGAGAATCACTCCTCCAGACACCTCTAGGAAAATTTCTCTGTGATCTAGCCTTGCCTCCAGGGCAGATGGATTGATGGGCACAGAAAACTCTCCTTGGAAACAGCCTCAGGTCATGAAAGTCAAGTAAGATTTGACCCTTGCCTTAGACAGAGCTCTGCTCTAAGCCCCAGGAATTACCACACTCTATACCTGGTTTATAACACAGGTGCCTGCTTAGCCTCCTGATCTTAGAACTGGGTCTAAAACTTGGTGGTTGCAGAGGAAACTGCTCCTGCCACAGCCTTTCAAATGCTTGATGTTAAGTGTTGTAATTCTGCAGAGTAACACTGTTGTACCAGATCATTGCTATGTTCTTTACTCCATCTGCTTTCTTGAGGCACTGAGTTTTCTTGTTAATAATCCTGCTCAGGTGAAATATGGAAGAAATGCTGGATGTGACCCTTAATGTTCAGTTCTCCAACGTTTTTATTGGCAAACTGAATTTCTAAAGGCTTGGAGCTACAATATTTTCTATACTTGAAGCAGCAATTTCCCTTCTACTGTATATTAACAGCCACATAGTAACGTTTTTATACTGTGCTAGGGGATAAAATGACTTGGGCATTTTAATAACATCTGGCAAATCATTTTCATTTTCCCTCTTACATGATTAATAGTGGTCTAGATAGATATGTAGATATACTCTTTACTTTGTGGGTTCATGCATATATAATGTAATATGGAGATGGGATGGATATAGAAAATAAGCAACAGTATAATGGGTTATAGTCAAAAACTCTAATCTGGGCAGTTAAAAAACTTGGAATGAAATGTTCTGAATGTTACAGTTTCAGTTAATCACACCACCAGGTCAGCTAAAGCACAGCTCCCAGTGCCATGTCCAGGGCTTTCCTAAACAGGGACAGGGACTGCCCTTCAGTCCTTGACAACCCTTCCACTGGAAATTCCTCCTGATGTCCACCCTGGACGAGTGTGAGACACAGTGCTGGGGTTTGCAGCAGGTCACTGAACACTCGCTTGACCACGGGGAACTGATGCTCAGTCAGGGCTCTCATGGAAATTTATACCCATCATATAAATACCCATCAGCAGAGCTGTAAAGCTGTGCTTATTCAAGTTTGTGTAGCGCTCAATACTTCTGTACAAGATGCAGCCTGTTTTATGATGGTGCTGATTTGTCTCGAAAATCTCCTTCAATAGATTTGCCTTACAGCCACATTTCAGCATGGAATGATTTTCAGTGGTAATAACGAAATTATTACAGATTTGTACATCTGGATTTGGACCTTCTGATTCATTCCTGCTCCCACCTTTGCTCCTGTTTTTCCTAATGGCAGCAGAACCTGTTTCACTTAATGGGATTTTTCTTAGTGCATGATTGCATGACTTGAACCTACTTGTGTAGTAGTGGCTGATGGTTTGTCCTTGGACTGGAGTAGTTCAGAAACCAGTTTGCAGATGCTCTCTCTCCCACTGTCCTCTGATGTTTGCATCTCATTTTCCTCTTTCTTCATGGTAGCTTTTTTTCATAGTTCTTTGTCAAACTGCACCATTGTGAGAGTAATGGATCTCTGCTTCCAAATGTTCAACAAGAGCAGCTCACAAAATGCTCCCCCCTCGCCTGTGCAGGATTGTTTTCCAATGCCACTCTGCAAGCACGGCATTACAAATGTACCCTGAGTCTCTGTTCATCACAGGTCTGCCAAATCCAAGACTTGAAATCAACTTGGTAAATATCAGTGCTTTGTTTTTATTCCTGACTGTGTTCCAAAGGCCAGCTGAGGAGTTCAGACTGCCTGCCTTCACAGCCAGCCCTTCTCCAGTATTTATTTAGTGAAAGCTGCAGCCTGTACAGAGTAATCCCAGTGCAATATCAACTCACAAACAATTTTCTAAAGCATCTTTAATGTACAGTGTTACTGTACCCAGAGGTGCAGGGGAGCAGTATTAATGCAGGCATGATAGTTCTGAGTGTTCATATGAGTCCTCCAGGAATAATAAACAGCTTGAAATAACAACCAACAAATTCTCCAGATGCTTTTTATCCATGTGTTGGCAACTGTGTTGATTCCAGATCAATGCAGGGTATTAAGACATTTATATGATTGAGCTAAAAAGCTGCCAGGTTGTACAAGCATTGGGCTCATAAAAAATAGGAGAGCTGAGTAAAGGCAGTGGTGTTGTATTCCTAAACTGCAGGAATGGAACTTCCTGATAACAGAACAGATAGTGGCACTGGGAAGATGTGGGGTTTCATTTATCAGGGCTACTGGGAAACTCAGGGGGGTGTGAATCACTTGACTACCTGATCCCAATATTTGAATATTTTGCTTTTATAAAATGAAGCTCCTGGTAGTAAGGCCCAAGTCATTCCTTAGACAAAGCCACACAAAGCCTTTATTTCAGATGGAATCCCAGCAGAGCTCAGAGCTGGCTTTGCCTCTCTGGTTCCAGGACCAGCAGAGCTTTGGGATTTTGGATGGGTGCCCCAGCTGGGCACCACGGAATGCCTCTGGAAAGCAGAGAATATCCAGAGACTCAGGTGGTGCCTGGGCTGGGGTCATGGCCCAAAATCTGGACAAGAAAACTGATCTGAAGATGGTGAAGGCCTTTGGAGCCCTGTGTAATTGGCTGTGTGGAGATTTGGATCAGACTGTATATTTTTGATTGCATGTGTTAAAACCACATATGGTTGGATAAAATGAAGTTACACTCAGTTTTTCTTCGAATTCATTTGATAATATGAAATTCCCATGGCAGTGTAAACCCAGATAAGATATTGATGCAAATGCCTGTGAAATGAAATGGGTTCTGTTCAGGTCTTGTACAGACCTTTTAATGCAAGAACCATTACACAGAGAGCTCAGAGCTTTTAAATGTCTTTGAAATGTTTCAGATACAAACTGTTTTCCTGCAGATGTGTCTGTAGCTGTGGGGGTTTAGAAGCTGAAAATCTTGGCTTCAGACCATTTGTTTTGGAAAATGGCTTTATGTACTTCTCGGGCAAAACATCATGAAAAACAGGAGGCTTTTTGTTGCTTTCTATTTGTATTTAATCTTGCATGTTTTTCAGAATATTCTGGAAACTCACACAAGTGCTGTCAGGTGTTTGAATTTTCTGTGTTCTGCTTCAAGGACTGTTTTGTGTGAAAGCATGTTATTTGTTAGTTGTCATCTATTCCACTTCTTGAAAAGTTTGTCAGCAAGTTAGGAGACCTGAAAGTATTTCTTTGATTTTATTGACCTAATTTCATTTTTAATTGCTTTTTCAGTTGATATCCAAATGAGGTAATATTCATCAAATAGAGAGACAAAACAAAAGAATAGAGACTCTGCTTTTTGGCTTTTATGCTCGAATCGTGATGAGTATAAAATATTTTTTAAAGTGGATATTAACTTCTTCAGAACTCCTAGGCTTTCATGTCATGTCAAACCATTTCTTCACAGGAATATATTGCACAGGTCTAGCTGGATGCTGCACAAAGAAAAGCTTTCTAAACATCATCACCTTTACATCCCAGGGCTTATTTCTGCAGCCTTATTCCTGTGACAGATTTACTCACATGAGTTATCTCATTGGCTTCAATTGAATCCTGTCAAGAGTAACAACTATGTGAGTAAACTAGTGATTATTTTTATCCCTTCTTTTGAGAACTGTATTAGAATTCTTCCCTCCTAAATATCTTCCCAGTGTCTCTTGCATCATTCAAGTTACACAGCAGTACATAAAATTCATTACAACTCAATTATAAGGCTCATTAGGTAGGTAGTGGCATTTTGGCTATCTTACCAAGTTGTGAAACATACTCATTTATTATCCGTGGTATTGTTAAAATCAGAATGGAACAATGAAACCAAACATAACATAGAAGATGGTTCAGAGCATAAACCCGTGGCTCTTTGCCAAGAAAAGGTTTTATGTAACCTGCTTTGAAACCTCCCTGTGCCAGGTTCATGGCTGGAGCACCAGGGAGAACTGTCCTTTGGAGGTGCTAATGAACTCAGAGCACCTTTAACGGAGTGCCACTGCATGCTGGCTTGTGCTGGGCTTTACCCTTTTCATCATCTCCTGAATCTATCCAGCGGGTAGAAAGTATATTTATCTACCTGTACATCTTTAAATACGATCCAGCTCTTGCCTTCTGTGTTAATTAGCCCCTGTTTCCACGGCAGAGTGCTAGCAACAGCAGAATCTGTGACAGGGACTCCAACTTCCTGAGCACTGCATCCAGCCAGCAGAGTAATTTGTCCTGTTTCAAGCAGCCAGGGACAGTGTCCCCAGCCAGGCTGGCATTTACTAGCATGCAGGAGCTTCTTTTCTCAGTGGCTCGTTAATGCCAGTGGCTGCTGATGGTTTTCAGACTGAATCTACTGCTGCAAGGATGCTTCCAAGTGTGAGCTTTAACAGCCAGCTTAGCTTCTGGATTTGAGTGTTCCTGTCTAGAGCTGGGAGTTTCTCTTGGGTCTGTGGTCACTGTGCCTGTCAGTGTTCTGTGTGCTGCCATGCTGTGCAGATTTGTGCAGCTGGCATGGACTGTGGCTTACCCTGAGGTGCCTTTTTTCACTGTGGTGTCACAGAATTGTGGAATGGTTTGGGTTGGAAGGGAACTTGAAAGATCAACCAGCTCCACACCCCTGCCACGGGCAGGGAGCCTTCCACTAGACCAGGTTGCTCAGAGCCCGATCCAGACTGGCCTTGGTATCCCTTTGTTAACAGAAAACCCCCTCAGTTAAAGCTTTTTCCTTATCCCGTTGTTTCTTGAGTCAGTTTGGCCTGAATCCCACCTTCTAATCCAGAGAAATTCAGCCATCTCATACCTTGCTGTTATTTATTAACTTGAGTCCATGAAGTTGGAACTCCTTTATGTTGTACCTCCTTTACACAGAGGAGTTTGTATTGTTTGTATCTTGATGAGTCTTCCTATCATAAAACAACAGATGGGAAGTGACAGCTTTGAACAGTTTAGGAACAGGCACATCCCCAGTGATGATTGCAGAAATGTATCCCAGAGAGTCCTGACTCATGCTCCTGTTCCAAAGGTGAAACCCATCACTGAGCTTGTCCTGGAGGATTTCATGCTGATTGCCCGTGACATGTGTGCTCCTGGGGTTAAGAGAGGGCTTGTGTCAGCCTGGCACACTTCATCCCCATGCTCAGGGTGGAAAGGTTCCCAGAGCCCAGAACAGAGCAAAAGCCACTGAACTGTGAAGAAATCAGAAGAGACTGGTGCCTTCCTCCTCCAGCAGCATCTCCTCCCAAGGCAGGGGCTCTGGGAGTTCCCTCTCCCAGTATGGTGGGCACAATGGGATTGCAGTTGGAGCCTGCCCTTGCAGCCTCAGGGAAATGTGTGCTCACCTCCCAGCCCAGCCAGGCATTCCCAGGCTTTGCTCATTCCCAGGCTTTGCTCAGTGCCCTGCCATGCAGCAGCAGATGAGGAGTGTGGTGTTTGTCCTTTCTTCCCTCCTCAGCAGAGGCCATGGACACAGTGTCTGTGTCCTCTCCAGTACCCACAGACACTGAGCAAGAGAAATGGTGCTGTGTAATGAGTGTGTAAGAATTCCAGTCAGGGTTTGTCCAAGTGGGCAGGGCAGCTCCTGGAGTTACACACCATCATCTGCAGATCCTCCTGCAGCAAGACTTTGAATTCATCTTTTGCTGTTTAAACTGGAGCCCTAGTCCCACAAATCTCAGATTAAGTGAAGTCTTTTATAAAATCTTTTCTTGCATGATCACTTCTTGTGCTTCCTATTAGAGAAGATAATGGACTCTGTAAATTCTGCTATAAGAGCACCTGTGTCAGTGAGGAACCGTGCCCCAGAAAATGAAATTCTTCTGCTGGATTAAGTGCAGAAAGAAAGAAACCTTCGGAGTAAAAGCTACTCAGTGCACAGTTTCTCTATTAGCAAAGTGCTGTATACACTAAATTACAATGTGTGGCTGCCTCCAGTTTAGATAAGCACATAAATGAGATGTGCTGAATCTACTCTTTTCACAGGCAGCAGTTCAAACGGGGTGTTGCACTGCAGCTGAAACTGTAAAATGGACATTATTCATATGAATGGCACTAGATACCATTTAATGCTCACACCTTGATCAGGAAAGTAGCTCTGTGAGAAAAGCCAAAATTCCAGCAGCCTCCTGAAATTTCTGGCTGAATTGAGTGATGCGAAGTTTTGAGAAAAGTATTAAAATAATATAAGGAGGACACTTACGATTCTTTCACCTAATTGTAATACATTTACCTCCTTTAGCTCTTCTCATTTCAGTGTTAGTGGCAGACAGAAAGGTGTGCTCTGCATCAGTAAGTGCTGCAGTGCCTTTGACAGCATCCTTTGCCCCTGTGCCAGGTGAGCACTGTGGTGTTTGTCTGGGGTTATGGAGGTGTGCAGGCTGTGAGCACAGGATATCAGCTTGAGTTAAACCTGACCTCACCATGGAGCTGGGAGGAGTTACTTGAGCTGCACTGCAAGGACTGGAAATCCTTGGGACTGGAGGCAGTGGTGTGAACTGAGCTGTGCTTTGGTCACCAGACACTATCCATGGGACAAAGTCCTTTATGGTTTGTAGTTTGAGTTGGTTCTTGGTCTTCAGACATGGTTTTTCTTTTAGTTCACTGACTTCGTATGAATGCACAATACCAATGCCAAGAGACCATCCTAGTCATGGCTGAAGCAGAGAGGGGGGTTGGTTGTTTCTGCATCTTCAAACTATGTGTTTGGCCACAGTTCAAGGTTTGACATTAAAAAAAGAAATAAAAATTGGTTTGAGGTTAAATTTCTTAGATTCTCTTGAGATGCTAAGGTCAAACATGGGCAATCCTAAAAGAATTCCTCTCTTTAAAGCTGCACTTAAATCCGAACAAATTAAAAAGTAGTTTAAAATGCAGATGAATGGACTCTGAGTGTGACCATGGAGCCCTGTCAGCTCTAACGTTCTGCTTGTCTGATTTTGAGCTTCCCTTACGCCAGCTAAGCCTTTGTTTAGTGGATTCACTCTTGGCTTTCTTGGAATAATTTAACCACAGCCAAGCTGCATGGCACTGAAATCTCTTGTTCCTCAAGTCCCAGGCAGGATATGGAACCTCAAAATCTGTATAATTAAAGAAATTGTGCTCTGCTTTACTTTCAACACTGTTCTAACAAAAAGCTGATTTATTGTTCACGTAGGTAAGACAGAACTATGATGGCAGGCTTGGATTTCCTTTTCTGTGCAGAATTCTGGGGTGGTGTGGGTAATGATTTAATTCTGTGGATTAACAGGTGTGGGATGGGAGTGTCTGTGTGGATTTGTGTCTGTGCAACCCCAGAACAGCCACTCAGCACCTCTGCACTGCTCACTGCAGAGATGAACGTGCCTGATGTTTACCTTGCTGGTGAACTTAAAAAATTAGTTTTAATGGCAACATAAATGCTTCTCCACTACCTCACCAGAGCATTTTAATTGCCTGTCACTGCAGCATTAACAGGCATGTGGGGGCAAAAATAAATTTCCTGTGGTCCAGTAGCTGAGGCCCGGACTGCTGGTACTGGAAGGCAAACAGTGCCTGGTGCTGCAGCTCTTACACCTGTCCTGAGGGAGCTGAACACCTTCCCAGTTCATAGCAGAGCTTCAGCTAACACCAAACGGACCACATCCTATTTTCAGACTGATCTAATGAAATCAGAGACAGCTGAAAATCGTTATTAGTCCAGGATTTAGTGAGCTACAGCTGAAACCAATCTTCAAAGAATTTATTCTTGTCAAATCTTGGAGAATTGTTACTTCATCCTGAGCTGATGCTCATGAAGCCAAATACTTCCTCTGGTCTCCTCTTCCTCGTAGCAAGTTTATGAAAATTTTTGGTCTTTGCATCTTTCTTTCCCCCCCCTTAAGTAATAAGGAACCTTTCCTGCTCAGGTCTCAATCAGCCTGCACACCAATTAAGCTAATTGGCAACACATTTGAAACACTCCCTAATTACAGCTGCAGAAATGTTCAGAGAACCACCTTTCTGCAATTTTTCCTTCAATCAAAATATAAAAAGCAATAAACCCCCTGCAACTCTTAACTCCTCCCTGCTAAGACTCTAAAATACTTCCAGAAGAAGTTGGTCAAATGACTCCTGGACTCTGTGGCTACCCAGGGCTGGTGGAGGGGTCTGTGGGTTCTCCCAGTGGATTTCCCCATGAATAACTCTGGGCAGGCAGTGAAGGCAGGGAAAGCTGCTGGAGACGTGCAGAAGGCTCTCACAAATTGATTTAACTCGGAGCAGCTGTGGGGTTCCGTTGAGTCACCAATCAGCCAAACCATCCCCAGGTGTGCCTTCTCATTAAATACAGAGTTCCTCCCTCACCCCTTCATTCCCAGTACAGCTCCTGCCTCCTCCCTGGGCTCTCACAGCTTTGTAAGGACACTGTGTTACACACACAACCTGCAGTTCCTGTTTTTAAAGATAGTAAGTGCTTTGAGGCTTATTTATATTCCTATCCCCCTCCCCCGGTTGTGTTTTAGTGGAGCAGAATTCCATCTCTCCAAATTGAGACATTATTAATACCCGATGATATCTCACTCAACATTACAAAAAAAGGCTGAGCTACTTTGCTCTGTAAATGAGGCTGGCTTCATCTTTTGTCTGATTTTTGACCCAAGCAGGGGAAGATGTATCTTCTCTTTTAGTTTCATGTTCCCGGTGTGTTGATGATTTTACACATCTCCCCTTTCTATCCTGCGTTATTTCTGCTGTGCAGTGCCTTTTGTTTTCAGTCTGGGGAGCGGTTCCCAGCTCGGTGTGCTCACAGAGGAATAATTCATCTCCTTGGGCCGGGTGGCTGAAGGGAGAAACGCTTAAAGCAGGGATAGCACACAGAGGGGCGGACAGTGACTTATCGCACCCCCAAAATGCCAGGCTGTGACCCTAAAACAGCCCCGGAGAGCCGGGGGGACAATCCCAGAGGGTTGCAGTGCCCGGGCACAGGGGGTGTTGGCTGTTTTGGGGCTGTTTGGCTGCCTTTGGTGCTGCAGCCTGCGGCGTTCCTGAGCACGGACCGAGCGAGCGCTGCGGGTTTGGGACAGCGGACAGCAGCAGCTTTACAGCCCCGAGAGCAGCGCTCCCTCGGTCCATGGTCTGGGCAGATAAACGGCCCTCGGCTCTCCCCTGGGCAGGGAGGGTTTGGTTTCAGCCCAGACTTTAGTGCTCTGTGCTCCGGGGTGCGGCTGTGGGTGCCCGGTGCCAGCATAGGCAGGAAAACGCTGCTGGGAGCACAGCAGTGCTGTGGGTACAAAACACTGACTGCTCAGGGTTTAACTGAGCCTGGCCTGCTGGGGAGGGGGTTGTGTGTGCCACAGCACTCACCATCCTCCTGGAGAACCGCCTCTGGAACTGCATTAGCTCCCCGTGCTGTTAATTATCACTGCGTGCAATTCAGCTGCTGAACCCTTTCACTGGGAGGCGTCTGCTGGGTCTGGATGGTGTTGATGCCTTCTGGGGGCTGAGCTGGAACAGAGACTGGACAGGGCAAAAGGATAAAGCAGGGATTTATTAAAAGGTCTCAGTGGATTCTCTTGGGCCATGCAGAGTCCAGCTGGGCCACACCCAAAATGCCCCAAAATGGTCACAAAGTGGACACCTGGTCACAAGGGATCACATTTTCATAAGTTCTGGTTCATAAGCACATTGGAATCAATTGTCCAACCACAGCTCCAGGTTATGGAGCTCCATCCTCCTTGGGTTTCCTTCTCCCTTCACCCTTGGGTTTGTTCTTGGGCTGAAAGTTGTCCTTGGTATCAAACTGGAGAAGGAATTGTTTTGTCTGCCTGCTCTGTGAAGAGAGCTCAGCAACACTGAATATGAAACCTAAAACTGCTCACTAAAACAGCACAGAGTCTAAAAAATATAAAAGCTAAAACCTAAGGTGTCACTACAATGAGACTCTTCACCTATTCCAAGTATTTCCTCCCAAGGTATTGCCAGTGAATTTACCCTTCCTTCTTCAGGTGGATTTTGGTCAGGTACCAAAGTTCCTTCCCATCTGTGGAGTTCCTCACTTTCAGTAACTGTGGGATCAGTAATGCTCCTTGCAATTTGTACAATTTAAGGCGTTCAAGTCTTAAATTTTATATGTGGCACCTCTGTGAACCATATGTAATTTGGCAGAACACTCTTAATATGTCATTTTAATGCTTTTGCTTTTCTTCACTTCCAGTGGTTTGTCTTGGTTGATTTATTCCTGGATATTTCCTAAAGTGCCAGGCAGTAAATGTCTGTGCATTCTGTTGATTTGTTCTATCAAGCCAAACTATTTTTCAGGGACTGGGAAAGGGGTCTGAAGTACTTGCAGACTGCTTTCATGGATATGTAAAGAAGCTTATCTTAATTTGTAAAACAAGAGATAGTAATGTAAATTCGATTAAGTAATCAGTACTTTTCTGTTTGGTCTTAATTATATGTTTGTTGTCTTCCAAATACAGGTTTAATCCTGCTCTTTGCTATGTAATGAAACAACAGTTGGCAGTGATTTGTGGATTATGATAACTAGGCATAGAAATATTTGCTCAACTGTTTATTCCATTTATGCAGTGATTTGATTTTATCCAGCTAGGACAATGGTAGCTGGTATGTTCAGGAATAGCCATTCACAGGGAAGCAATGCCAAGCTTTAAAGGAACTGCCTTTATTATGACTGTACTAAATTTCAAAAATTAAAATTTTCAGTAGCTCTTACGCATGCCAGCATAGTAGAAAGGTTGTGGATTAAAACAGAGATGCAGAATAGCTTTTCTGAGAAAGTAATTTTCAAAAAGTAAGATGAAACTTGAGAAGAAAGGTTGCAAGCTTTAATTTTTTCCTTTCAATTTTTCAAGGCCAATATTATCCTTTTATTGGGAGTTTTCCCTTTCTTTTTGCATTGCTGGCGTGCTGAAAGGTATTTTGCTTTGGATTGACCTGAGACAATTGTTTTTAGGGTTTGATTAGTTTAGCTTGGTGTCTGAGAAATCAGTTCTTCACAGGGACTTAGAGCAGAGTACATGAAAGTGTAGCAGCAGTTCTGTGAATAAACCCTGCTGAACCAAATTCAGTGGCCAGTGAAGGTTCCAGGTGGAACTGAATTGGGGTAATTCCTTTCTGCTGGGCTGCCCTTGAACACAAATCCCAACATCTGTCTTAATCCACCTGGCAGACACTGCTCTTTATTCTGGAGACATTCAATTAGAGAGCTTCAGCTTTTAATCTGTTATTTACAAGCAGTGATGTGAAGCATCAGTCAATTACACAATTGTAGAATCAATTTGGTGCCTACTTAATATATACAACTTAATATGTTTGCTTACAGTAGGATTTGCACTCAGCTACACACAAACAGGGACATGAAATCTGAATTGAACTATTTCAGAAGTGCACATGCAAATACTCCTGGAGACATTTGTGAGGATAATTGGTTGGGATGTGCAGAGAACCAGCCTTTAAGAGCTGGCTGTGACAGGGACTTCTGTAAGTGTGAGGCCCTGCTTGGCAGAAAGCATGTCTGTAATTTGTTTTAAATGGACCGTAATTGTTTCTGAGCTTCCCATTGTGTGTTTTTCTCCACTGCTTCTGAAATCTCCTGTCGAAAGCTGCTCAGTGGGACCAGAATGCAAAACTATTCATGTCCAAGGAGCAGGGACTTTTAAGTGTCCAAGCTAATTACAGGGTGGGGGAAAATAACTGTGAGCTCCTGGTGGTTCTTGTGCAGCTCCCCTGCAGTCCCTATTGCTGCTGAATATCAGATCTCCTCCTGGGGGGGTTATGACTCTGACACCCAGCTGAACATTCCAGTTTGTGGGCAGCCTTCAAGCAAACAAAGTATTTAGCTGAGGTGGGTTCTCATGTGACCTTTGGGATCTGTCAGGAGATGTGAAACTGGCTCAAAACTGACAGAACAGACTCCCTGAGAAGTGCTAAGGAAAACACTGGAGCCCTTTTCAGGCAGAATCTCGTTTTTGGAGTGTTGAACACTGCAGCAATTCAGTCAGCTCACCTAGAGAGTGCTTTTAAATAGCTCAGAGAGAATGAAGGTGGTTTGAAAAGATGCAATAATTTTTGGAATGAGATTTTGCAGATTTGCATGAGCAAAGAACTTTACCTGGATTGAATTAAATGAATACTGGATAGGTGTGGGAGTTCCTGCCCTTTGGAGTTTGCTGGGACAGCAAAACAAAACATTATGGGACTATAAAAAGATAATGTCAATCCTCTTGACTCTCTTCTGTTATACTTTTGAGACCTTTGAGAGAGGAGCACCCTGGTTTATTTCCAGAGCAAGAAGAGATTTTAAACATAGAAGAACATGCCACAATTAGACTGAGAAACTGCCTGATTCATTATTCTGCTGTTTGGGTGCCCTTTTTTCAGGCAAATTCCATTTCTGAGAGACCTCAGCTCCCCCTTTAGTTGACAAGAAGATGAAAAGGCTGGGAAATGTGTCAGAACCTTGCAGCAAAGGAAAACTTCCCAGGAAGGATGGAGAGAGACCCAGTGACTCAGGAGCTCTTAGAAGGTGTCAGGAAGGTTCTTGTTCATCTCCATTAATTGAGTGTAGCCTTTGAGTTTGGGGAGGGTGCTGAGCTCTCAGTGCCTGCTGACAGATTTGGAACTGCACGTGTTATTTTGGAGCAGCTTTGCAGGGCAGGAATGAAGCCTTTGCTTCCTGAATCCTCTGAGCAGGAGGACCCTGTGGATTGAGGCCACTGTGTTCCCAAGTGTGTGGAGTGTCAGTCCCAGAGACCACTGGGAAAGACAGAAATACCCAGGTGCTAATGAGCTCTGCCTGTGTCCCCTGCTGCCAAAATCAGATTTGCCTTGTACCTGTTTGGATGTGTGTATTTATCTTCCCTGGTGTCCTCCAATTTCCAGATTTCTCTGGTATAAAAGGTGCCTGAACAGGTACCCATTTCTATCTTCAGTTCTTTCTGAGAACACACCCCAGTATTCTCAAGCTGCACTTTATTGAATGTAAAATGGGTGATAATAAAGTATTTAGTGAAATATTGCTGGGTTTGTTGAAATTCCTGGAAAGTTACTGCATGTACCAGCGCTATGGTGTTATTTAAATAAGACTTTGAAAGCTTTTCTTAATTTTATCTTGTTAGTGAATGTAGCCATTGAAGATCAATATTGTAATTGTTGGTTGTACAAATTCAGTATTAGGCGCAGAGCCTGCAGCAAGATGTAGAGTCATGATATGGATTAATAAAATTAAAATGAATTAAAAAAACCCATACTCATGAGGGGAAGAATGCTCAGCCAGCAGCCACAAACACTCTGTGCTGCAGTTCCCAGAGCAGTGGGGTTGGATTAGGGTGCACAGACATGGGTGTCTGAGGAAAGGTCAGCTCAGGAACTGCTCTGTTCTTTTGCTGTCTCAGGTGTTCACTTAATGCTTAGAATTCTTCTTTCTTCCCATCAATAATGGCCTGGTAGCAGAACTGCAGCCTCTGCACAGCCCTGGGATCCCTGCAGAGAATCAAGAGGGAATTTTGACATGTGAAGGCAGAATCTGATCAGCTCTGATTGTGTGGAGAGAGTCTGATAAACTCTGTAAGGCTGTTCCCTGCCAGCCCTGTAGCTCTGTCTCTGTCATGAGGAATTGGACAGGTGATGTTGGATTCCTGTTATTCAGCCCTCCTTTTCTTTCTATTGGTTCCCAAATGTAAGCACATTAACAAGCTGTGTTTAAGTCAAGGCATTCCTGGCAATATTTCAGCTTTCTAACTTTGTGGGGATTTTTTGTTTGTGTGTTTGACTTCATGTTGTTCTTTAAATCTTTGAGGTTGTTTTTTTTTTATTTCTTTCTATGCCGGCAGAGCCATAAGTGAGGAGGGGCCAGGGCAGAAATGGAGACACAAAGTGTTGCTGTTGAAAGCCTCAGCTATTTCAGTCTGTTGGACACAGCAGCTTTTGTCTCTGTCCTTTTGCTGTTAGAGTTCTTGAGCTTGGAGTGGATCTCTCCTGTCCTGGTGCTTCTTCCATTGCATTCTTCTCTCAGGGCCAGGTCCTGGTGTGTGTCAGGAAGGAGTGAGGAGAGCTCTGTGCCTGCTGGGGCAGTGCCACAGGGGGATCACCTGTCTGGTACCTTCCCCCTGACCACCTGCAGCTGATGGACACAGCCCTCTGTGGTTCCTGATGCTCTGTGCCTGGACTGTCAAACATTTTCCTCTGCCACTCTTTCCCTATCCCCCAGTTGTTAGTGTGGCTCTGAGTTTGGTTTATTTATTGTTTGCTTTTTTTTCTGATTTTTCTCACTGTAAACTTTGTGGTGCCCATCACTGCTTTGCCCTTTCATTTTCAGGCTAACATCATTTTGTGAAGCAGTGTCATATGCTTTTATCTAAATACTTTTCTCTGTAATTATTACTTTGCTGCCTTTTCAAGTGGGAGCTTGCCTTTGTTACGTGATCTTTCTCTGATCACTTTTGTATCACTTGATAATATAAAGGTGTCTGTGTACCTCTGAGGCTCTTTTATTTAAATGATTTCTTTATCTGTCTGTCAATGTGAATAATAAAACAACTCCAGGATTGTTCATCCCTCTTCCTAATGAATAATCAGATGTCATCTGTTCTAATATCAATGATTCATTTACAAAAGTTTTTTTCAAACTTTAGTAAAATGGGATATCCAAAGAAAATATTGTGTCATCAGAGCTCAGTGCTGTTGTCAGATTTTAGATGTGTGTTGGTGAGGCAGCTGGAGCTCAGTGTGTGTGTGTGTGTGTGTGTCAGGTGAGCCCCTGCACACACACTGAGCTGGGTCCCAGAGCCTGGGAGCCCTGCTCAGCAGGATCAGTGCCTGCTCTCACTGCAGACAGGGAAATCCTCGGGTGTTGAGATGAAACTTCCAGAATGAGCATTTAGAGCAGCCCACAAGGACTTCCTGATGGTCAGGCTTGTGAAAATGATAAATTTGTTTTGGTTTATTGCCCTGCTTTGGCAGCATCAGGGAGTGGCTTGTGCTAAGGCTCAGGGTTGTTTCTGTGGTGCTGGTTCTTCCTCTGGTGGAGCAAGAGTTCCCTTTGCAGAAACCCTTCAGGGAGTTTGGAGCAGTGGCTCAGGTGTGCTTTGCTGCACAGGCTGTGATGTTTTCCCTTGCAAAGGCCTCTGTTTAAACACATCAATAACTGACTTGTCTTTCTGATCAGGTAGATCCTCATGGAGTTTAAGCATCTTGGCTCAGAGTGCTTCCTTTGCCTGACTCAACACTTACAAATTCTTGCTTTCTCACTGTGGTAGTGATGCTTGATAATTTTCACAAAAAGAATGGTTTGAAAATGTGCAGTCACCTTAGAAATGATCGTACAGATGATTTGTCTGAATCTTTGTGAATTTGCTTCATTCAGTATCTGCTGTTAAGTGTATGTTGAACTCTTTAAAATACTCCAGCTTGTTTAAAATTCTTACAAGAAATGAGGAGTAATTCCTTTTCACCAAGAAAGCTTTTCAGTGTTGTCTGCAGCCTTGATGTCCAAATCATCTTTCTCTGACTTTCTAACAAGGTCTGCAGAGAGATGCAGAACTGGAATGAGAGTTGCAGTAACTGGAGGAAGAGGGAGAAGTTGGGAACAGCATTGCTCTTGGAGAAGAATGATAATTTCCCAAGGATGAAACAGGCATCAGGAATGTTATAAAGTGAAGCAGACAGAGCAGTCTGAAATGCTAATAAGGAGAGGATTTAAAAGAAATTGGTGATTTTGGAGCCTTGAAGCCATTTTTCTTTTTAATTTGTTACAGATAAATGCATGACTCTTGGGTTGCAGGGTTCTATTTTTGCTTTTCTCTTTGTGACACATTGGTTTGGCCTTATCGCTGCTCTCTGGGTACCTGCCCTTTAGAATGCTGTTGGTTACCAAAAACAGGAGGGTTTTTTGGAAACTCTTCTTTAACGGTGTGACTGAGAGGAAAGATGAGTGTTCTTGCTGCAGATAGGCTGGACTCTTTAATTTCTGATTATGCTGATTTTCCTCTTCTGTGCAAGTAGGGGAAGAATAATGGGAAATCAGTGCTCTGGTGTGACTAGTGACAGCTAATTGATAGTGATCAATTGTTGCACAGCTGTGTAGGGAGTAATGTGATCACTGGAGACTTTTAAATACAATAATGCATTGATAAGGAAATGCTGATTTGGAAGAACGAGTTCACCTGCAGGGAAGGAACACCCTTGGACTGTTCCTGTGGTCAGGGGGTCACCATCACCCTGGGTCTGTGCTGGAGAGGGGATGGCTCAGCTTCCTCAGCTGTTTGTGACAGGTCCTCAATGAGAGGCTGTGATGCTGAGGGCTTGGTTGGTTTCTGGTTTGTTTTTGGTGGGTTTGGGGATTTTTATTTTATATGGCAAAGTAGGGAAGTCTACAGGAAAATCTGACTGGTTTAGTCTCAACCTGCCCTTACATCTTGCCACTGTCATAAAGCTGCTGGCAAGGAAGCAAAGCCAGCCTTAATCCAAAACTGAAAAGTGCAGTGCTAATGGTTCTGAGGAAGCTGAAGCTGCCACAAGGAGGAACATGGGCAGTCATCCTTGGGAAGTTTGCTTGATTCATGATTAAGGGCTATGGAGGATGCTGGAACCTGTGGAAGGAGCAGGACAAGCAGCCTACAAACCCTTCAGGATGGAAATGATCCTGCTCAGATCTTCATGTAGCATAGTCTGAATCCTCTGTCTGTTGTAAGGGACTCAAAGTGGCAGAGCAGATCCTCCCTCTGTTAAAAACTGGCTGAGCTATACCTGGGGAAGGGACTCCCTGTGTTTATAGCTTGGCTTTAAGTGCCTCCCTTTTGAGCATTAGCAGATTCAGCCACTTAACTAGGTTAAAGCTGAAATATCTTAACCTCACGCTCACTTCTGAAAGATTTCATTGGAACAGACCTCACCAGTGACATTATTTTCCAGAGCTGAAAATGTATCAGGCTAGCAGATTTTTCCTAGATATTTTTGCTGAAATTATTTCAATTCATAGCAAACCTACAAGAGCCGAAGTGTTCAGAAGATTCAAGGAGAGCAGCTGAAATGAACTAAAAAGGTAAAATTTCTGGCCTTGCTGAAAAGAACCACTTATCTCAATCCCCAAGATACAGCAACAAATTCCATCTCCTGCATTACCAGCCTGAGCCTGCAGCTGGGAAGGCAATTTCCCTAAGAAGTTGTTCCCTTCAATCGACAAGAAAAAGACAATTTACTTTTTTTTTTTAATAGCAGCATTATATAATTGATTGGAAGAGTTTTATATCTCATGAATGCTGGATGATTGTGGATTGAACCATTTTAAAAATAAAGTAACTGTGAGGGCTGAAATCCCAAGGACCTGGCAATACAGGATGGAGTCAGTGGTCTGGCAGATTCCTGCAATTTTCCAAAGCCACGGTCAATAACTTTGCAGTAAAACTGAGGAGTGCTTTTGTCACTGACTGAAAGCTGCTGTTCCACGATATTGCAGAAATAGAGATGGGAGATTTTGAGGCAGGGTGCAGTAGAGAATGCACACCTGAATGAGGAGGGCAGGGTGGCCCTGGAAGGTGAATGCAGCAGGATGTGTAAGGGATTTGTACAGGAGCAAACCAAACGTGCTGCCTTGGTCTCAGATGCTTTCAAATTCACTGACCTACAAATTGTTTGCTTCTTCCATCAATGGCAAGACATTTTTTAAGCATTATCAGCCAGAGGAGGGTTTGCTAAGGAGAGAGGAAACCAAACCATCCTATGATAGCATCTCAGGTGGGCAAGGATTGAAACCCTCAGCAGAATTCACAGCATGAGGGGTCAGGCACAGTCATTGCTGCCAGGGATTGAGAAAGAACAGCTCCTGGCATCACAGCCAGGTGTTGTAGGTTCCTTCACATCTCCTGAAAGCAGGTTATTCTCCACGAAGAGAAGTTTCAGGTCTAGTGGTACAGAAAATGTAAATTTCAGTTCTTGTATTTGTTTATTGTCTTGATGCTGTTTCCTCAAGAGCGCTTCAGTTCCCCATCCTTTTTCTTTTACATACGTAAAGTGAGAGTCACTGGATCATTCTCGTCTTAATTATTCAGGTGGGTTATTCCAGTGGAATTTTTCTTGTGATGGTATAGCTAGAATGTAATATTTAGGATAGATTATATAATTTAAATCTTTAAAACACCACTTTTCTGCTGAGTCTCACTCAATAGCACACAAAATGGTAATCTTCTGCAATTTTGCCTTTGTAAAAACATGCATAATTTTTACAAAAATAGTCATGGTTGTAATTGAGGATGCTTATAGTTGTTTTTGTTTTTAATTTCCTATCCTTCAGAATCCTTAATAAACTTTCACGGTCAAAATCCAGATGGTACAGCAGAGCTCAGTGTTGTTTTGGGGACTTTTTTTTGTTGTTGTTTGTACTGATTATAACTCTCCCCAGATAAAAGTTTAAAATTGTTTGGATTTTTGGCCTTTGGCTGTTTAGAAAGCTGCTGTCAGCTTCCAGCACAAACCAGTTCAAATTCAGTGCACGTTCACAGCTGATGGTGAGGGAAGGACACCAGTGAGGGGACTAGTTTGCCACTGCCCAGAAATTTAAATCCAATGCACTTTATTCCAGCTGTGAGGTTGTTTCCTGTTTTCATAGGCAATTCACCTTCTTTTATTTTTCCTCATTTGTGTTGCTCTCCTTTTCCGAAGAGTCATTGATTTACAAAATCTGAGCAACGTTGTCCTGTGGAGATGAGGAATGCAGAGGGAAGGGTTTTAGTCCCTCAGATAATTAAGCACTAAAAGAAATGATTAAAAAATTACGAGGCAAAACACTCTGTTAATTTTAATATAAAAATAATGTATTTTTCCCTGTAGAACACAAGGGAGGGAGCTGCAATCAAAATAAGGGGAATAAAAGATTGAATACTGAGTTTTCCTCTCTCCAAGTTGCTTCTTTGATGCCTTGCTGTGCTTTGCCAAGATGTTAGGAGGAGAATGAAATGAGTGTGGAATTTATAAGTGGGGCATCAGATGGGGAAGGCTGCTGTGGGCTGGGTGAGCTGAGGAGTCCAACAGAGCTCCAGCCCTGCAGCTCACTACCAGCAAAGCCATTGGGACTGGCAGAAATCTTTGCTGGAGGATTACCCTGAAAATGGTCTTTAAAAACTTCATTTGTTCACAGTGAGAATCCAGAGAAAGTGGGAGCTGAATACTCAAAAGAGTGAAGCTAAAATGAAGGCTGGTTTTGTGTGTAAGAAAGTTCCTCAGTTAACTCTATTAAAAATGATTTTTATACAAGATTTCAGATGAATTTGCCACCTCTGGGGGTCACAGGATTTCAGGCTTTTAGAGCAGTTTAGTGTTTCAGATGTTGGTGTGTGCTGGGGCAGTTTTCCTGATCCTTTAGGCAGACTTTATTTCCAGTTCTTTGGGGTTTGTGTGGATGTTAATTAAACTATGTAACATCAGGCTTTATTGCAACTGTTTATTGGAAGAGGAATTCCTCTTTTTCAGGATGTAGAGAAGGATTTTGTGAAGCTCTGAAACTCTTGTGTAATCCTTTCTTCCTGGCCTCTTTCATTCTGAGATTGATTCCTTCTGAGCAATGCCCATCCTTATCTAGGGTTGGTTTGTTCTGGTTTTTAGGTGATTTTGTGGATTATCATCTTTTTAAAAGCCAGTCAGTTTTGCTTTTACATCTAGAAGCCTTCTGCTCCTTTTTTTTTTCAATTTCAGTGTATTGTTTTGCATTGTGTTAGAGCCTGGAGACCCTAACCAAGATCACAGCTTTGGGATTTTAGGTGCTGCTCTTACATAAATAGTAAGTGCAGTCTGTTATGTTTGCAGCCTACAGACAAAGGGTAAGGGGAAAGAAACAGTAATACCCTTTATTTGTTGGAGATAGAACTGCAGCACAGGAGAAGGGGCTTGTTTGAGGTTGGACAGAGTGGATTGCAGCAGCTAAATGCAAGATTTATGGTTAGGAGTAACTGGCATCAGTTTAGACCACCACAGTACTCATGAGCAAATAAATATTTAGGTCAGATGCTAAACAAAAATATGAAGACTACTAAAGCATTTGTGAATTGGAGCTTGAGAAACTGGGTTGTCTTTGAATGCCATCTGTGGTAAGCTTTGTCCCCTTTCTGAGTAAGGGTAAGGATTTCAATTTGCTGGGGGGTAAAAAAAGGCAATTTATTTCATAATTAGGGAAGATGTGAGCACAAAGGGCAGTGTTCAAACAGGAAAGGTGATACTATATTTACAGCTGTATCTTTTTAAAGTTTCTGTATTTCTTTGGGCTGCCAGTTCCTAGAAAGGATGCAGAGCTTGTTCTTTAGCATGATAGCCTGCCTCAGGTGATTGCTGGCTGGCACAGTTCAAATGGGTGCCCTGCAGTGGGAGAGGCTCAGTGCCATTGGAGATGTTCTTTGTGTGCAGTGATGTACATACAGCCTCTGGAGCTGGATGAGGGGACAACAAATCCTGATGGTGATTTACAGAAAAAACCCTCTATTCATAGATAAAGTGAAATAGAAGGGACTGTAAATTGGATGCAAATACAGCTCCTTTTTAAATCCTTGCAGAGTGATGTAAAACAGCTCTTGTGTAAATGGCTACTGTGCAAAATATTTTTTAAAGTGAAATTCAGCCTTGTGCAGGAAACCATTTAGAGTCCTTGTATTGCTTAAGAGTGCTGGGAAGGTTGGAGTGAGCTCTGGGCAGTCCATTTGCAGCGTTTGATGTAAAATCATTGCATTGGATTCCTGCACAGGTGGAGCTTGCTGTAATGATCAGATTTTTAGATGTTCCTGTGCAGTGATCTGGGGCTGCAGGTGCTGACTGGGTCATTTTGTCTCTGATGATAAGTGTTGACTGCAAGTGGAGATGTGACCTTGGGCATGTGGAAACCTGCACAAGCTGCTACTTTTCACGTGGCTGTCATGGAGAATGTATCATAAACCATTGTTTTCTGAGCTGATTAGATAAATCAGCAACAGCCTAGGCCAGCTCTGCATGGACTGATGAGGTTTATGGCCACTAATCCCAGCTGCAGCACTGTCCAGCCCCTCAGGAAAGTCAGTGAGGTTATATCACAGTATGACTTGCAGAGCTGATCTTTTAAACTCTCCTTTCCTTCCAACAGTGACTGAGAGCCGAGGGATCCTGGAGAGCATACAGAGGTTTTCTCTGCTGCCCACTTACTTGCCCGTGACCTATCGTATCCACAACGCAGATGTTTCCTTCTTTCTGAAGGAGGCCAACCAGGACATCATGAGGAACTCCAGCTTGCAGTCCCGGGTGGAATCCTTTCTGATCTACAAATCCAGGAGTCCCCCCGTGTTAAACGCCAGCTATGGACCTTTCTCCATTGAACAGGCAGTGCCCCAGGACTTAATGCTGTCTTCAAATCCCTTCGGCTCTACCAACAAGTTCTCCTTTAACTGGAAGCTGCAGGCCTACATCCTGAGCACCAAGATCTACCTGAGCAAGCCCAGGGTGCAGGTGCTGTTCTACATCGTGGGCAGGGACTGGGATGAGTACAGCCCCATGGAGCGGCTGCCCTGCCTGCGCGTGTTCGCCTTCCGCGAGACGCGCGAGGTGCGCGGCAGCTGCCGGCTGCGGGGGGACCTGGGGCTCTGCGTGGCACAGCTGGAGCTGCTGCCCAGCTGGTTCAGCCCTCCCAGCGTGGTGGCTGGCAGGAAGAAGCAGATGGAGAGGTCTGAAGGGAGCCCCGTGGAGCTCTACTACTCCATCCAAGCAGGAGATGAGAGAGGGGAGTGCGCCAAGGAGGATGTCAGGAAAAGTAACGGGATCCGGGCGGGGCGCAATGACATCGATGAGTCGGGACCTCCCCTGCAGAGGATTGGCAGTGTTTTCCTTTACCAGACTCATGCTGCCCCTTCTTTAACTGAAATGAGATTGGATAATAATATTATCATCCAGTATGCACCAAAGACTGTCAAGCAAGGAGACATTCTGACTTTCCTTGTGTCTGTCGCTAAAAACTCCACACAAGATCAGTTCACACTGAGGTAAGCCTGCTTTGTGTTTCTTTGGTACCTCACTTCTTGTTTCTATGTTGCAATTTGACACTAATGAACACACACACACACACACACGACACCTTTCCTCGAGAAAGGCAGAAGAAAAAGAGGAAGCTTATTATAAAACTCTGATTTATATAGGTTGCATACATTGTCCCTTGATTGGTCTAACAGTTGGCCTCTTCTGAGACCACACTGGTCAAACTATAGGTCTATCAACTCTCACTTCCTTTTTAGAAAGGAATGCAAGCGATAGTTGTTTACAGAGATGTGTGTGTGGGAATCTGACTCTAGAAATTCAAAACATCAGAAGGTTAGAAGAAAACATGCAAAAGCAAGGGCGACATCTCTGCTCTTGGAGGTCACCTTCTCTGTGTAAATTGCCTAACAGTCCCATCAACTGCTGCTCTCCAAAAATTGTGTTGCTTGGTTGACTCACCATTTCTCACGTTGTTCAGTCTGATATTGTGTGAATTGTCTGAGATGTGATCTCTTGGAGTGAGAGAGGCCTTTTCCTGAAGTTGTCCTTTGAGGAATGCTTACAGAAATTGAAATGGTTGAGCTGGGACATATCTATGTACTAAGAGGAGATAACAGCTAAATTCTTGAGAGCTGGAGTTTGCGGTTCTAATCTCTCACTGAACTCATGTTGAGATTATTGAAGCTTAAATCCGCAGAGTTATTTACAGGAAATGAGCAAGAATTGGGCATTTAAGTGGGATTCACATGTTTCAGCATCTCTCCCCCGCTTGTTGTGAGCCTGCTTCTGTATTACAGGATGTTTGAGGTTCCTAAGTGTTACTGACCTACCAAAACAATTTCTGAAAGTGAGGAACTGCCCGAGGGGGGTGGTGGTTAGCGTTTGAATGTGACCTCAATTGCCACATTGTCACCTCATTGTGTCCAAGAGCTGAGGTGTTAGAGGGGCAGCTCCCTGTCACCACCAGGGAAATCCAAGGCAGACCAGCAAGGGCTGGGCTGGGGCACAGAGCAGGTGTGTGGTTCCTGCAGCAGGACTGTCCAGCTGTCTGTCCTTGCTGTGTTCCAGCACTGAAAGTGAGGGCTGACGTGTGGGAAATCTGTGTTTGCAGAGATTATTCCATTTTTTATCTCTTACCAATGATTTGTATTATATATATATATAAAATATATATATATATTTATCCCTTACCAATGATTCAGCTCTTCCTGAGCTGAAGGTAAATGTCACTCTGGTTTCTGGGGATGAGACTGATCTGTCTCAGGTGTTTGCCCTAGAAATGGGGGGTGTTGCCAAAGCTCCCAGAACATTGCTCCAAAGGAGCAGGTGCATCACAGGAGGGAGCAGTGAACTCCCCACTTGTACAAATACCACAGACTGGGCACTGTGTTCACAAACAGCTGTGCTGAGCACCATAGGTGCCTCGGAGCTGCCACCTAAGGAATCACACCTGCTGTGACTCGAGGTGAAACTCCTTCCTCTGCTGGGCACACATCTCTCATTCCAGGGCTGAAAACGGGGCCACGTTGGAAATGAACATTGATGAGCTCACATGTCTGCCTTGGCCTGGAGAAAGGAGTGACTCAATTTTGACCTCAGGAGGAAGAGCTCAACCCAGGATTTTTTTTCCCCCAGAGGGATTTGTGGGGAATTTCTGGGGGAATGGTTTGCCCAAAAATCAGGGCATTTTTTCTGTGCAGGTGTGTGATGTATAAACTGAATATATAAACCACAGCACTCGGTTGCTGACTCAAGGGCAGTTACTTCTTTTTCATCTGGTGGAGGGCAAACACCTCACCTTATCAGTTTCTCATCTTCTAAGTCAATCTAAGATTTAAATTGTTTCCTGAGTGCTGATTTCAAGACACAGAGAGTTCCTCATAGCAAATGTTCGGGGATGTCTTTATTCTCTGCACTAATGACTTGAAAGGGATCACATCAGCAGACATGGAAACTTCTGCCACCTTTGAAAACAGGTTTAAATATGAACATTAAAAACAATTAAACTAAAAAAAATTTGGTTTTACTCTGTAAATGTAGAGAGTCTTAGAAATCTCACTTCAAAGCATCTCTGTTTCCATGAGCTGTAATCCATTAAAAGTGGAGCCGGTTACAACCATGATAATTATGTTACATACAGGTTTATAAAATTTTCAAAAACCTTGCTTTGTGTAAATTAGGATGGAAACTCAGCACCTGAACTTTTAAAGGAATGCTTCTAAAATGAATTTTCTGGAACAAAAAGGAAAAGATGTGTTTGAATTGTAGCTTTTTATTCTGAGATCTAAGGTATCATAAAACAAAAAATAAGCTAAAAATAGGGAGCGAATATCAGTTCAAAATGAGAAGTGTGGCATTCTTGTCTTAAAAACAGCACTTTGGAGTTACCTTTTAAAGACAAAACTTTTGTAACAACTTGCTGTTGCTTTCTTGAGTTTTGATTTCTCTTGACCTGCTTTTCTGAGAGCTCCTGGCTTTCAGACTCTAACCTGCTGCAGTGTCAGAGTAATTCTAACATTGTTGAACGGTGCTTTTGGAGAGCCCTTCCTCTCTTTGATCTGGTTACAGCATCTCTGAGGGGTTTTTGGTTGGGTTTTTGTGCTCAGAATTGTGGGTTCTGTGTTCATCCCTCCGTGGTGTGTTCTCCATCTATCTGGTCTCTTCTCATTCTGATTTCCTCTCTGATAGAGGAAAAGGTCCCTTCCCCCCTCCCCAAATGTAACTCTTATGAGAAAAATTGTGTTAATTTTTATTTTCAACCAGTCCATTATTTTTCGAAGTTCAGCCTCAAGTGGCAGCAAGATTTGGAACTATATTTGTGAAGTGAGGCCAAGGGCTGCTGGCAAAATGCTTTTACCATTGCTTTTGCTCCAGTGGACTGGAAACTGTGGCTTGAACAGATGGAAAATATAGGATATACAGGTCAAACATGAAGAAACAGACATGCAAAACAGCCAAAAGTAAAAAAATAACTCATCACTATTGAGTATTTCCTGTTTCAGAACTTAGAGTAAACCCTATCACCTCTCTAATAGGAAATTGTCTTCAAGGGAGCCTTCTAGAAACTTCTGAATACTAGAAGATTTAAGGCAAGGTATTTTAGCTATTATCTTGGGCTGTTCTGCACAAGGGAAGATTTAGAGGAGTGAATGTGGAACTGATGAACTGTTTTTAATTTTGGGGAAGAGCTGGACCATAAGAGCCAAGGCCTAGGCTTTGTTTTTTAATGAACTAGGGAAATTAAAAATATTTGTCTTGAACTCTGTATGAGTATGAGAGATAGGGGAAAGGAAGGAGATAAAATATAGATGATGGGTAAATATGGAATATTGCTGTAGCTTGGAAGTTTTGACAGGGCCTGAGGAAACTGAGGGATTTCTCAGCTTCTTTCAACACTTGCTTTCCCTTTTTCACCTTCTTTTCACCTTTGCATGTGCTGCTGGCCAGGGAAGGCTGAAGGCTCTTCCTTCTCATGGTGGGTGCTGGAAATTTCCTACTGGTCATAAAAAATACTCCAGTCTGCTTTGGTTTGCTGTTTTTCTGCAATTTCATGGTACACGTATTGGAAACTGAAACTGAAGTGAGATCTTTAATTGAAGTGTTTTTGCTGAGCAAAGCAAACATGAAGTATAATTTCATATCAGTCCTTCCAAATTCTTTCAGCAATTAAAGCCTCAAAGCTCTGGTGCACAATTCCAATTCCTGTTTGCAGCAAGTTCCTGCTGGAATGAACTCAGGGCTGTTCCAGACACTGCAGTCAATGTGTGCAGGGATGCTGGGCTTCCCAAAGTTAGAAACAGGACTTTTCTCAAACCACACTGTAGATACATTTCTTTCTTTGGCAGCTTTTTTTGTTTGTTTTGCTGGGCCTAATAAACATAACTTTTGTTTTGTTTTAAAGTCAATAGGACTGATACTTTCTGCTTACAAACTTTTAAATTTGTTTTCTTGTTTCTGAAGGTGAATCAGCAAAGAAATTAGAGATCTAGAATTGCCTTAAGCTACTGAGTGTCAGGCTTGGGTACATTCATGAGTGAAAAATGCAGCAGGTTTTTTTTTTTTTAACAGTTATTCAATTTCTAATTATACTTAGTGAATCCTGTGTGAGGGAATGACTGAAGGTTGTAATAGAAACTCATAAGCCTCCAATATTGGGAGAAAAGTAAGATTTTTTTTTTTACAAGCTATCCAGTGCTATTTTTGCTATTTGTAAACCCAAGCTGGGGGTTGGATGTCTGTAGATACCAGTTTCATAAACTATTGAGAGGCTTTGTGGTTTCTTTCTGGTATTTTTAATGATAATTGTGGGAATACAGGGACTGGTGTGAAATTGTGGTGGTGAATAAGCAGTGCTTATTCATAATTGGGAAGATTTTCCCCAGAAGGCCCCAAGAGTTTGTTACACGAGCTTCTCTTATTCCCCATTTTATCTAACAATCAATCAATAATAATCCAGCAAACATGAAAAGGACTGCATAAATACTTGAGGGGAGCAGAGTGGAGATCATTAGCACTCAATTTATCCAGCAAGAAAGTTTGGACAAGACTGGCATTTTATCAAATTGCTTGTGTGTTCTTCTAGTGCTGGGCTAAATCAAAGCCTATTCTTTGTGCTGAACTGAATCATATTTATGATCAGGAAGGTTACCAGCCACAGAAAGCTCAGAGATGAGCTTTTCTCTAGGCCTTAGATTATGGCTACTTCATGGTACCCCAGCCCTGATTTGTACCTCCTCTGCCAGATTGAAAAGAATCCTGTTGTATATTTTTTACTCCTCCTTCCATAGCTCTGGTTCTGTCAGTTAAAACATCCCCTTCCACATTCTGGTTTAAACAGCTTCTAAAATCTTCTCATAACTGAATTTTTCCTCTCTTCTAGCTAAGAGAGAAAAGGAATTAAAAAAACAAACCACAACAACCCAAGTTCTCTTCTTTTGAAATACGTCTGCATTTCAGATTTTTCACTGATGTAAAAATGAGGCTGAGGGGTGGGCAGGAGTTAGACCCTGACCTCAGAAGGTGATTATTGTTTTTGTCTTTGTTCTGTCCCTGGCAGGAGCTGTTCTTTCCCAGCTGGTGCACAGGGGTCCCTGCAGCAGGGCTGCCTGGCATCACCCTCTGCTGCTGCCTGGGGAGAGGCTTCTCCAGCAGCCCCTTGGGCTTTGCTGCTCTGTTCAGCACCCTGAACAAGTAGGAGTTGGCTTTCAGAGCCTGTTTATGAGCTAGTCAAGCAAATATAATTTTCTCCATCTTCTGAATGACAAAATAGCTTTCCTGCACTGCTAAGTGACTTGCTAATGGCCCAAAATTGTCAGTGGCACTGTGGAGACAAGTGCCTAAGAACTATTGACTTCTAGGGCACTCTATTACCTCCTGTTGGACTTGCAGATTATATTAAGAAAAAAAATAGTTCCTTCTGTTAGATTATTCCAGTTAACTTCCTCTGCCTTGAGAATCAACTCGCATTGCCTGAGCAGGTGTCAGAAAACTGAGAGACAGGTCCAGCAAACCACTGCCCACACGAGGGGCCTTGGCAGCTGGCTGTTATTTCAGGTTTCTTGCACTCCAAGGCCTCTTATCCTCCTCTCAAACCCATCCCAGAGCCTGGCTGCAGCCTGGGCAAGGTGTGGTTGGAGCAGCAGTGCACTAAAGCTGTGTGAGCAATGCATGGGTGCTCTGCTAGGTGCAGACACTGGGGTCACTGCCTGCACTTGGGGTCACTGGCACAGGCACACTGGACAGGTTTATTTAGCTTGTCCTGCTGACAGAACTCTGTTTGCCTCCTCTCCTGATCACTTAGAAACTCTGAACAGTAGGGAGTTCATTGACACTGCAGCTGCACTGTTTGGAATTGCATTCTGCCTTGCTGATCTAGCAATTCAGAATTATTGTTCTGCTGCATTCTGGAGAACTGGCTAGGGAAAACTAATTTTCAATATCACTCGTTAATTTAGGGAGCTGAAGAACATTAACTGTATTTCCAACCTAACTTGATGATAGGTTGGAAATACAGATTTGGGTTGGGTTTGGTGGTGGTTTGTTTAGAAAAGGGGAGGCTTGGGGTACTACAAATCCCCCAGTTTGTGGAATCAGTGTCAGAAGCGTTGTTTTCTTCCCCCAGAACTGCTTAGTTCTCAGTGGAGAACACATTAGCAGCTCCTTTGTGGTCAGAGGTGAAGCAGTATGAACGCTGCTGTCAGGGCTGTGCTGGTGCAGGTGAGACAGATGGAGAGGGTGATTGGCACTGACAAGGTGAGAGCTGCCTGGTTTGCAGGTGCTGCTCCTGCCATCCATCACACTCTGGCAGGTGTCACAGGCTGCTCAAGGGCAGTGGCTGGAGGTGTGTGAGCACAGGGATCACCCCAGGCTCTGCTGGGCACACACAGCCCATTGTGCCAGCAGGATTGGGCACGATGAACGGGTCCATTCCAGCTCCCTGCTCTTCCCTGGATACTGCTGACAGGCTCAGGAGCTCTTTCTTTATCTATGTTCTGGTGCTTGAATATGTAAAATGTTCTTGGGTCAAAGAACTTTTCCTCTAATATTTTAGTAACACATGAAAACTCATCCAGGCAAGGACTTTTCCTATTTCCGAAGTACTTCTGAAAATTGAAGTGCATTTAGGAATAAGACATTTCATGGGAGAGAAAGTAATCTTTGATTTGAAATTATTGGAATAGTTTGACTTTTTCAGTGTTGCTTTTGCATTTTTTAAAGGTAACATTTATCCTGGATGAGTGCAGTCATATGAAATGCATCAGGCAATCTCAAAGTGCATTTTTGATCACAAAAAAAAATTGGAACATTAATTTCCTACTTCTAATGGCAAATCTGAGCCCTTTTAGATTTTTAAAGTTATTACTTAAACAGGTCTGACGGATCCTTGTAACATCTGTGTAAAGCCATGGTAATGAATTGTCTTGTCACTTTATCGGGTGTCTGTCTTTTCAGGCATCACTGCCCCCTTCCCCTGGCATGGAATTCCAATGGGAATGGAGTGAAGGGAGCTGCTGTTACAGAATCAATGTTTGTGCTGCCTGATCTCTTCAACCCCATCACAAAGAATACCAATAGTAATAGCCTGGGGTAGATAGTTCATTGCACAAAATAATTGATCTGTATTATAGTAGATAGAATCTGATCTAAATCTGTTACAACTTCAAATGGTGACACTAAACCCTGGCTTGTCAAGGCAGAAGTTTTGCCTTTGGGATATTGGAACTGCACAGCCTGAGATGCTGGGTATCAGTGGCCAAGCTGATGGGGCCCCTGGACACTTAATGCAGTTGGGGGGCATCTTTAGGAGCACAGAATTAGTGATACATTTCTGTGTGGCAGATTTATAATAACAGATTTAATAATAGCACTGAGTGCAGGGCAGAAGGTGACACACTTGGAGCCTGCCCAAACCTGAGCACTGTTCTCTTTGCATCAGTTATGTCTTGGAGTAAAGATGTTTGCCTTGTGCTGCTCTGCAGGAAGCAAAGGGCAACTCTCCCCTGCTCTAAGGGGACAGGGCTGTGGGTCTGAGGCTGGGCAGGAACCCCAACCTGTGCTGTGCTGTGTTTGGCTCTGCTCAGATCAGAGAATGGAGCTCACAGAATCTGCTGTGGCCACTTCAGTGACTCTCTGACCTCTGAGCATTGGGCTGATGTAAGCAGGACACACACCTGCTCTGAGGTAATACAGGGACACTTCATTTTCCCACTTAGTTTTAATTGGGATCTACCTGCTCGTTGCTCAGCTGTGCCTGCTGAACTCTGGTGCACTGTGCTTTGTAAAGGCTTATCAACAAAAAGATATCTCTTCATAAATCCTTGGATGTAGTGCCTGAAAGCTCTGAAGGGCTTGGGTTTAAGGATTGTCATCTTTTTGAGGAATTGCTTGTTGCAAGTATTCATTACTCAAGCTAACAGATACTGAAAATGGCTTTAAATCACCTGCTGGGTTTTCCTTGCTTGTTTGCTTTGTTTATTATTTTATTTCAGGGATAGAATTTTCTGCATATAGGTCCTGAACTTTTGGAGTTCATCTGTGAAGGTTTTTTATCTCTGCAGCTAGAAATACTAATTAACTTTGATTTATCAAATAAAAATAAATTAATTCTGTGTTGAGAAACCCCTTCTAAACCATGCCTGTGCTCCAGATTTAGCAGAGGCAGTAATTGCTTTGCCAATCTGTCGATTGGAGCAATCTGTAAACTGTGAAAGAGAAATGTCAGCCATCACCAGCTGAGGCCATTGTTTGTGGACAGATTTGAACCCAGGAGGGGAAAGGCAGTTTTGGGTATTCCCACTCTGTATGAACCACTCTGAGGTGTTTAAATAAACAGGGAGGGCCTGAGCTGCAGCACAAGGCTGGAACCAGTGCAAGTTCTGGCACTAGTTTTGAATAGTTTTTAAAACATTAAAAAGTTTTCAAAAGCCAGCTTCTTTGTGGCCATTCAGATGTTCAGCCCTCACTGAAACTTGAAGAAACCAAGCTCTAGGAGTTGACATCTCTGCAGGGACTGGGACCTTACTTTGGGATGTGCAGAGTCCTGGCCAGGTTGGCAAATTCCAGGAATTGGCTGCATCTCTTAGGAATGAAGGAACAGTGGGAGTTTCCTTTATTGCATTATTCCAGCCTCTCGACCCTTGTGTTAGAGGGAATATATTATTAGTTAAAAATTCCCAAAGTGAGATACCTGCCGAGAAAAGCTCTATGCATGGCTTTGAAACCTTGTAATGATGAGGTAGATATAACAATTTGGAATGCCTGAAAAAATCTCATTATTTAGCTAGAGATGTTTAGGCTTTTCTTAGCCACCCAGGGCTGGTGATACTTCTTGATACTTTTCAGCTGTGAGGGAAGATGGGAAGTGCTTGGCTGTGCACTTTTTGGAAAATAGACTTCAAGTCTCAGCTTGGGAAGGTTTTAAAATAGTCAGCTGCTCACCAAGGGCTTGCAAATGGCTGAACTAGGACCTAACTGAGTAAATAAGGTGGCTGCAGGGAAAGAACTGAAAAAGGAGGAGGGAAGAAAGAAGGGCATCCCCCAAGATAAATTAACATCTGTGAAATAAGACACTTCTAAATGTATGCTAATGGCCTGAATGTTTCCATATTCAATTAAGTAATAAGTCCCGAGTTGGCAATATCATCCCAAAACATTCATTTACCAAGAGAAGGCTCTGCTGGGACAGCAGAGGCACCGTAATGAACTGATGTGGGCAGTAAGACATGATAATGCCTCCTTCAGAGGGAATTGCCACTTTCATAATGCAATTTACAACAAGAATTTACTTGGTAGAAGAGTTTTTTTCCCTCTTCATTATGACAGTGTAATTATGACTCCAGTGGCTCAGAATAATTTGGAGAGAAGTGAGTTAGTATAGCTTTTGTACTGAGTGTTCTCAGGCACTTTGAGTACAGGACCAAGGGCTGCTCTCAGGTAAATAATAATCACATGGAAGTTCACCCAGGACTGCAGCCGACTTGCAGCTGATCTCATCCTCCTCCTTCACTCTGTCCCACCTACAATGGACTTACTGTGGTTTTCTTTCTTGCTATGTGTTATTATTTATCAGTTTGAGTTAAAAACCCAGCCCAGTTCAACACTAATCTCTGATGGAGTGCTTGCAGATGTGGATGTGCAGATGTTGTTGCACCTGTAGAGAATAGGCAGTGTCACCTGAACACCTGAGAGTGTGGCACTGTCAGTGTGGCTGGAGGCTGGCTTGGCACCCTGAGTGTAGGAGAGCTGGCCACTGAGAGCAGACTGAATTTTCTACAGCCTCTTCTTCAGAGCAAGTGGCTCAGTCCCTCTGGACTTTTTCAGAACTGCATGTAGATGGAGTGAAGGATGCTTCCAGTGCCTGCTCAAAACCACCAACAATTTATTAAGTCATTGTCTAACTTGACAGTCTTTCACTTCAGGCTCTGAACCTGGACGAGTGCATTTGAGCATGGAAATAATCCTTGATGTTCTGTGCCCCCTCTGGTAGTGTTCAGGGTTTTGTCTGTGTTTTCAGAGCAGCCAGGCACTATTGCAATAACTGCTCTGAATAGACTCAATGTTTGTTTTATTTCCTCCATTGTCTTAGGAAAAGCTTGTAAGGATGGCACTTGGCAGAGATTGCTCTGGCCTTGTCAGACAGAAACTGACTGGCTGTAATGTGCTTTTTTCATTTCTCTGAGAGGCGCTGAGAGATTGACTGTACTCTTGTTATTTAAGACAGTATTGGCAAAATCTTTTTCAATTATGGCAGAGTTCTCATCTTCAGAGTGTGGCAGATGTGGCTTTTTCTGGAAACTGAGCTGGATGTGCTGGAGCCTGGAAAGGTGGCTCAGCTGAAACAAAGCTCTCTGCTCTGGTGAGGCATTGAATTCCAGGCAGAAATAAACAGCTCCAGTGGAAGGCGAGTCCTTCTGTGCATCACTGGCACAGTCTGGGGGTGACTGACATCTCCCTGAACAGGGACAGGATCCAGGGAGCCTTTCAGCTCCTCACTGAGGGGTGTTTGTTTCCATGGGTGCTGCAATGCCACACCAAAGTCAGGGATCAGTAACTCTGAAACCCTGCCAGGGACATCTCCTGATGGCTCTGCGTGTCACCTGGGGAAAAAATAAACTAAAACTGCATGTATGAAGTACAGAATTCATTCTTAGAGTGTTAGGAATGAGTTTGCTAAATTGGTTGTAATAAGTTCCTAAGTTTATTAAATTAGTTGTTGGTTGATGCTGTTCTCGTGTTAATTGTTAGTTGATGCTGTTCCTAAGTTTGTAAGTCAAATCTCGTGTTCATTGTTAATAGAATAAATTACCTTGTCCCCCCCAGCTGTACTTTCCCTGTCCCGTCGGAAATGTCACCGCTGTGTCCCCAAACAATGCCTGTCACTAAAGAGGGGGAGATAACCACCGTGAATATGTAAATGTAAAGACACAAGAGCCCATTTGACACCAAATGCCTCTAAAACAAGGAGCCTACATGACACCTGGAAAAACCACCAACACCCTGCACCTGAGAAAAGGCTGAGCAATCCCCCAGGGCACTTCCAGTTCGGAATGTGGGCACCACAACCTCAATGGGAGTGACCAGAGTGACACCCCTGGGCTGCGAGCGAGTCACTGTGTTCCCAAGGATTCTGGTGAGGATGGAAGTCCCAGCTGTGCCCTGAGCAAAGCTGTGAAATTCCTGCTCCTCCACATCGTCTGTGGGAGCAGCAGCGGCGGTGTGTGCAACCCCTCGGGCTCCCACCCCAAAGAGCTGATTTCAATAAAGGCCATGTGAAAGGAGCTGGTCTCCTGGCCATTTTTCTTTTTTACATCTCATGGGGTGCTGACAAGAAATTTCAGTAGTCAAAGATGGTGTTCTTTGGAGGACTGTATGAATATGCAGCTAAATGTGCCAGGAAGCTTTGGGAAAGCTAGAAATGGTTATGTGTCTATCTGATTTGTATTCCTTAAAACTGAGTAAATAAAAAAAACAGACAAAAAGGACTTTTGCACTTATGAGATTGATTTTTTTTTTCTTTGTTTCATAGTCTTTTACTAAAAATCTCTCCATTTTGCAGTCAGGCTGAAGCAAGGAAGCGAAGTGAGGCTGAATTGCCGTGTCCGGGAGAGTTGGGCATTTCTCTCCAGCGGTCCGGGGTACCTCACAGCCCCCTTTGTTTATTAAACACACTGCCAGGTTGAGAACAGAGCGCAGACAAGGCAGGGGAACAACAAGGAATTCTTTCTCCTTTTGTGATTTAAACGACTCTTCCGCTCTGTTTGCCCTCTGAGGGAGCCAATAGATTTAATACACAATTTCTCTCATCTGCTATCAGGATGCAAATGTGATGGCAGATGAATATACTTTCAAGAATACTTAACCTAATGGGCATGTAAAGCCTGGTAATTATCAGTTGTTTGTCTCCTCGTGTCTAATGGTTTTCAGTAATAGGCACGAACCTCACACTGAGATCTTGGGGTGGGCCAGATTCCAGTGCAGCTTCTCCTGCTCTTACAGTGGAAACAAACAAAAATGCAACATATTCACTGCATTTGTTCCATTTGCAGTACCCTGGGAGTGCCAACTGGAATACCGGGTTAATAATCAGAATTTAGCATTTAATCCATCTTTGATCCAACACGTGTAGTAACAGTGACAGACTATTTCTATTTTATGTGCTACCCAGGTGGAAGTGTTGACAGGGCTTTGTGGCTGATAGAGAAAGGATTCAGCCTGCAGTTTCTGAGCTTCCCCAGCCCCATCCTCTAAGGAAAAACAGCAAACAAAAATAGCTCAAGGTTCATTACTCTCAAATTTGACAGCAATGATAAAAGATAAAACAAGATAATGGAACGGCGACAGACAAAGTAGAAGTTGAGCCATCTTGCAGCACCTTAAAGCCATTTGGAACAATAAACTACAGTGGCCTGAGCTGGGCTGGCAATAAACACAGCAGTTTGTGTTGTATTTCAGAATGCATGTTTTCATTAAGACTGCCGCTACTGTGCCAGCATTTTTTGAGATTTTGTTTCTCTTCTGTGGGCTGGAATATTTCAGCAGAGCTCAGATGTGGACTGATAAACCGCTCTTATCAATCCTACGTGTTCTTCCAAAATGAGTGTGAATAATAAACTGCTTTCCCCTGGGGCTGAGGTGCCAGGGAGGGGCTCAGAGATGCTGTGCCAGTGGCCAGGGTGAGGCTGCAGTGGGGCTCAGAGGTGCTGTGCCAGTGGCCAGGGCTGCTGGAGAGGGCTGCAGTGCAGTTTGGGGTCACACTGGCCATTGCTGGCTCCAGTGCAGGGTCACTGTGCTCCCTGCTGCTCAGGCACGTTCCTGGAGCACACAGTGACTCAGCCCAAGCTCCCCAGACAGCTGAACTAAGGCTTTCAAGTCAGGTTTTCTCCCCTTGAAGCTCCAGCCATGAGGGCTCCGTGAAAAGAGGCTGTGTTCTGGGTTTGTAGACATTTCTGGGGACTGCAGCCTTCTACCTGAGGCTGAGTGGCAGTCAGAGATGTGACATTCCTCCCTGGATTTGAAAATACAAAAGCAGTCAGAGCCATCAGTTCAGCTGGAGCCTTGGCAGCGGAGGGAGCACAATAGATAGCCCATGGAGCATGTAAAAAATCCGTTCAACGCTAACAAGCTCTGATGGTGCTTACAGATGTTGATTTACAGCTGTTGCTGGGTGTCAGGGGCCCTGGCAGCCCCTCACTGTGCTGTACCTGCTGCAGAGGAGGCTGCGAGCTGGCTGGGGCTCTTCGCAATGCAAGAGGGATTCATTTTGTCTAAAAGGAGCTGCAAAGTCTAATTGAGCCCGTAAATGTAACTCCCCCATCACTCTCTTAAAAGTTAGGTGCAGTAATCACGGATTTTTCGACTGAGCAGTATAAAGTTGAAAATGAGCTGCAAAATGTGTTTAAAAAGCTCTATTTTCTAAGTGATTAGCTTTCACTGAATCTGTGTGGCAGCATGTGATCCGTAACAAGCTCAGCTCTATTAGAATACTCTTATTTATGGCTGACCAATATAGACTCAGCTGTCATCATTTCACTCTTACAATCTGTTTTCTAAATAAAATCACAACTTAACCATATGCTTGACAGAATTATGTAGCAGCTTTAGTGTGTTTATTTTTCACTCTGCTGTATGCATCAGTCCACACTCGGTTTGAAAGTCTGTTCTTTATTGCTGTTGTAAACTCAGCTGGGCCATTCATGCCCCGTGGGTATGCAGAGAAGAGGCGTTCAGAGTCAGATTTGTCCAGTGGTGCTGCAGAGGAGGCAGCACTCAGAATCCTTGAGAGGTGCATTGCCCTTCCTTCACAACAATTACAGTTTAAAGGGTTGAGATTTAGAGAAAATTGTTTGATGTACCCATCTCTCTTTTTCCCCCTCTTATTGGCAATCAATATTTCTTACAGGATGTGAAACCAGGAGCCAGTTGTTCAGATGTTGGGCTTCTCTTTGCTTTGGCCAGCATAAAAAACAGAGCCTGTGTCCCTGTGCCACAATCGTTTAATCTGTGGAGAATGTTATCAGCTGATTGGGGGAATTAAAACCTGGCCAGCTGCCCTATGGAGCTCAGCAAGCCACCACTAAATCTTTGTGGTTCCTAGGGAAAGCTTGGCTTGAAGCCAAACCCAGGCATAAACACAGAGAGAAGACAAATGTATGTATTTCAATCCCAATAAACTGGACTTCGGTGCACGGCAGAATTGCTCTGTATTCCTCTGGAGCTGAAATCTGAAGCTATTAAACCGAAAGAAGGGATTGCCTCAAATCCTAATCTAGACTCGGGAGAGGGAGATGATGATGCTGCAGGCAGGTAGAAAACACCAGTCAGTGTGTGCCAGGCACCCACACACACCTGGCACACGGAGCCAGCAGGGAGAGCAGCTGAAGCAGACAGCATCTGAGCCGGGTGGCATCTGAGTCCATTTGCTTTGGATTGTTTTTTAATTTCTCATTCCTGGCTGATGCTCTCAGGGTGTTTCCCAGCACCTCCTGACTCTGCAGCCAGATGTGGTTGGTTGGTGATGGTGCTGAGGAGCTCTGGGTCAGGGGGAGGGTGGAGGATGCACAGCTGGGAATGGGGCTCACTTGTTGAACGTTTCCAGTGCCTGCTCTGCTTGGCAGGTCAGCATTTGGAGGAACTGAGGAACTGGATACACAGGCTTTCCTTTTCACTCTGTCAATACATCTTTCATGAGAAATATTTTCAAGTATTTCAAAATAATTTAGAAAAATGTATGTGTAGCCTACTGTTTGACAGAGGCAACTTGGAAAATGTTAACAATAGCACTCTTCTTCAGAATTAGTTAATTCTGAATTCTGAATTAATTCTGCAATATAAACCTCAATAACAAATCAGGCTAAGTGGGGCCTGAGTTGATCAAATATCAACATGACATCACAGCAGCACAAATAAACACCATTCTAGAGGTCCTGGGAATCCCCCAAATCTTCCACTTACATGTCAGAATTAAATTAGTCACATACCTATTGTTTGCATTCTGATATTAATTCATGGGATCTTTATAGCACAACTCAAGTCAAGAGGAGTTTACTTAGTGATAGAGAATTTAAAAATAGCCTTGTAAAGGGAAAGATTAATTTGGGGAAGTGACAATAATTTCAGAATAACAAAATGTTTATCCATAATAGCTGGAGTGCCATCTCCTCTCTGTTCCTTTGTGTACACTGAGTACGCCCTGCTTTTTATCTCATGTGAATTATGAACTACCTTGCACTGTCAGAAGTTGTACTTCTCTTTTCTAAGCACTAATTAGTAACTGCATGGCAAAGTCCTGTTTTTAATGATCCGGTAACAATGCAGGCAGGGTTGGACAGTAGTGTTGGAACAGGTCCTTTTCTCTGCTGTGCCAGCTGCAGACAGCCCAGGGAATCTTGCTGTGAATGCAAAGCCCTCAGGAGAGCCAGATCTGCCTGGGAGAAGGGAACGGAGACAGGAGACATCTGTGTGTGGCATGAGCTCAGGTAAAACACATCCCAGCAGTTTTTATCTTGAGAGGACTTTGGGGAGCTTTAGTCCCTTAAGAAAGCTAATAGATGGGGTGCCTTTCAGGGCTTAAAAATAAAGGGTGCCTCCTGTTTCCATGGGAAATCTAGAAGATCAATTATAAACCTTTGGTTTTGAGCAGATTTATTAAATTGTGCAGAAATTTTGTGAAAATAAAGTATGTTCTGGAAGTAGTGTGACTTATTTTGAGGTCTATTATGGATGCTAAAAGGGTTCCTAACCTTGAATAAATCATTTCACATATTTTTTAACTACCTGTCTAGGAGTCCTGAAGTGAAAAATAGATATAATAAATAATTTATTGTGCAGACCAGAAGCAAATATGTGTATTACACCCTTCAATTTCCAAACACATTTGCTGAGCAAAGCTAGGTGGTTTAAAAGAGCTTTGCAACATCCCCCAGTGTCTCTAAATCAACTTCTGTGCAAGGAGCCTGAGCTGTCCTGAGTGAAATCCAGGGGCAGGTCCCAGCAATAGCAGTGGCAGCTTTGCAATCCAGTTCTGTTCTTCCAGTCCTGGAGCTGATTTTGGGAGGTGCTGCTTTCACATCAGCTCCCAGACATTTGAAGAAGCTCCCATTTATGTCAGTGGCAACAGCCAGAAATTCCTGAGAGGAATTCTAAGTAAGTCAGAAAGAAATTAATGGACTGAGAAGTTTCTTGATTATAAATAATTGTCTTTGTGGAGTGAATGCTAAGAGGAAAAGACCCAGAAGGAGAGACAGATGATGATCAAGGACTGGAGACAGAATGGGGAGCTCTTCAGGGACAGAAGTGAGAATGAGGCTTGCAAATCTCTGGGCAGGGAAGAACATGCAAAAAGTGTGAGCTTTCTCCGTTTAGGGAAATGGGATTTGGATAGTCCCTGAAAAACTACAAAGGAATGCATTACAGGATTGGTGTAGAAGTGAATAAACCTCCTGAGGGCAGGGATTCCATCTAAGCCATGGCCTCTGTGTGCCAGGACAAGAGACCTGCAGGTGACTGATCTGTTCTTGGGCATAGCCTCACCCAGACCTCTTTGGCACTGCTTTTCCAGGACAGTGCAGATCATTTCTTCTTCTGTAAATATTTCTTTTCAAGAAGCAGCACATGAGTGCCCTTTTCCTCAGAGCCTTGCTGGTACCCTGCTTTATGTCCCTGTCACTTGCTTGGCACAGCATGGGTCATGGCAAAGTGACCCCAGGTCCTGTTTCTCTCCCAGAATTGAGTGGTGGGATTGTTACAGGAACGTGGCACATTGAGGATAGCAGAGCTCATTTCCTCTCCTCCTGTTCCAGCTCAGGGGAGGTTCTCTGCTGTGATGCCATCAAAAAGACCAACAATGTCAGGAGAGCAGGGTGAGGGTGTGAGTGCAGGAGTTGCAGCAGCTCTCAAATCCCCTTCCCAGGCTGATGAGTTCTCCCTGTAACTGCTGGCTTGGTGAAACCTCATCTGTGACCTTGGGAAGCACAGGATCCTGATGGGACTTGTGGCATCTTTGCTTTCAAAGTGACTTCACAGAACATGAAACTTGTAAGGAGAACATTTAAAGTATCTTGCTGGAATTAATTCTGAGCTAACTTATACCCAATTTCATTCAAATCAGACAGTGCAGATGAGAGCTGGCAATTTGCATAGACACAGTCATTTGGAGAGGGCGTGCAGAAGAGCTTTTTAAAATCCATGTGGAGTTCGTGTCCTCAGTCTCTGAGCACGAGTAAAATCTAGGAAATTCTGAATTCTAAGTCCCTTTTTTCCCCCCTTCTGACTCTTGTTTGCTCAAGTCCAATTATTCAGAACCAAAATATCCTATTATATCATGGGCTAAATAGGCACACTTTGCAGCTGTGTTGGGAAATGAATGAACATTTGAAAATGTGACTCTCCCGTATTGCTGTATTATCATTAGTTTGAATATGTGCTGTGAATAACATTTTGAAGACCAGGTTTCCTTTTGACTTTGAAAGAGACACATGAATTATTGCAATAATGAGCTAAAGTCTTATTTTAAATTGCATTCTGTTTCTTTAAATATTTTGCTACAAATTTCAATTTTGTGTAATGTATTTAGCCACCTTTGGTTTCCAGCAGGTAATAATCTTTTCCTGCATCACCATTATCAGTAGCAGCTTCAGTTTTAATTAATTCCCAGTTCTGAGCAGAGCACATCTCAAGGCAGTGCCCTGGCCCTGATCAGTCAGTGCAGAACCAAGGATGAGAATGTCTCTGATCAGGAGAATCACACCCACTGCCCCACTTTGCACATTTCAGTCTGACTTTGCTCTGCTTCAAGGACAAACTTAATGAACATTTGACACCAGGTACTTCATTCCAGCTGCAGCCTCCAGAGCTGCTGATCCAGGTAGGGTTTCCTAGCAGCCCTGCCTGGGGCTGGATTCTCCAGTACTGTCCATGGCTTCTCCTCCCTTCAGAGTGGATTTCTGGGCAGGTGGAATGAAAGTTAATTAGTGCTGCTGCAGAACCTACACATGTACAGTGATAGCTCTGTCAGAAACTCAGCTTCCTAGAGGGAAGGTCTTCAAATTAGCCTTCAGGAGGGCCTGTCAGATTTATTTTTTTCTACTTTTCTTTTTCAGTGTGTACCATTTTAGTAAATCTCCTCTAGCAGTCACTCTCAGACTACCAGGCAGATATTTTTGGAAGAGGAAAAATTTTCTTTATTTAGCAGAAAACCTTGGGGCTGATTTACTGCCCTTTGTACCTCCAGCCCTGCTGCTGTTGCAAGCTAACCCTTCATGTCTCTGCCCCATGCAAGGGCTGTGCTGACCTGGCACAGGTGTGCCAGTGTGCCCCTGGCAGCTGCTCCAGCCAGCACCAACTCTGCTCTCAACCCCAGAGCAAGGAGCTCCCACAACAGAGGATGAGGTGTCAGGAACAGCCCAAGGAAGCTGCTCCCACACTCCCCATCCCCATGGACTGAACAGAGTAGGATGAGATTTCAGTGACTGTTGGATTTAGGCTGGTTTTCCCCAAATTAGCCCTGTTAGAACAAGCAGCTCTCAAAGATGTTTTCGATGTTAGCAAATAGGGATTCCTAAAACACATTAGGAGGTTTTTGTCACTGAGATATGGCTGAATTACAAGCTTTGCCATGGATTTTGTACAATCCTAATGGACTGTAATCCTTGTAATACGACAGGTTTGTGACTGAGATTACTAAAATATTTATCCCTGGCATCTTTCCTTTTTAATACATTTGTTTTCTTTCTCTTAAGTGAAAGCAATACATTGACAGCAAATGAGAGGTATTTCATCAGTCTCTTATCAGCAGCCAGCACTAAAGCCCACAAGAAGGGTTGGGGGTTTTGAATAACATTTATTACACTGTGTTTTCTGTATTTCCTGACAAAGACAGTTCCAAGAGAACCTTTGTAGCCACACAGAGGAGACTGATGCTGGCTTTTTCCAATTTAGAACAGCCTGTGCCTTGCTCACCCAGCCCCACACTGACCTTCTGCAGCTCTGCATCATCACCTCAGGGTCCCCAGGCTCAAGGCTCTTCCTCCCCACCCCAGCAGGCTGATGAAGAATACATTTAAATCTCAGTTTCAACACTCCAGTGAGTTGTCAGCCCCTTCCAGGGCTGGTTGTTTTTGTGGCTGGTTTTGCTCTTTGCTGGGAGCACGTGTGTCATGTCACCAGCAGTTTGCTGGCAGTGGGGCTGTGATGACAGGGGCTGTTGTTTAATTAGTGTCTCTAAAATGCCTGGAGCTGGGGCTGCTGCTCAAAGGCCTGGTGATGCACACAGAGCCACCTTTGGTGTGGGTTTGGAACGGGGTTCAAAGGGAGCTCCTGTGGAAAGCATCAGCGTGCAAAGCACTCTAAAGTGCTCATTTCACTGGGAGCTGTGGGCTGAATCCTTCATTGCCCTGTTTGTTGATTCATCCTTTGCCTCTCTGCAATTTGGGAATAAAACAGTGATTTTTAGAGTGTTAGTGCTGTGTGCACATCTTGTGCAGGAAAAATTCCAGCTACAGCTGGGAAAATGTTCTTTGTGGAGCAGATGCCTGCCTTTCCCCTATCTTAAACTCATTAAAAACCCCAAACCCACTGGAGCAGTCCAAAAGGTGAGAGTGCTGTTGGCAACCACATCAGTGTGGTGTTAGCTTCTGTCACGTTAGAAAGCTCAGCTTGGTCTTGTAGGTTTTTCAGTATCGTGGGTTTTAACCCAGTTATCAAAATCCCACCAGGTTTGTATCCTGCCAGCCTGAAGAGCCTGTGGTGTGGCACTGGGTGCCAGAGGTGGGCTGGGGCTCCTGCAGTGACTGAGGAGAGCAGAGCAGGCTGAATGTCACAAAGCTGGTGCTGTGAAGGCAAATCCTCAGCCAGCCCATGGCTCAGGAAGGAGGATGCAGGTGTTCACACAGCCCTCTGCTGCTACTGGCATTTTATTTGGGAAGGTGGGGTTTAATGGGTGATACCATGGCTCACGTTCCTTGGAGTTTAAAGGATGAGGGGAAAGTCAATGTTTGATTACCTTGTGATTTAACTGATTTTCCTGAGCTCCTTTTCTGCAGTTTTTCTCTGCCCATCGTGGTTTCATCACTCTCATCACTTCATCACCCAGCCATTGTGGTGATGTTTCAGTTGCCTGCTAAAGCAGCTCTTATTCTCTAGTGGATTTTGTCCTACCAGCTGGCAGCCAGGGATTATATAACCTTTTTCCTTTCAAAACCAGCTGTCTAGTGGTCACTTCTTCCTAGAGAATTTTAAAAAGTAGCAAGTGATTTAGAGTGTTAATGTTTTTGGCTGATTGCTACTGGGCTTTTGCTGCAAAAGTAAAAAAATGTCAATCCTTACCAGAAGTAACATTCCTGCGTGTCTGCTCATTAAAACTTTTAAACCCCTCTGTTTTCAATAGAGCAAATTGGTGCCAAAAATTTTGATGTGTTAAACCTGGTGTCCAAGGCTACGAGGTTTTAATACAAAAGAGAAGAAAAATTAATGTGTACTTGAATTCTTGCTCAGTCCATATTTTAAGTACTCATACTCTTTTTTATGACTTTGAGCCCTGCTGAAGGACAGTGGGGGTTCTCACCCATTTGAACCCCACAGGAGGGTCCTTAGAGCAATTGTGTGCTGGGACAAGAACCCTCTCACTCCTTCTCATCTTTCTTACATTGAAATGCACAAATAGAATAAAGCAGTCCAAGGATATGCATGAAATTTGAGGCTGAGAGGAGATGTAGTTTTTATTTTTTCAGGATTTATACACGGAGAGGATTAGCAGCTGTCTTTGTGTTCCTGCACAGTAGCTCTGTCTTGGAGAGCAATCAGCAGGGAGGTTTTTGTGTTAGTCCAAGTGATCTCTTCTGCTGGTTTGGACCAGCCAAGCCTTTTCCTATGGCTCTTCAAGATAAAAATCATAACCATAACTGTGCTCTGGAGTTAACTGCTGCAGCTGGATGCTGACAACACTGCATGTACCCTACATTAAGGGCACGGGACAATTCTGAGCAGTGTCATTTTTGTATTAATTGAACTCCCTTCTGCATCAGTGGCTTCACTGAGCTGTTAGGCTTTGCCTGCAGCAGAACTCCTTGCTGCTATTTAGCAAATGTTGCTTTGGTGGCCACTCGTGCAGATGACAGAAAGGTGGTTAAATGTGGCACTGTAGAGCTATAGTGTTCAGCCTGGATTTTATGTATATAACAAAAACTCCTATTTGAATTGCTCAGTGAATATCTATTTTATGCCATCAGCAACTCTTTGGAGCAATGCAGGCTTTTTTCTCCATTGAAGAATCTATCCCCTTTATTTATACACTTCCTTTCCATTCTCTTTACTGTAACCCTGATGCTGTAAACCTTAGGTAATGTCATCAGGAATCAGTGGAGCTGCTCCCAGGAGGGAGGAAGCGCCTTTGCACAAAAGGCTTTGCCGGGCTCAGGATTTTTGCAGCAAAGACTGTTCCATGGATTTCTGTCTCTCAGCTGCTGCTGTTTGAACATCTGACACACATGTCATTGAGTGAAGGACAGGCACAGCACACACGGATCCACGGGCTTTTACAGTTTGGGCCAAGCTAATGTAACGGTCCGATTGCTGTCGGTGACTCCTGTGTCACCTCCTGCAGGGAGCTGCACACAGCAATATGAGAGCATTCCTGGGAAAGAGAACTAAGTATTCACAATTTCTGTGATGTCCAGAAGATGATTTTATCTGCAGCTGTGAGAAGTTGCTAGGGAACAGAGCTGAGTGGTTTCTGCTGATGGCTCTTGGTTAGTGCTGTGGAGCGATGTTCCTTCCGCTCTCAGCGCTGCTGCTGCCTCATTCTGCATTAGGATGTGACTTGGAAATTCCTCAGAACTGGCCTGCTGCTGGAGTTTGAAATGGGCTTTCTAGCAGAGGGCATTCTCCAGGTCACCTCCAGCAGCAGCCTGTTCACCAGGAGTGCTGGCAGTTGCCAGGTGGCACCAAGAAGGTGTGGAAGGTTCAGCGTGGGGCCCTGGGAGGGAACACTGGGCTCACTGTGGGGTTCAGTCCCTCCAGCAGAGGACAGGAACATTTTTGGAGGTTCTTGATGTTGTCTGTGGTTTTTGATACATTTTAGCCTCAGGTAGAAGCACTTGCTTTAAGATGCACATTCTTTGTCTCTAACATAGGGTGGTGGCTGCCTGATGAGTCAGAATTCCTGTGGGTTTGATTGCCAGCAGCATTCCCTCCATTCAAGTCTTGTGGAAAGGTCATTGGCCAGGTCATGGCTCTGAAGGAGGATCTGCATCCCTCAAAAAATGGCTGTATTGTGTGACCTCAAAACAAGAGTTCCTGTTCCAGGCCCTGCTTTTCAGATAAAACCAAAGGATTGGTTTGGCCAAACCCATTGCTTCTTCGTCTATACAGAGAATATAAAGGTCTATTTCTGTTTCTGCAACTTTTTGGTAGATTCATGGTGCACAATTCACCAGTTTTTTTTCTTCCTTTTTCTGTGCTCAATGTTCTCAGCCAGTTCACGTGAATCCTAAGACTTCCCCCACTTTTCCCACTCAGTGGAAATGTATATATGTACACATAAGCACAGAGGGAAGTGTCCTGCAGCTCTTTGGAAGTGTTTTGTTGTTGTCTTTCCTACTCCATCTGCAGCAGAGGGCTGGGTAATCCATCAGTGCACTCATCTCGTGGGCTGCAGGCTTCTCTGGGGCTGTCCAGCACCAGCTTCACTCCATGCTGGTTAGAATGTTTTTCATCTGTGAAATAGGGCAGATGGCACTTTGTTTTCACTGCACACAGTGCCCAATGCTGTGCTTTGTTTTTCCTGTCTTTTCTTAAATCTAAGTCTAATTTTAAAAAATTGCTGGTTGCACAAGCTGTGCTGTTAGCAGCTTTGCTGCTGTTTGGCCAGGAATAAAAGGGATGTGCTGCATTGTTTGCGTTCTTACAAGCAATTTTAGAAAGATTTCAGACCCTACATAATGTTTTTTGCATTTATTTTGGAAACAGTACTTTGAAGCAGTCCACGGGGCTCCCAACCACTTTAAATCAGCAGGCAGCACTATTTATCTTTGCCTTTCATTTTTGTAAGCAAACACCTTTGTGCACAGCCCTGAATACAGAAATGATTTGCTCTGCTTTGGCTGCTCGTTGGTGCCCAGAGCTCCATCCTGCAGGGGAAGGTGCTGGGGAGGGGATCTCCTCCTCCTGCTGCTGCTGCCTGGAGCATCCTGAACAGCCAGGGATGCAGGGAGCAGGAGGGGGTACCAGCCAGGCTGTGGGCATGGGGCAGCCACAAGGTTTGTGTCAAACCTGTTCCTGTCCTTTCTGTCACGCTGGGAGTCCCAGGATGACTCCTGCTGGGTCCCTGGGGCACCCAGGGTGCTATTCTTAGCTTGAATATCTCTGGAGGTCTGCTTCCTGAGCTTCATCTAATTTAGGGTCTTTCTGAAAAAAAGATCTAATTCTGCTTCCCACTGAGGATGTGGCCCTCTGCTGCCTTGTTTGGTGAGTAAATAGAGGTCAGAGCTGCAGGTTCTGTATTTGTTTCTGCTTTAAATCAATTTGTATGCATCCTTTCCTTTTGGCTCTCCAGAGACTTGTGTGTTTTACATCTTGCAAAACATGTTTTTAACAAGGACTTCGTTTGAAAGGCACAGGAATAAAATCTGAATGTGTGCCATGTGTGCACGCATGCAGATACCTGCACCTGTGTGCATGCACACAAACTTCAACCACAGTAGGTGATTTTTGGCAGCCCACGAGATACATATTACAGACAAATCTATTTTATTTAACTCCTGGTATGCACAATTCAACTTCTGAAGCCTAAATAGGTCTTGTGCCCTCTCACTAATTAAATTTCATTATAAATCCACCTGGGCTATGTTTTTGTAATATCTGTTTGAATGACAGTGGCTTGGTGTCTGTGTGGAATGGGTTTTCCTCCTGAAATGTTAATTAGGTGGAGAATGTGTTATGCTTTGGAAAAGCTGCATTGCAAACCCATAGATAAACAGATTGATTTAATTTTAATCTGCTTTCATGGTGATGCATAATGATAACTGGTTTCTGTCTCACAGGGCTGAAAACTGCAGCCCTTAATAAGAGTTTGTGGGTATATCATACAGCTTTAAATAGCTTCTGTTGTGCTAGACCGCTCTCCATAAATTATTCTAACTCCATCAGCATCTCAGGGACTCCCCATTCTCTTCTGCTGTGGATTTTCAATCAGTGGAACTATTAGTGTAATCTGAAGAAACTTCGAGGTATCTTCTCTGAAAACAACTGACAACACTGGTTTGTACATCAAGTATTCAGTGGGGAGAGCAGAACCAAACAAAGCCTTGCAGGAGCCAGTGCTGCAGATGAAATCACAGCATCCAAATCCTACCTTTTATAAAACATACCAAAATTAATTAGGGGATTAAAGCCAGACATTCAGATGGTTGGTATGAAGTGTCTTACTACATGACCTATATTTTGTGCTCAGCCTTTCCTGCTGATCTGAGAAAGGTACAATTCACTTCAGCCAGTTCTAGAGCAGTTGGTTTAAACAGGCCCTTCTCAAATACAGCTTCTTCCATTGAGAGTGTTTCAGCTTTAAAGGTTTGCTGCTGATGGGGAAATAATCTTTGGGTTTAATGGTCTAAATTCCTTCAGGGATTCATGGTAGATACAGATCCAGAAAGCCTTTGTGTGCTTGGTTTTCATGTGCTCACAGCAAATATGCCTTAAGTCTGACAAAAATGGGCTGATTGTGCCTGTTTTCTCAATGACAGACACATTTTATTTTTGACTGATGTTCAAAGAGCCTCTTTCAGGCTCAAATTCTGTCCTATATTAGCTTCAGCCATCAAAAGCAATGAAACTGCAGAGGGAGGCAAAAGAAGAGTATGACCTTAAAGTGCATAAATTTAGCATCACCCCAATGCTGTATGTAAAATTGGAGATGGAAATGCTGGGAACACAAATTCCAGCCAGCCCTCCTCGTGCTGTGGAATGGTTAACTTGGTTTCACCTACTGGGGGCTTCTCAAATGGGAATAGGTTTTAGCCCAAGGATGGTTTTTCAGGGAGACTGGGAAGACAAAGGGCTGGCTGTGCACTGGATTACCTCTGGGTTTTGTTTTCACTGTGAATCTTGGCTTCATGCTTCACCCTCTCACTGTTGTTTAGTCTGGTGAGCTCTCTAACATTCCTCATTCCCACCCCAGTGCTGTTCATGAATTTACCAGCTTCCCTGGCATTCACCAACCTGCTATCCCGTATTGCCTTCAATTCTGGTACTCCAAAATGTAGAAGACACTCTGTCCTGAAGTAAAGCCAGAACATTTGTTGCTGTTTTCCATTGTTTTATGATATTTTCGTGCATTTGAATATGAATCCTTGAGCACAGAGGCCTCAGGGAGGGGAGGAGGTTGTGTTCAGGCAGTGAAACATCAGGATGTAAATGTCAGACCGAAGTGTTCTGGTATCAAAACGGCCTCATTTAGCAACATACAGCTCCAGAATGACCTCAGCTCCTGCAGAGATGTCTGCATTTAATGTACTCACAGCGTTAACAGGGATCATTCTGCACTTACTTGCCAGCAAGAGACAGCTCCCAGGGAATTCTGTGAATGCATCTACAGCTTAGTCATGCCACAATTGCTGTCTTGATTTGAGATCCCATGGTAGCATCTGGCCCCACACTACCTGATTTTCAAGCATGACATTTAATTGTGGTCTTCAGAAAGGCCCTGAGGAGATCTGCCAGCTCCTGCTTGATGTCTGGAGGGTGGCTGGCTTTCCCTTCAGCCCCATCCAGGCTCGGGGAGTACAGACAAGATGTTTCCAGCTCCAAGAGCAGCAATTTGTTCTTGGATCAAGAGGGGATGTGACAGGAAGGAGCCTGTGTGAGGAGGAACCCGTGGCATTGTCCTCAGCAGAAATGGGCTCTGGGCAATGAGAGATGTTGGGTATTTACAGGGTAGGGCTGGGAATTCCTGCAGGGTTTTGTGCAGGGAGTGTTCTGCTTACTGACTTACATCAGTGCATTTGACTTTCCAGTGTGTAAAAATTGACCTGATTTCTCTGTTCCATGCCGTGAGAAGCCACGGTCAGGTCCATCTCTGCTCACATTTTGTGGTCTTTGGTTTGAAATGGGATGGTGGGGGAAAGGCTCTGACCACCCCTCCCAGTCCCATGCCTGCTGCCCAGGGAGGTGGGAACTGGCAAAGGGCTGGCTGCCATCCTGCACTGCTCTGCTCCCTCTGCACTGCCGGGTTAAGGTCAGGGATAAACACAAATAGAAGCCCCTTCTCGTTATTTCTGGAATGCTTTGGGGAGGAGATGCAGTGACAAGGCGAACTCAGAGCCACCGCGATGGCTGGGAGGTGCCAGGAGCTCTCAGATATGCCCCCCCTGCTCACAATTTATCTGCCACCTTCTCTTCGCCACTGGTGACAAGATGACAACCAGCAGTAGCAGGGTGTTAACAGCCTCCTTTTCTTTTCCTCCTTTGATGTTGAAAGGAGCTCTCTTTCTCAGAAGGACCGTGAAAGGTTCCCACAGATCTTTGCCCCGAGCACTTACAGTAATGAAAAACTAACTTCAATGTCACGGGTCTAAAGCATCTTTATTTAGAGCTGTTTAGGGGTCGGATTGTCTGTTTATTTGTACTCTGTGTTGGGAAGGGGAGCCTGTGATACTTGTGTGCTGCGTGCAGGGCACTGGTCAGGAGAGAGATGTGCAGGGGAGACAGCCTGAGCAGGGTGTCCGAGCTCTGCACAGACCTGCTCGGATCTTCTGTCTGTCCCCAGGGCTGTGTGTGTGACCTGTGCCTGTCCCCAGGGCTGT
>CM031871.1:7303043-7331428 GCA_018697195.1 Certhia americana
TGTCCCCATCCCCAGGGCTGTGTGTGTCACCTGTCCCCATCCCCAGAGCTCACCCTCGGTGACATTGTGCTGTGGCACTCAGCAGCACCGTGTGGGACCGGGTTTTTCTCCAGCCAGCTGTTCCACTTTACCCAACACTTGAGCCCCGATTTCACAGCCATTAGCACCCTCAGAAATGACACGGGCTGAAGGCTGAGCACTGACTGGTTGTAAACTGCAGGGACTGGGAGATGCTAAACCAGACACCCTGCTAAATGAGAGAGGACGTTGCCTGCATTTTAATTGGAGCTGCAGCCTCTTCCATCACTAGAGTAAACAGTGTTTAGTGGGTCAGGGGATAGAATTGGGAATCACTATCTTTATGCACTTAGGTAATGTGTTTCCTTGATTTCAGTTGTGATGTATTGATCCTGGGAGTTCCTTCTGTGGGGCTTTTTTTTTTCACTTCTCCCTTCTGTTGGTTTGTACCCTGTCAGCATTGATGGGTTTTCAGGGGGGTGGGCTCCCAGGGGCTTTGTTTGCCGTGATTGATTTGGTGTGAGGGGTGAGCTGCTCAGGAGTGTGAGTGACTGATGTGTGAGCAGTGATCCACAGGTAGCTAACAGCCAGGAAGGTGTTCAGATGGATGGGCTCCTTGTTTGGAAAGAAACAACAACCCCGAACCAGACCCAATTCAAACATTTATGGCCTTCCTTTCCTCCTCACCACAAAACAGACTCTGCACAAAGTGATGGGCACAAAACCCTCCAAGGGCTCCACTTGCTGCAGCCCAGCCTCGGTGCTTTGAGCAAATTTACAACGTGTTGTATTTGGATTGTTAACTGGGAGATTAACAGATGGCAAAGCTCTGCCAGGCAGGTTTTTGGTGTGTTGTAGTTGAGAAATCTGAGGCTGCCTGGGGAGCAGCTGAGGGGTCAAATCCTGGTGTGCCCTGGGACAGCCAGGCCAGTCCATACAGCAGAGGGGCAGGAAAGTCACTGAGCTCTCACCTCAGGTGTCTTCAGCTTTATCTGTTGACAGAAACACCTTCAGTTGTTATTGACCCTGTTTCACCCAGGTCATTCCTTGGTAATTGCAAAGTGCTGCTGTCACTGTAAATGGAGTGAATAAAATTCTGTAATTGCCCAGCAGTGGGAAGAAGACACAGCACTGAGATGTACTGGAGGAAAAAACATTTCCTGGGATCAAAGAATTGAAGTTTCTGTGCTAATTATGAAAGTGTATTAATCTGATTCTTCAAAATGAGTTCCTAATCTCTAATTCTGTAGAAAACAGCAAACTTTTGTTACTGTTTTCAGTAAGATCAGGGATTTGGAGCATTTCACAGATGAGTAAATGAAACCTTCTCTCTTCTGAGAAGTCCTGATCCATAGACTGCATTTACCCCAAGGATCTGCATTTGTTTTGAAGCATTAGAAATCAGTACAGGATGGCTGTTTGTTGTTAGATAAAGTGAATGTCAAGGATAAACAAACTCAGCTTGTCCTACTAGCTTTCTGTCTGTTTTTCTGGCTTACCCCCTCACCCTGGCATTTAAAGGAATCCAGATAGAAAATAAGAGGATGGCATCAGCTACGTGCTTGGACACTTATTTTACACTAGTTTTTAACGCTCCTTACAATACAAGTGAGAATTTTCTTCAATTTTCAGTGTGTGTCTGTTTGCTGAGCAGTCCTGAGGCCCTGCACAGCTTTTCAATTGCAGTACAGCTATTGCAGGTGTGTGAGGTACACCCTGCTATGGTCTAAGGCTGTTTTTCTTGATTCCACGCCAGTTTTGTTAATAAGATGTGTAAAATCATAGCTGCTGTGCAGTCAGCACCATCCATTGGTACCGAGCTGAGGGGCCAGGCTGGCAGCAGCAGCTCCAGGCTGTGTGAAATGAAAGCAGCCCCTCACTCACAGCTGGCAGCAGCCTCAGGCTGGAGGGGAGTGCTGGGGATCAGCTCAGCTTCATCCAGGCTGGGAATTCCCAAAGCCCTCAGCTCAGCCACCCAAACCCCACCGTGACACCTTCAGCTGTGTCAGAGCTCCAGGGGTGGGATGAGTTCCTTCATCACAGCCAGGACCTGAGCCACCCACACCTCCCTGAACAGCAGGCAGCCTTTCTGTCACTGCTCTGAGCTGGGGACAACAGTTCTCCTTCCTTGAGGTGGGGCAGGAAGGCAGGACCAGATGCCAGTCCCTAAGGATGGCTAAAGACACGTGCTGAGAAATGTTTCACCCAGATTGTGTGGCCTTTTTGTACCTCTCCCTCGAGACATCAGGAATGTAGCTCCGTTTCCACTCTCCTTTGACCACTGATCTCTTGTCCTGAGGGATGTCTGCTGTAGCAGCAGTGACTGCACCTGCTTAAAATTCATGTGGTGAAATTAGCATAGGAGAACTTGCACAGAAATTGGCAGCCTCCATGTATTTATTCTTCCAGGTGTGCTAAGGAAATTGCAGCCACTGCCATTGAGTTAGTGCTGGAGGAAAGGAGATATAATCCTTTTTGTTTAAGACAGTTGAAGGAATGCTTTGGCTTTTCATTCTGAAAACATCTGTGTGGATCTTGTCCTTCAAAGATTTCCTGAGCAGTTTGATGTGGGGGCAGAGCTGACGGGGCTGTTTTAGTGCTGTTTGCATCTCTGTGTGGCAGCAGCTGTTCAGACAAAAACCTCACATTCCTTTTGGGGTTTCTGGCCAGAACTGAGAACTTGCCATGGCACTGAATGGACTTTGTGTATGAGGTTTTAAGCAAATATAATTAAATTGTCGTTTCCTGACACCTCACAGATGAGCCTTGACCACAATGGACTTCTTGTAAAACAATTCACCCAGAGGTGAACACCACCAGGGGTTCCTTGTTCAGTAATTTGGCCAACATGATATTGGTACCTGTGAGGTAATTCAGTAGTGCCCTGAGGTACATATTTATTTAAAGAGAGAGACAGAATGAGAGTGCCACACCTGATGAGAGGAACTGAAACAGATATTTGAAAGTGCATCTCTCCATATAAAGTTCCTCTTCTGCACTTGTGGTTAATAAATTCTGGGTTTATTCTGGTTATTCTTTTAACATGCAACCCCAGAAGTATTATGCTAGCACATGAGAACTAGAAAGTTCCTCTCAATAGGAGCTAGTCCAGTTTGCCATATGGCTTTTCTTATTGTTTTACCTCTCATACATGGAAACAGAGCTCCAGAGAAATCTGTTGCTTTAGAAAAAAATAAGAATTTAAAAAAATAAATATTTTTAAGTTCAGAGCTGACAGGACAATTAAGCACAACAGTATTAATAAAAGACTATGTCGTTGACTCAAAAAGATGATGTAAATAAGAGCAAAGATAAGGATTGTCATCTTTGAGTAGTCCAGGGAGGGAGGAGAGAAGGAGTAGGTTTTGCTTGTAATGAGGCCTGGCAATAGCTCTTCACTCCAGCACCCAGCTCCCTTCTTTTACACAGAAATGGCATTTCCTGCTCCAGTACAGTAACCTGTAGCCAGGAGAGAGCTTTAATGTGCCCAGTGGTGCCCACAGTGTGGGTAAGGGGAGAGCAGGAGTGAGGAGCCTGTCCAGAACACACCTGCCCTTCAATCTAGCTATGACTAGTTTAATCAGATTAAACATTAGTTCAATCAGATTTCTGTCTTGATAGAATTTCTTCAAAATATTAAAGTCTTAATTAATTCTCTTATCTCCTTGTCCTGCTGTTGAACTCTTGAGGAGTGGTGGCGTTTTCTGGGGGGCAGCAATGAGAACACGATGATGAGATCAGGACTAGATTGAGCTGACATTTGCTGTGTAATTGGTGAAATATCTCCTTGTTTTCCTAGGGCGAAGGTGAAGAAAGGTGTGAACGTTTTCAGTGTGAGAGCCAGCAGCCCGTACCTGTGGGACATCAGAGAGAGTGTGGATTACACTGGCAAATATGCCCCAGCTGTTGTTGTTTGCCAGAGGAAATCTGCTGCTGAGAACAGGTAGGTCATGTCCAGCAGCCTTGCTTTTCATAACTCAGGGCTCTTCATCCTTTTCAAAACATTTAACGGTTTTAATACGTTTTCCTCTGGTGCATGAGGAAATTCTTTTGGAAAAGCTGTGACTGCCTTTGTTTTGTCCTGCATTGCTCAATCCTCCACACAAATGGTACTCAGTCCTCGTGCTCAAAGGAAGAAAAACTAACAGGAAATACTGTGGTCACAAATTATTTCGAAGAACTTGTTTCATAGCTTCGAATTTGATTGTGGCTAGTTTAATTTTTTTTCAAATTATTTGATACCAGACATTTTAGCAGGGGTCTTTATATGGCTGTTTGTGGTGGGTTTGTTGAGGTTAGTTTATTAATTTTACTTGTGGTTTTCTTGGTGGGCTGGGTCCTTTTCCTTTACTGTTGGGTTTTTTCCTTGGTTTTGTTTCGGTCATTTGTGACTTGATGCTGATGGTGAGATTTATATGAATTTTTGATCTGCAGAAGGAAATAGATTTTCTCTTTTCCGTTCCCATTCTGCAACATTGACCTGTCTTAAAATGCCTTCATCAGGCAGGTGGATGTTCCTTTTCAAATCAAAACTGTTTGGTTTAATGAATACATTTTTATATAATGTGCTGCTTCTTGTTCATTGCTTCTGAAACTGCAAGTCAAATTCACATTTCTATGGACCTGACTGCATTTGCTTTGTGCCTGGCACTGCAGGCACAAATTGTTAGAAAACTTTCCACATTACGTGTGTGATTTACGTGTGAAATTTTACAAAATCTCATAGGGTTTGGGACTTTTATTATGTGGTTTATGATATTTAAGTAAATACCTTCTGAACCTAATAATTGGGAAGTTTCATCTCCTTGCAATCTGCATTTAGGGAAAAAAAAAGAGGAAGGGAAGTTCCCTTTGTAATCATGGCAGGAATCACTTTATCCTTTTAATAACTCAGATTCTACACAATTCTTTTGCTGCATTTTCCTCATCTAAAGCATTTATTGTCATGTATCTGACTGAATGTCACTGGGCAAAGCAGAAATGTGTGTGTATGCCAAGGTGGGAGCTTCCTATGCTGAGCACAGATTCCTCAAAATCCCCATTCAAAGCTACTGGAAGAAAGTATGAATATTTTCATTGACTGAAATGGGCATTGGATCAAAATCAGAGATTATTTCAGCCATGAGTTTTCCATCACACTTTATCTTGTTGGGCTCATAGGGTGCATTTGCCTGATTTCTCTTCTTCAGCAGGAAAATATAAAGCAGCCTCATGAGGGAATTGAATCTTGGCAACTTAACTTCACTATTCATCATCCAGTGGCAGTCCTTTAAAACGACCCCTGGTACACAAAAAATAAATTATTATGTCATCTTTCATGCACTGGTTGTGCATTGTGTGCTTGCACATGCTGAGAATAAACATTGATGAATGTTTATTAAAAGAAATCTGGGCTCATACACAGATTTGACTGGAAAGAAAATCCAGGCAGGACAAGGTGTGTGTGTGTGTACCTCTCCTGTAACTCCTGGTTTGATTTGTTCCATCAAGTTCCCAGCTGAGATTTTCTGGTTTTCTCACTTCTGAAAATTTCTTCCTCCCTCTTTGCAAACTAGTGCAAAATATTTGCAATGCATTACCCAGTGTATTGTTTTCCTCATTAAATTTAGTTGGATCTGAGTAGCTGTGCATTTTAACAAGCAAGATCAAGCATCACATAGGGAAAGAGAGTAGAATGTGCTCTGCAGTTTTTGGGAAATAATTTTATCCTTATCTAGAAATGTTTGATGTCACCAGCTAGGCACAATGGGTAACAGTTAAATATTGATGTCCCTTACCAAACTTTTTGCCTCCATAGTTTAGAAATTGCACAAACTGGGTTTGCACATTCTTTAATTTCTCCTGAAAAGCAGAGGTCTGATCACATGGGTGCAAAGGTGGCAATGTTAATTAACTGCAGATTCAGTACCTTTGTGTTCCTGATAGTTTTACATGGATCAGAAAATAGTGTTAATAAAGCTAACTCAGTGTGACAAGTGTAATTTCACGGCTTAAGGAGGCACTTGTGCAAGTGACAAACCAGAGCAGAATGCCAGAGGTTTCCTTATCAGGGTTTGAAATATATCCCTCATTCTGTTTGGAGAGGTTCTGGCACCGGCAGCTTATCGTAACAGGATTAACATATAAATATTATCACAGCCAGCAGGGTGTTTTCAGATGAATATTAACAGCAAATATTATGATTCTGTCTGAGAATAACTAATTAAACCCATCTGTCAAATATGATTTGAAGTTCTTGTGCCTTGCTTATTACAGGCTTGCGACAGTGTTCCAGATTAATGGTGAAGCAATTAGAAAGTTCTCCCCAATTCTTCTGACTTCATTCTCAGGCAGTAATGATTTTGTAACACTCTAAATCCTGACCCAGGAGATTATTGGATGGGTTTACTACTTGTAGCATCTGTACAGCACTGCTGTTTTTCCCCCTGAAGCATCGATCTTCCACCCCTCTCCTGTCAGGCAGGTGACCAAACAGGCAGAGAGAGAGAACGGTGTGGGAATTAAACAGTGAGCAGAAATGGCACTGGGGAAAACCCTTCAAACACTCACTGAGTCGGGAGATGCATCCTAATCTCTGCCATCCTTTACTCCTATCCCGCAGAAGTTAGCTGATTTATTTTTGTTAATTCCTCGTGTAATGAGGTGAATGGAAGAGGAAGGAGAGATTAAGGAGTCAGTCTTGCATTTCCTGAATATTTTCTGGGGTTAGTGCTGTTTCTCACTGTACCTGAGATGAGGCATCTCTGCTGTGCCAGTGGTGACTGAGAAGAGGAACAGCCAAAGGTCAAAGAGCTGAATTCCTGCCTGTTCTTGCCCTGTGAGTGCTGCTGGACTGGCAGTGTGCCAGCTACATGGACCTGGAAAATCCCTGGGGTGGCTGCAGATGAAGGTTTATTGGGTGTTCCTCCTCTGCAGAACACAACTGCTGGCACTTCCCTCTATCCACAGTGGAGATGTTCGTCAGGATGTTCTGGTGTGACACTCGTGGGTGTCATGATCCTCTCACAATATTCCAGTCACGTTTATATTTTGGGGGATAAATGTTTGTCATTTCCCGTTGCTGTTCTCTGTGCCTGTGGCAGGAATGAAGCCACTGATTCAATCAAATACAAAATAATTATAGACAAAGCTTGGCCATCTCTGAGAAGAACCTTAATGACCATTTCCTGCCTTATCACCAAAATATTCAATTATATAATGGGTAAGTTTTGCTCAGTAATTTCCTTTCCCTTTTTCTGCAAATGTAGTAAGGGCAGCCTTTGTTTGGATACTTTTCCTCCTCAGTTCTCTAGCACTGAAGGAGTTGCTGGTTTGTGCTGCCTGAAACCAGATGCTGCTGTCAGAGAAACTGATTTTCAATTTGAACTGCAAGTGACTAAATCAGTTTGTGAGAATGTGGACACAGTGAGAGACAGTAACAGGATTTTCTAGGCTGTAGCCTTCATTTATTCCTGCAGGTCTCTTTTTTTCATGGTACTGTATTTCTGGGCTTAATTTTCTTAACTCTTTTATAATTGAAGAGATTACCTTGATATTAAATAATAACAGGGGACAGGAAAATGTATGGCAACTTTGCCTTTGATTTTCCTACATGATATTTTCTCTCTATTGCATTTATGCCATTGTCCTTAGTGCCCTGTTTCTCTCATTTTCATGTGCAGTAATTAAATATTCTCATGTTGTCAATGCAGTGAGCTATTGCCTCACTCTCATACTTGTTGCACGTGCCAGTACATTTGATGGACTCCCAAGAGTGCTGTGGTCCTAAAACACTTCTGAAGCCAACAAGAGCAACAAATTCAACATAAATAACAGCCTAATGGCCACAATAATTACACTCTGTCTCTCGCTGGTGTTCATCAAAGTGCTTCATAAAAGTAGTTTAATGTTTTAGATCACCATAATTTTTTTTTTCCTCGCTCCCATGTGCTCACGTGACACTGTCACATGGAAATGAGTTATTGCTTGGAAAGAGAAATTTCTGCTCTATAATGAGAGAAAAGAAAGTGTGATGCAGTAAAAAAATCCCCTTGTATTTTGTCACATCACATCTTGTGGGAATCACACGAGCTTCACTTTGTCACAGTGAAATACAAGCAAGGAAGAGATTGCAGAAATCAGACTTTCAGAATGGAATATACTCAAGAGTGATGTTTTCAGAGCTGGACAGGCCCAGTGGGAGAAGGGCTGGGCTGGATGTTTGGGGACTTTGGTGGCAACCTAAGGCGTTATTTAGGACTTACTGTTTATGTGAATCCTAAGCAAAAAGAATTTCTTCTGTTCATTTTTAAATGCTGGTTTTATTATTGAGGGAAACAGGAGGGAAGGGAGAAAGGTGACACTTCTTTATGCTTCCAAAATTGCTTTCTGAGAATAATTATTCAGCCCTAAATAATTATCTGTTCACTGAGCACTCTTGGTGCTGATGTAATACATTAAGATATCTATTGTTGGGCAGATAGAATATGTTCATTTACTTCTGAAACAGCAGAGTTTGACTCCATTTCTGTTTCTGAAACATGTGGGTAATGATCAGCTGAAAACATGGTTACCCTGGGTACTTTGAGAGTTTCATGCTGTGAACACTTTGGGGTTTGCTGTTTCCTTCCTGTGTTATTAGAAACCTCCAGGCTTCCAAGAGTTTGTCTGTTGTGATGATGTGGAAGTAGTGAACATCTCAGAAATCATGTTTGCATTCCTCTGTTTGAAAGCAATTAGTCACAAACATCTATTTCTCATTTTAAAGCTTAAATGTGCCCTCAGAGAGAGAACCCCCTGAGATGCTGAGGCAAAATAAATTTGTCTGAACCAAGCCTCAGTGCATTATTATTTTACACACTGACCCACTTTTTCCATTCTTTTAAAAAAGAGAACTATTTTATTTTAGCAAGAAATGCAGAAATCATTCTACTTAGTGCTAAAACGCCAGAAAAATCGTTTATGGTTATCATCTTGAATCAAATCAAAAGGAAAGAGATGAAATAATAACTAGCTATTAGGTAAAGGCATTATTAGCCAACTTTTTCACCTGTTGGTTTGAGATTCATTCATTTAAAAACAAAAATTGTAGAAAGCACTTCAAAGGCATCTTAGGGCAGAGGCCCTTCTTTCTGGCTGGTGTTGAAGGAACTAAAGGATATTTCCAATCCTCTGGATAACCTCATTCATATTTAGTGTCTCTATTTTTGCCCTGGTGTTATCCAATGTAATAAATATAATTTTAAACTTGAGAAAGAATTATTTCCCTTAAGAACCTTCAGGATTCATCATCGTTCTGCTTGCTCTGTGTTTGTGGTACTTAGCACTGTAGTTCTTAGACCTTTAGTAGCCCAGAGGCTCAAAATAACAATTCCAATGGGGCAAAACCAGTTTGCTTTCTATTGCAAGAGACAGCAAGTGAGTAATCTCCTATCTATTAAAAATCTAATATTAAATGCAAAAGGGTGTCTCATGAAAATATCTCTAATGGTGCTGTTGATTTTTTTTTTCCCCTTGGAGGAAATCTTGTAAGAAGTAATACTAATTACTGAGAGAGTTGGGAAGTTGAGTGGATGACTTCAAATATGAACTCAGGCTAAAAATATGCCTGCTGCTCTTGAGACATGGGAATTCCCATGTTTTGGATTAAAAAAAAATCAATTTGTCACATCTAAATCAACACACAATAAAGCGTGGGCTAGAAGGCTAAGGGAATTGTGTAACTCAGTCTGGCATCCTTCTAAATCACAAAACCAATCCTAAATAAATTCCAACTGCTAGCACAAGGCTGAGTTCACTGGACACTTGAATTATTTTATGGCTTCAGCTCTCATTGTGCAGATCCATCCATGGCAGGGCTCTCTGGGACTGCTGGTGTGTCTTAGGTGTCTTTTTGAAGCTTCTGTGCCAGTAAGAGTTTGGGTGTTTAGGATGCCAGGTCACTGTGGGTGTCACTGAGTGTGACACAGACACGTGTGTGTGTAAGAGCTGGGAACAGGACAGGACTGAGCTGTGGGATTTCATGCAGAGCTGTGTGTGTGTTCCCTGGATATTCTGGGTTCCAGGAAAGGAGTGTATAATGTGATTTATTCCTCCCCCGATGGAATCTGCAGTGTCTGCACCTCTCCCAACACACCCCAGCTTGGCAAACGTTTCCAGGGTGTCGTCTGGAGTATAATTCTGTAGTGTTACCTAGAGCTGCTGTAATGTGCATTTGCATCTGTGGTACAGGCTGGGTCTCAGTTTGAAATCCATGCTCGTTGTGTAAATCATGAATTGTGTTCTGTGTACCATGGTTTGACACTGGATCTGAGCAGAGGGATGCACAGAAAACATGTTACATGAGAAGTTAAACAAAAGTACATTTTAGGGTGTGTAGGAGTGGGGATTCAGGCTGTACCAGCTCTGGCAAATGAGCAGACCAGGAAGGGACTTGTTGCATGATCCTTTGGAAAAGTACAGGAGTTACTACAACGTGTGTTCTGTTTTGTTACTGGGGAGCAGAGCTCATGTGAGAAGTACAAACACGAGTTTCCATTGGGTACACTCAGAAATTTGAGTATTTGTTAACTCTGCTGTTCTGCCTGTGATGTCAGAGTGGCCCAGGTTGGGTGTTAGGTTGGACATCAGGAAATAATTCCTCCCTGAAAGAGTGGCTGGGCCTGGAATGGGCTGCCCAGGGAGCTGCTGCAGTCACCATCCCTGGATGTGGCACTCCAGTGGGGCCATGGTTCAGTTGAGGAGGTGGTGTTAGGTCACAGGTTGGGCTTGAGGAGCTCAAAGGTCTTTTCTAAGCTGGTTCATTCTGTGATTCCCCTTTCTGTGCTGTGAAGTCACAGTCTGTGGGATGTGGCCCCTGGCACAGCTGTCTCTGTTTGCAGGATGTTTCCCAAAGCAGAGCCCGTGGTTGGGAAGGTTTTGTGTCTGGGATTTTCTGGCAGGGTGGGAGTGAGGCATGGCCTGCACTTATGCAGATGTGCTCATGTTATTCTTAGTTCCAGGGGTTACCTGAAGCTAATAGTCAAATGTGCAATTAGCTGGATGGATGGCTGCTATCTCCAGGGATTCCTGTGATATATTTTCCCTGGCATGTTGCAGGCATGCCTGCCTTTTTCTCAGCTGTAGCTGAAATATTTGAAAATACATTCAATGTTGACAAGATGCTATCTTTTCTAGAAGTCTTAACTGTGACCCAGGGCCACACACTTCTTCAGCAAGTCCTTGGTCACAGGGTGAGCAGAGTCCTTGAAATTAGGGCTGGATCAGGAACTTGGACTGTGAGCTCGTGAAGTGCTGAGAGTGGAACTTCTTCATTTTCAGTTTATTAGACTCTTCCATTTTATCTCATAAGAGAGAAAATAATTAGCTTGAGTAATTTTCAATCCAATTAATCTATTCCTGAGTGGCAAATATTGTACCTGGAAACAGATCGATTATGAAGTGTTTCCTCTCAGATGCATTTTCCTGTTAATTGTTGAAGCAATTAATTTTCTTCCAGACACATGCAGGTCTTTGCGTGAGGTAGTGAAGGCAAGGAAAACAACAGGCCTGGAAGAGAACAAAAGATGGCTCTAAAACAGGAGCACAGAACTAATAAATCTAATCTATGTAGAGTACATTATCTGTGTTGGCCATACATCATGCACTTGTCAGCTCCATGGTGGAGGAGCTTTCAGAAGCTGCAGAAATCAGAACATGTTGGAGTGAATGTCTGGTGCATATTCATGAGGAACAGTCTCACATGAACACATGGTGCTTGTTCCACAGGACCATGGGCACAGAAGAGTTTGGCAGACAAGCTCTGACAAGTCTGGATATGACACGTGTTTCAAAATAGCGTCTCCAAGATCCACAGTTTGGAAAAATTGGGGTAGATTTTTATAGGGAAAACAAAGTTCTGTTTTGCATTTGGATGCCAAACCCAAAACTTACCCAAACTGTGTCCCTTGCCAGTCTTTGAGTCCTTGCTTAGAAGCATGAGGAACTTCATAATGTTCTTCTATTTTTGAATGTAGATTTCCAATTCTAAATGTCTTTTAGTATAAACAGACAGTGCTGTTCTCCTAAATTCTACTGCACAGTCTAGAATTTAACTTGGTTTTCCCAAAAGCTAGCTACACTTCTGATGTGGAAATTTATATCTTCATTTTATAGCTTCATTTTTTTGCCAAGTTGTCAACTACTGAACGATGGATTGTGCAACAAATAATTTTGAATGGTCTTAATTGTTTTTGTAGCTTTTAAACCCACACATTATATCCCCATGATCTCACCAATATCTGTTTTATGTCAGCAATGCTTTTACACATTCAGTGCATACCTATTGTCTATATTGCAATTCTTTTTTAGGTTCTGATAGCCAGAACCAGGTTTGATTTTATGCACGTTCAATACCAAGGACGCTGAGGAAGAGAGGGGGTTGTGGGTTTATTCTACATTTGTTTTCTATATTTGAGTAAGATAAACCTCTGATGACTTAGTTCTTAAGAGTCTCAAAGAGAATTACAATGTCTTGATGAAAAATTACTATTTGTTCAAAAACCAAGACTTTGTTCTCATAAAGGACATGAAAATAAATCTTGTTTGCAATGGCTCTCAGCAGCAAAGGATCAGGAATTTAACTGTCTCTAGAGTTTTGGGCTAAATGACAGTTTTAGAAATGCAGCCTTACGATCAAATCTCTGAGATGGTGGGAATCAGCAGTTGTTTTGTAAAAGCTGTGTTTTTTGCTCTTTACTTCAGGTCTGTGGTTTTGGCACTTTCATCGTTCTTATGTAATTCTCTAGGAAATATCTCTTGTTCAGTGGTTTAAGGGATTAATCCTGTTTATGAAAAGAAATGCTTCTTCTGCTTCTTGGATAAACCACAAATAAAGCTTTTACTCTTCAGTTGTAATCAGGACTTGTAAACACACCCAAAAGTCCTAATGAACAGCTAATGATCATCCAGGTTCTTCCATCGGAAAGACAGAAACTGCGGAGTTTAATTGTATGGAAATGCACAATTACCAGGCAGGTGAGAACAACCCTTAGGTGGGAGAATTGCTGTCAAGCACAGCCCTGGGGAAACAGACCTGCTGGCCAGCTGGGGTGAAGATGATGCTCTCATCCTCCTTTCACTTCAGAGATTGAATATTTAATTTTCCATAACAAAAAAAGATGCAATAAATGGAACTTTATAACGTGGAAAAGGAAGAGTTGTGCCAGGGGCTGAGCAGAGAAAGCAAATATTTAGCTGTAGTCTACATGGAGAAGCAGGATGTATATTTATGATGATCCTTACAAGGCAAAACACAGGAAGGAGTAAATTACAACACTTCATTTGTACCCCCGACCTTGTTTTGTGCTGTGATGTTGGGTAACCAGGGCTGTTTTAAACTGGCACATCCCAAGGAACAAGCAATATCAGCATTAAACATCTGGCTGTGGGGTAACATTCCTAAACACCCTTTCTCATGGCAAGCTTGAAGTCCCTCAGGTGCTGTGGTTTTTCAGGGCATATATCTGTGTTTAGATCCATCCGAAAAGGAGCATTTTTTGGTCTGTGCCTGCTCAGAAGTCTCCTGTTCTAAAATTAGAAAGTCAATTTGTCTGTTAAGCCAGGGGAAGAAGCAGCTCTACTTGCCCTCTGAAATTAGCAATGAAACAAGCTGTATTGAACTCATCTGTAGCTTTGCACCTCCGGGGCAGTGGCTGCAGCCAAGACAGACAATATTTCTCCAGGCTGTCACAGCTATTTGACAAGGAAAGGAGGAGGAGGGGGGGAGCAGGGAGTTGCTTTAGTCTGATCTCTAAATGAAGTAAGCAGCTGAACTTTTTAAAATCATCCAGAAGATTAAAGGACGCTTCAGACAGTCTGGTGTGTCAATTTATTCTGCTGAATATCTCTTTCTTAATTGTCACAAAATGAAGGCATTAAAGTTAACAGAGTCATGTGCTCTGTTAGAAGGTGCTGCTGCTTTAGAGAGAGGTGTTACTGGAGAAGAGAAATGCAGAGGGAGGTCTTTATCGTGGTATAGACCGAGGAAAAGAAAGGAAATCAGGCAACAATTTGAATGCATTTGATTTTCTCGGGCTAGTGCTTGGAAAGGATTTAACCCCTTTAAGGAGGTGTGGAACAATCCGTGTCTGTCCTGTCACAGTGGACAGAGTGACACTGCAAAGGCTTCTCTGACAGGTGCTGAGCACATGGGGAGGCACTGACCATAAACAGCTTCAATCCCCACAAAACTGGAGCTGGAGAGGCTCAAGGATTTGGAAAACTCCAGAAGCTTTCAAGGCAAAAACGTGATGTAGCTGCTAAGAAGCACACCCAGTTTTGCTGCTCCCCCCACCCCCCCAAAAAAAATGGTAGAAATATGAAAGAAATTCGTGCAGCAGCATCTCAGGCCTTAAGAAAGATTTCCATGACTAATAATTCAAATTAAGTTACATACATGTATGAGACATTAGGCGATTGCAATTTCAATATATTGTAGATTAAATTCACCTGATATTTGTGCCGTGCGAGCCACATCTCCAAGAATGTGCATAAAGATGTCAAGTCAATTTCTCAAGCTTTTTTCTCCTACAATATGAGATTTTTTTTTTTTCCTGTAGCTACATTAGCTCTTCATTTACATATTGTTTCCGCACTCCGTGGATATTGCTTTCTTTTTTGTTTATACGTCAACAATATTCATGCTTTCTATTTTTAACATCATAATATTCCTCCTATTTCAGAGAGGTGTCAACAGGCAAGTGGATATATTCAAGTGCTGGAGTGTGTTGTGCAGATCTCTCGCTGATAATAGGTGTAGGATGTTTTATTTCAAAGGAAGGAACTTATGCTTATTTCTGTCATAAATCCAGCCAGCAGTACTACACATGTGCTAACTCCAGAATACATTTGTCATTTTTAATGAAGGAAATAAAGCAAGGAACTACAGCTAGGTCAATTTTTCGTTAATTTCATTGGGGTTTTTTTTTTTTTTTTTTTTGAGAAAAAAGGGGATTTTAGCCAGGTTTTGTGAGCAAATGAGTCTCATGCTGCCTGTGCATGTGTGCCTTAGATTTGACAACAGCAAAGCTGACTCAGAGATGGTTATTTCTTCTCTGTGTCATGAAAATACACAGAATAGAGGAAAAACATAATGGAGAGCCTCCAGGCAGCTGAATTCTTATCAATAGGCAATTATGAAAAAATCTTAAAGAAGAGCTTGTAGTTTCTTGAACACAAGAGCCAATCAAGCATGAGACAGAGTTCTGGAGGAAGGTGGCTTTTTCATGCTCCATCCCCATGGAGCCTCTTCTTTTCCATGCTTAAGTAATTGCCAGGAAATCTTGGCTGTGTAGTGCAGACCGGGCTTTGGTGTTTAATTACCAGCGTGTGGGACTGGGGGAAAGCTGGACAGTGTGTTCTGGAAGGCAGGTGTCAGGGTTCCCTTTCACTGAGGTGCAGGGCAGGCATTTCCAGTGCTCTTCTCTCGTGGTCAGTGCCAGCCCAGGTGTGTTTGGAGGGCTGGGCCCCACTGCTGCCAGTCCCCAGTTACCTGTGCCTAACCAGGAGCTGCAGGTTCCTGCTGAGCTGAGTAACATCTGTTCAGCTGAATGAGTGCTCAGTGCAGCTGCCCCTCTGGACCCCCTCTCCTCTTTTCCACCAGCTGATTTATCACCACCTGGCTCTTTGCAGCACTGGCAGCTGGCACAGCTAGCTCCAGTTTCATGGTGCTGGGAAATGCCATGGTTCAGCTCCTTCTGCAGCCCCTGGGCTGAGTGGGAATGGGCCAAGTCCCTCCAGAGAGCTCTGGATGCAGAGGTTCAGCAGAGGAGCAGGGTGAGGACAAGCAGTGGTAATGACCAGCCTCTCTCTGTGGGGAGGAATATCCTTGTCTACCCTTCCAGCAGAGAATCTTTGCCCTTCCATCCCTTTCCCAGGAGCATGGGCAGTGCAGCTGGCTCAGCTCTGGTGCTGGAATTCTGGCTGGCTCTCACACCTGGGCTGGGCTCTGCCTTGCAGCAACAGGAAGGACCTGATAAGGCAGCAGGAGCCCCCAGAGGTGAATTTTGTGTGAACCCTGCAGTTCCACCTGAGCTGGCAGCACTCACCTTGAACAGCACACAAACATCAGCTGAGCAAGGAGCACGCCTTGCTACCTCTGCTTGACTCCCAAATCCAAAATACAGGCTCTCTCTAGAGGGAAGTATCTTAGCAGGGAAAATGGAAGTCAGAATCTTCAAGGTTAAAAAGTTCTGTCTAACCTTTCACATTATTGCTCAGAAGAATTATTTTTTGAAGTTAATAAACCACGTGCATTCACCTCATATGGCTATTTCCCTCCCCAAACAAATTGCTTTTATTGTCAAAACTACAAATTTGGGCATTGTGATCGATACCATCGTTTTATGAGCTGTCAGGAAAGGGACTTGAAGATGCAGCTTTGCTTGATTGTGTAGGAATAAAGATTGATCAGCCCTGTTGCTGCTCCTGTATAGATCCTGGGCTGATTCTCAGAGAGTGTACAAAGCAAAGCACTATCCCCTCATCCCTCTTCAAAATCACATAGTCGATAGCTTTTCCTCTGTGCTGCTCTGCAAGCTCTTGAAAGTACAGCCCCAATTAATATCTTAAGAAGGGCACAGAGGAGGAACATGTTTTGGTGTTGGGGGGTCTCTCCCTCATAGGAGAATGTGATTTTAATTCCAAACTTTCTTGGTTCATTTCTCAGAAGGTTCTGAGCCACGACTTTGACTCTTTCATGTTTTGTTACTGGTTTTTAAATGGAGGCAGGGAAGGGTGCAAGATGAGGACACTGGGCTGCTGGCCTCAGCAGTGCTGAGTCTGGAGTGCACTGAGGGACTGCAGTGTCACACACTGCTCCAGAGGGAAATGGAGTCTTCTGGTGTCAGACTTTGCTGAATATAAATATTTCCACTGGAATAAAGGGGGGATTGGCTGAGGTCTTTTCATTGTCTGTGTTCATTTATCATAACAAACGTGTATAATGTGTATTTATAATAATAATTATGTGCCCTCAACTGAGTGAAGCGCCGTGCCTGCTGAGAGGGGACAACCTTCCTTCCCTTCCTGCTTTGTCAGGTGGGTTTGGGCACTGATGTGGCAGAAAACAACCCTGCCAGGTGTTGTGTGGGGCCCCAGAAGGGCTCACTGCCCATCCCAGGTGAGTGCCAGAGCAGGGAGCAGGTGAGGGCACAGGTCCCTGTGACTCCATGGCTCCAGCAGCACTTTGGGGGTGACCTCACACTGGGGAGGATCCACTCACTGTTTGGGTTTTTACATAAAGAGCACAATAATGTCTGGGTCCTGACACTGAGGGATGATATTAAGCATTGCATGCTTAGTGTCTATAAAAGCTTTTGAAAATTTTGGATAGCAGGCTTATAAAAGCAAATCTAGAGATATAGAGGACTTCATTCTGTGGCCAAGTTCTGCCTCACTTAACTCCTGGTTCCACTGGATCTTCTCCTGAGGTAACTTGGCTTTTATAGTCTTACCAGGAGCCCTGTATGGAGCTCTCCTTCCTCAAGGTTCACTGCCCTATAATCCCACTGAAATGGAGTGGAAAGCCCAGGAAAATTTCACTGCATTTGCACTCAAGTGACATATGGCCATGGTGTTAATTAAAAATAAAAAGTGATGGTCCTGTAGTCTCCATGGAGACTGAGCATGCTGGAAGAGGTGGGAGTATAAAATATTTTCAATTTCAGGTTGAAAGGCAGAGATCAAAAGTTGTTCTGGTTAAAATGCTGGTGGGTGTCAACATGCCCAGTTGAATGTTAAGGAATTTTGCACAAATGCATTACAAAATGTTTTGAAAATGAGATTTTAAAGCAGGTTTCCTGTAGTATTTTTCTGGAATAGATCTGGATGTGTACTGTCTGTGCTTTTGTCAAATTCTTACCAAAGTGCACGAGCCAGGAAGTAAAACACCCATCCTGGCAACAAGGAGTCCTTGTTTTACAAGTTAGCATTCAAGTTCTTTTAGAGGATCATAAAAAGTAAATGAAAGAAGACCCAGCAGAAATGGAGACATTCCATGTGATTAAGATGTCTGGCTGTCAAAGAAGGCAATAAAAAAAGCTTTCCCAAGCTTGCTTGGGGAGGAAAGAGCAAGAAAACTACATGAGAAGTATTCACAAAATGAAGCAATAAGCCTGTTTTTGCTGATAGCTGATAAATTTGGTTCAGTGCTGTTCTTCAGTCACTTGGAGAACAGAAAAGCCTTGCTGACAAAGTGTTACTGGGGGAAAAAATCACTTTACTGGTTAAATACAAAATGGAGAGCAGGAAAGGACACGTTTTGCAACTTTTTGTTCCCAGGTGACCATAGAAACAGCATTGCTGACATCCAAACCCCAGGGTTTGAGAATTGTGATTGAAAATCCCTAATTTGGTGGTTTGCATCTTAAATAATTGTGTTCAGGGTGGGACTGGCAGGTAAAGGGACAGATAATTTGTCTCTGTAAGTTGATTTCCATGGGGAAGACAGTTTTTAAAAAGCAGAGCTGGCAATTCTGGCTATTTGCACAGAGTGCAAATCTGGCTATTCTTGGTGCTTTTGCTGAGGAAATGTTATTGAGTCCTCAGAGGCTGCGGGTGGATGATACTTGTTTATTTGAATTTTTTACATGTATGGATCTGTTGCTAAAAGCCAAGGATGTCTATAGATTTAGCAGATTAAGGGGAGGGAAAAAAAAAGAGGAGCAGAATTGAGAGGGGAAGGTGGGTGAGGGTTTGTGCAGCCAATTTCTCCTGGTGTTGGTGTCCCCTGCTGCCTTGGAGTTCACTGAACCAGCACTGGGGCAGTTGGACATAAGGGCTGAAGCTCTCTTGGCTTGTGCTTTTTGGGGCTGACTGTGAACTTGCTCCAAAAGGATCATGAGCTTGAACCTTCTTCTTTTGGGACGGAGTTTTGCCAATGATACAACCATAACAAGATTTCTTTATTAAAGTACTTTTTTTTGTATTATTAAAAGGCCTTGTCCTCTTTTTCCCTTTAGATCAAAGCTGAACAAGCACATAATTTGGGGAAGACACAAAGGGAAAAAAAAAAAACCAAAAACCCACACATGAAATGCAAAAATAACTTCAGTTCTGTACCACTTGGAATTGGTTTCCTCTGTCAGTAAACAACTGAACAGATGGAAAAGGTCTGAAACAAAGGGAAAACATTACCTAACAAGAATGTTTGGTGCTTGTTACCTGGAGAGAGTGTTTGAGTGAAGGCAATCTCAACTGAGGCAAAGAGAAGAGAGCTTGGCTTGCAACATAAGGAAATAGGAGATTAAACAAATTATGGCTGTTGAGTTTTGGTTTAGGAAATGTGGTCATCTCCAAATGAGAGGGTATTTTATGCTCTAGCTGCTGGCAGCACCAAAAATACAGCTGGTTTTGGTAGCTGGGAATTGTCCCAGCAGTCAGTGCAGTGTTTTTCTGGTGGGGCTCTGTGTAGGAAACTCAACCAATGCCCTGCTTTGCCCTGCCTGGGACTTTTGTTCCCTGCAGTCAAACCAACAAGTGAATCCCTGAGTTTCTCCAGTTGCAGGAATAATTTATTAACAAGAATTTTTGTCTGTCGTGGATCCCATTCTGTATTTTTTTTGGCCCTGTAATACACTGACATCAAATTATAGTTTAAATTTAGGCATCAGGTTTTGCAAGCAGCACTTTGGACAGTAATTCTTTATTTCTTGGAGGCTGGAAAGTTACAGCTATTTTTTAATGGCTTTGATTTATTATATTTATATTGAATCTGTTTATTCTTCCTTAACTTTCTCTAATAGAAATTAGACATGTAATTAATTTAATAATAGCACCTGGGTCAAAGGAATTATTTCATGCTACCTCTCAGTTAATAGGAATGAAGATATTCTGTTCTGAAGACTATTGGATATGCAGAAATGTTTCATTCCCTAAAGAATAATTAGCAGTATTGTTCAGTTAACTGGGTTTATCTTTGGGCAGCTTTACATTCCACAATGACTGAAGAACCAGAGCAGTTTCAATGTTTTCTTGGCTGTTCATGGCACGTGCAATGTCCTTGGATCAGTGCTAGTGCAGTCACTTTGATTTTTGTGCTTAGCCTAACTTGGAAATGGAAACTGCTTCTGGCATGCAGCTGGAAAATGTGTGTGCCCAGCTCCTGGAGTGGCTTTCATCATACAGCCAATTTTTTTACTAACTTAATTTAAATGTTAAGTGTTGGTGCATGTGGGGCACATTCAAATGGAATGTACTCTTACAGCTGAAAGCTTCTGCTAGTGCAGTTATTTTTTTTTTTTAAATATTCTGATTTCAGAGGAGGAATATGTTGTCCTTCTCTCACCAAAACCCAACTAAACCCCTTTTGTCTGTGTAGTTCAGACACAAAGCTCTTAAAAAGTTTACTCTGTTCACTTGTAACATTTATTTGTTTGCCAAGGCTCTGAGTGGGTGTTTAATTTTATTTAAAGGATAGTGTGAATAGCCTCTGGGGCTTAATTTAGAATTTATACAATTTCCCACTTCCCTTAGATAAATCCTAGTGAAGGAAACATCTTTCATATGTAAAGAAAGTTGTGATTTCCACCCCATTTAAAGTGATGTTTTATTTAGACCATTCTATTTCCTCTTCTCTTGGGGCAGTATCTGAATTCCTTGTCAGGTCATTAACTATATTAGATGCATTAGACGAAAACATTTGAACATTTTTTGGTCAGAGAAACAACATTAAATGAATTAATGCTGTGTACATATTCTCAGTGGGAGCTCTGTGCTCTTTTCCTGTCTGACCAAAATTGCAGCTTTTTTGTTTTAATGGAACTGTGCTGCTGGAGTGGGCACTGGAGTGGGCACATCCCTCTGTGTGCTGAAACTCTTCAGGGGTTCTGAGGGTAAATTCTTGTCGTGGTTTGAATGCCAGGTGTCTGCTAAGGAAGGCAGGAGCCTCCCTTGGAATGGAGAATCTAACCCCCTCCCTCCAAATTATTATAACTTTGAATTTAAGGGGCTGCAGGGGCTGGGAACACACTGCCCCAGCTGTGGTGGCATCTGGGGCTCTTTGGGGACAGAGCAGAGGAGCAGCATGGAGCTGTCACAGGAACACAGATTGGATTTCCCAGGAGCTGAGATGCTGCCCTTTTATCCCTTCTCCCCCCAGCGTGTCCTGCTCCTTGCTGCCTGGACCAGGGAGTGGTTTGTGTCAAAGCTGAGCACAAACACCCCAGTGCTCTGCTGGGTCTGCAGGAACCCACAGCTGGGCACTGTGAGATGCTTCAGTGACTCCAGGGAAGAGCTGGCATCACCCAAATTAAACAGCCCCAACACAAATGTGGCAGGGGAGTCAGCAGCAGTGCACTGCCAACGTGGAAAATGTCAGCAGTGACCTCTTTCTGAGAAATGGGCACTCCTTCATTGCTCCCAGCTGAAGGGAAATTTCAAACTTGCTTTGACTGGTTTGTTATATTCCTACTGATTTTACAGTTTTCTTACAATTAACAGATAAAGCTGCTTTTCTACCTCCACTCAGCATGTTATTTATCCTTCCTAGACAGGGGTTATTACATGCTGTCTCTTTTTCAGGCAAAATCCAATAAATTTTCTGAGCTCTGCTGTAAAACTGGGGTAAACGGATAGTGCAGAGGAGTCATCTGTCATGATTCCTCCTCAGTGTCTTGCAGGAAATGAGCAGCCAGGAGGAATCCACCAAGGCTGAAGGATGGCATTTCCTTCTTTCAGCTCAACCTCGAGGAACCCAGCCTCAGACAATGGAGTTTATATGAAATTCCCAACTTATTTCTCTCTGCCCCTGTTGTTTTGTTTTGAAGAAATGGAAAGCCTCACAAGCTTTTGAGGTTTCTGTTCTTTTTTTTTTTTTAAATGTTTATTGGATCTTTAGCTGGGAAACTGTATCCCTTCAGTGAGCACTGGCACCGTTTGTTCAGTTGCACTTCATTAATATGCACATACTTAGTCTGCTCTTGATTGCTCCTGCTGCCACACCAGAGGAGGGGATCAGCCAGTGGAACCAACAGCCAGCTTTTGGCAGGAGATAAAACTGGGGGAAAGCTGAAAACAAAGGAGTGATTGCTCTTCACAGAGTATCCCAAACTGGTGTGGTTAACCAAGGAGAAGGGACCATTAGGAGACAACTCATACCTGAGTTTTAGAAGTGTGAGTTTTGCAAAATGACTATCCTGCAGTGTTCACTTCTTGGCAACCTACCTCTGTGAGGCTGCCCTGGAGCACAGGTTCGATCCCTTCCCTTGCTCCTGAGTCCCTGAAGTATTTCAGTTTAACCTGGAATCTTACTGGCATCAGAAGGGTTTGGACACGTGCTTGAATTTCAGCAACTGTATTTTCTTGAACCATTTGTTGGAAATGAATTCATTGGATGGGCAGCCTTGGAGCATGGGAATAACATGGGCTCTTAGAGCAAACCTGAGGAAGATATTCTAGGGTGAGTAGAGGATTTTGGATGCATCAAAGTTGATTTTTTCAAATTAAAAATTGAAAGATCTGATTTTCAAAAATGCTTGATGCTGTCGGGGTGGTGGTGTCCCCAGTCAGGTGGGTACATTATTGCTTTCATTAACAATCCTGACCAAGTGGAATTGAAATCTTCCTCCCTTTTTCCATGCTTGCTTCAGTTTCTCCTTTCCCTACTGCTCATCAGTGGTGACACAGAACAAAGAGAAGTTCTTTGTTGAAACAAAGTTCTCACTCTCTCTTATCTGGTTCCAAAGTGACCAGCAGGAGATAAACCCATCAAGTCTTAGGCCAGACTGTTGTGGCAGACTTTGTCTCTGGGGAATTGTATCCCTGGGATCAGAGTGAGAAAGAGGATCAGTCGAGTTCAAAGTTGTGAAGTGACAGCTCCTTCAGCTGTGCTCAGAGGTGGCAGCTTGGCAGGTCACCCACAGCTGGGCTTGCATTGGGGACACGGGAGCTTTAAATGTGCCAGCACAGAAGGGGGGAGGGAAAAAACCCTGCCCACAATTACTTAAAGCTGGAGCAAAAAGAGAGTTTGAATGGGGAAGGTCAGCAGCACTGGCTGAAGTCTGACAGCAGTGGCTCTCCATCCCTGGGGATTAACATATTTTCTATTCAAATTGATAGCTAGATAATGCTGTATTCAACGTTTTGGAGGTATTTGCAGTATTTTAATAGTAAGCTCAATAGATTAGACGTTTATTTCATAAAGAAAGTTTATGCCAGTCTGGTCTAGCAGCAGAGTGAGCTGATTAAAGTTTGGCAGACCCTATTGACATTTCTAATAAAGAAATCACTACCACAGCATTTTTCTCTGCTTAAAGCAACAAGAGCAAGAATGGTGAAGAAATAAAATCTTTTGAGAGAAAGACGCTGTTGACAGCACCTTTTAACTTCCTCCATTTAATCACAAGTGCTCACCACTAGAACACATAAAACAGTAATACTGTAATATATTCATTACTCCTCAGCCTCTGGAGTGCCTGGGAATTAGGAGTGGGGAAAGAAGAGCATGGAGAGTCTGTGGAGAGGCCACATCACAGTCACAATAACACAATCCTGTGGCACGTTTATTCTAGAGCTGCTGATGGGCTCATTGACTTGGCTCTGCCACTTTTATTCACATTGCAGCTTTCCCAGGGAGAGCTTCATGATTTGGGCCCTTGGTGTGTTACTGCCTCTATAAACCCTCCTCAGTGTGAATGAGCACAGACTAATCCAGGCTGGCTCCCAAAATCAGTCCCTGCCCTCACAGCTCACTGGAGATGGCCCAGAGTCCATCCAGGGGAAATGGAAAGGTGAGGTGTGAGCACTGGGGCTGATTTTCACAACCCACAAACTAAAGGATTCTTTATGTCCATACCTTCAGGCAAATGAGACCCTGGGCATCGTTTAGTTAATCCTTGTCATATTACAGTGCAAACTAGATTATTAATTACACAACAATATTAATAGGGTAGTAATGGTAAGAGCTAAATGAGAGTTTGAAAAGAGATTCCCACACCTGTGTCTGCCCCTGTATACTTTGGGATAACCATGGCTGTGTTTATTTGGCTAACGAGGCCATCTCAGCGTGACCACTTGGATAATAAGGAGCTGCTTGTTTTAGTTTTCTCTTAGATTATTCTTCAGATTTTAAACAAATTCCAGGGCCTATCTCCAAGTGGTACCTTTCTCATTTTGAGCTCTCCAAGCTCAGCAGGAGCTGATGGAGCTCGTTGGTGTGTCCAGAGCTGTGTTTCCCTGCCCTGAGTGCCCTGTGCTTCCCTGAACATCTGTGTGCAGTCCTGCTCAGGGGGTTGTGGCCACACTGCAAGCTCCAGGGCCAGGAGCTGTCTCTTGGGCTGTGTTTGCCACCACACCTGCTGCCCTCAGGTGCCTGTATCACGTTCTGCATGACCTCTGCTGAAAATGTGAATAATGAATGATGTGTGTCTGCAGCCAAGCAGAACTGAGGTGATTCTGTCACTTGGGGGTTCTTCTGGGAGTGTGTCTTGATGAGAAAAATGCTCTGAGCAGTGTTCAGCAGATGCTTTGCACTGCTTCTGATCTCCCTGTAGTGGATGACAGTATTTGCTGTTAAATTTAGCTTTGGTTTTGTCGTCTGTCTCTCTCACTTCATCATATTTAGCCATCACTTGCCAGGCCATTACTCACCTTAAAATAAGTAACACATTAAAAAGGATGAAGGAGGGATGGAAATTTTAGCAGCATTTTCCATCCCATGTGTCCATCTTCCCTTTCCTCTGAAGGAACCAAGGAAATGTGGAAAATAGCTATGAATTCTCCAAAAGTCTGTCTCCCACATGATACTTACTACTTTCCAGGCAAGCCCTTGGCTGCCACTGCTGCTGGATATTTTTGATCAAAGAGTACTTCAATCATTTGTAGATAATTTCATAATACACTTGTGTTGTCCAAATACTCTGTCCTGCACAAAGCCTACTCTGCCTCACGTGTGTGCAGCAGCCAGACAGAAGTGACCTTGGCAATCTTACCATTCAAATATGAACTTCTTGGCAAAAACCTGTATCAGTAAACCTCAAAGAACTGGCAAATCTTTTATTTAGATTATCGTTGCATCCACAGGGAGATGTTTTCTGTGCTAATGTCATCTTCCTTCACAGGCACTTCTGCACAAGTGCTGTGACAGTTTACATGGAAAAGGCATCCTTAATGTGCACGGTTTAGCACTCTCCAACACGTTCCTAGCTTGGAAATTGAGTGTGTACAAAAGATGCAAAAATCAAATCTAAAAATATATCCAAGTGTCAGACTAAATTAAAATTCATGCTTCATTAAGTGAGTACAGTGCAACTAAAAGAAGTCTTGGTAGAAGTAAAACTGCTTCTTCTGTTTAGCCTTTTAGCCAGCTGGGGCTAAATCTCCTTGGAAATGCCCATGGTACTGAGTTAATGGTGTTGAGCAATTGTTTATTCCTAGTTTGCCAGAATACCTGATCCTGCTTTTCCAGCAGTTGTCATGGCACATCTTCAAACCGAGTTTAGGCTTTACACATTGCCTTTATGTTTGATCAACCATCTTCTTGCTGTGAGTTAAAATACACGCCAGATGCTGCAGCACACCTGTGATTTACAAACTGTTACTGATTTATGAAATAGAAAATCCCCCCTTGGTCACCCAGTGGGTGCTGTGTGAGCAAACACAGCCCGTGGAGCTGCTGTGGCTGTGAGGATTCTGTGGAAACACACTGCCTTGGAAAAAGATACAAATATGCATCTGGGCTGGGTTTTTTCCTCCTGTTTCATGTTCAGCACTGAGCCTGGCTTTAGAGAGGGATTTCAGAAGCAGCTTTTCTGTATCCAGTGCTGAGAGCTGTGCAGGCTGGGACTCTGCTGTGGTCCCAACAGGTTCCTGAGCCCCGGAGCAGAAGTGCTGTAGCTGAATGTTCCACGGTGTTGATTTTGTGCTGTTTCAGCAGCAGAGCTATCAGGAGATCTGAGTACATATCTGAGCAGGACCCATGGCTCTTTTCAAAGTATAAAATCCAGCAGAGTGCTTTTTGAAACAGGCAAGTTGACTTTTGACACGGGAGCATCGATTTCCTCCCTCTCCTTTGAGTTCATGTTTTTACATTTCTTTGACTTCTGACATCTTGCAGATTTTTGCAAATGAATGTGATGATAGACAGGAATAAACTTAATTGTGAGAGTCAAAAATGAACCAGAGAGGGATGCAAAGTAGGGAAGGAAAAGGTGATGGGAGCTTCTGGCAGTGACATAAGGGACGTTTCTGCCAGGTAACCCAGGGAGAGATTTCAATCCTACAAAGCACTCATGAGGCACTTCCATCCCTTTATTGTTCATTAACTTTCACAACCCTGAGCAAATTCCATTGGTGTCTTTCCTTAAACCCAGGGGTTTGGATCAAACCTGGAATATCAGGAATATCTTTTTCAGCTGGAAAAGAGCTCCCAGCCCAGCAGCGCCAGACTTCCCATTGGGGAGTTGTCCTGGCTGCTCCAGAAGAATTGACTGTAAAATGTGGGAAAACTCAGGCAGAGTCCCCTCAGGGGTGAAAACAAATTTTCCCCCAGTGCAGAGAAATTCTCTGGTTCACAGTGCTGTGGGCTGGAGAACTTTCCTGCTTAAGGACAGCTCTAACTCCTTATTTTATTGCCTTGCTGAATTCCAATATTCATTGCCACTGTGTTCTCAGAAATAACGCAACTCTCGAGGCCAAGGCAAGTTTTCCACAGGAAATGATAACGTTCTCCTTCCTTTATTTTAATTAGTATTTCAGTGGAAGTGAGGAATTTGCTGATTTGTGTAATTCTTTAAAAGAGGGCAGGGCAGCAAACTTCAGAGTAATTTATTTTTTGACATATATATTGCAGTGGTTTCGAAGACTTTTTGCAGCAGTTTGCAATCCTTTTCTGCAGAGCAAAATATTCACCTCAGACAGTGGAATTTCACGAAGTCATCACTGATTCCAGCATTTCATGGTTATTTGCTATTTTTGCAGCCTCATCTGTGTATTTTAACTCCATGGCATCCTGCAGGCATGTTCATTTCTATCTGCTGTGCTGAAGTATTTATGCAGATTGTTTTAAGAATATGTTTCCAACCAGTTCAAGAAAAACTCTTTCTTTTGAACAATTGCAGTTAGCAGTGAATTTTTTTCTGTATGTGCAAATACTTAACGAACAAAAAAAGATATAACTTGGCTTCTAGACACTAAATATGAATCTGATTTTGTTGATGAGAGAACCATTTCTGGATGTCATTTGTATTTTCCCTATTTTGTGTGGTGAGGTGGATGCAGGTTAGGCAGCAGCTTTGTCCCATGTGGCTTAAAACTATTCCCACAGTGAATTAAAAAAAAAAAATCCTTTGAAAGCTTAACTGTGCTCACATAAAGGCTTCACTTGTATAAATGCCATCAAAATCAAGTCTTTTCTCAACATCACATTGCTGTGCTGAGAAAAGAGTGGTTTCTCTTGTAGATTCAGCATTTCTTGGCTGTTGTTCCTGTGTAGAGAAAAACCAAAAACCAACAAAAACCCCTCCATAAACAAACCCCAAACCCCAGTGTACTTGATGGAGGGAAGTAATATAAATTAAAAATACCTCTGAATCGTCGAGGCTTGTGGCTGGCAGCTGTTAACCTCATTTGTAGCTCTTGAGAAAGAAAGAGACTTGGGTTGCAATTACCTGTGTTAATATTGCACCTGGTAGTAGGTATCAACGTGTAATCACATTTTGGACACAAAAATGAGAATGTAATTTACAGGGCTGTGTCATTTACTGATTTCTTGCTTAATGAGTGCAGTCTGGGCTCCTTGAGCAGGAGCTGCTGGGAGAGCTGCACTTTTGGCTGTGAGTTGATTGTGTGAGCTGGCAGAGCCCAGCTGTGGCACAGGATTCCCTGGAGTTTGGAAAAAGGGGATGTGGGTGTGAGCTGCTGCCAGTTTGCATTTGTGCTGGCTGCTCAGGGTCCTGGTGACCTGTGATTTCCATGGATGGGGAGCCAGGGTCTCCCTCGGGGATATTTTCCTCCTCAGATCAGTGCCTGAACTCTCAGCAGTGTTGGGGAGCATCACATTCCTGCTCTGCAGGGACCTAGCAGAGAAAATAATGGGTGGCACAGCAGGGAATGTGCCTGGTGTGGTGGCATTTCAAAAGATGCTTGAGGAAGGCTGATCTGGAGTTTCAGCCACAAGTGAAATTCCTCTCCTTAAGGCTCCACCAGAGCCTGTGAGGAGCCTGCATTCCTCGGGTGAGCAGGGTGTGATGGTGCTGCTGAATTGTCAACTCAAAACTGAGCCACCCTGCTCAGAAACAAACTGAGTTTGTTAAGGAGAGGGCAGGAAAAAGTGTGTGTGCCCCATGCACTGATAAAGAAACAAACAAACAAATCATCTGCAGGATGGCACTGCTGCTGTGGCTCTCCAAACCCAA
>CM031871.1:7331438-7375557 GCA_018697195.1 Certhia americana
ATCTCCAAACCCAATCCCTGAGCAGGTTCCCAAATCTCCTGAGCCTCGGTGCTGGTTCTGTGCTGTGATCCATCTCCAGGCTGCTCAGGAGGGAAGGCAGAGCTCTCATGTTGTTTAGCTGCTGGCACAAAATGACTAGCAATTGTCAGAAAGCATTTATTTTTCTCTCTTGACATTTCCTCCCAGCAACATGTAGGATATAAATTTCCTAAAAATTATAACACTTTTTTTTTTCCTTCTCTAATTTTTTGTAAGTCAACAGCAAAGCATTGGGTACAGGGGGAGAACACACAAACACAAAGCAGGTGTGTGGCCTCCAAGACCTGCAGCAGAATTCCTTCTGTGAACCCACAAGCAATATTTTTGAGGCATTCAGATTTAACTCTCAGCTGTTCCAGCAGCTGGGAAGAAAATTAAAAAGCCTCCAAGAGTTTTGCAATAGCTCTTGTGTAGCTGAGAGCACACAAAACTCAACTGAAACAAAATAACATTTCTTACACCTGAATGGGTTCAGAATTGGTGTCATTTACAAGAGAAAAACAGAAAAGCGAAGGCAAGAATGTTAATAAATGCCACAGTACTCCTTAGCATTGATTTATATCAAAAAGTGAAGTCAAGGGGGTGTGTGTTCATATATGAATGTGTGTAAGCCATAATTTATTTAAACTTCAGTGTGCCACTGGTGCTTTCAGGAGCTGGATAATGAGAAGATGCTGTTTCACCTTAAGGTCATAATTTACAATAAATTCCAGATATTACCATTTATTTCTTGAGGTACCTGTACTACCTTAGTAATTTAAAAATATTCCATAAGAATGTCACAGATTGAAATTTAGGCGGACAACTGAACTGTGGGAAAGGACAGGATTGGTACAGAGTTTATTTATACAAGGCAAGTCATAATGTTTCACCTGGGAGAAAGGTTTTGCTGAAGACAGGAAGGTGAGTGCAGAAGGCAGCTCTGGGATGAGTTTGCTTTGTGGTTTAGCTGCACCAAACCCCGCAGCAGAAATGCCTTGGAGATGGTTTTTGCTTTGTCAAGATAAATATGTGAGGTGGGCAGGGGACGAGGAGATTTAATAAAGCTGCATCCCAGCTCTATCCACGTCTCCTTGCTCTCAGAGCCAGGGGAAATCTGTGCTGTCCCTGAGCAGCTTTTCCATCATTAACACTCTGTGCTGCACTCGCAGTGCCAGGGGCCAAGGAACCACCTGAGTGCTCCCCTGGCCACTTCTGGGACATCTCTGACCCTCTGGAGCACGAAATGTGGCCCTGGCTCCTGTACCAGACAGGATTGCTTGGGTCAGCTCCACTCCTCTATCACAGTTCTGATATATAATTTATCCTTCTTTTTAGATCCATTTCTTTTCCATCTGCACCTCTGAATTCAGGCTACAGCTAACCTTTCACCATTCCAGAAGAATCCAGGGTACATTTAGGCTTTTGAGCAATGGTTTGCTACTTTATGTAAAAGGAACAAAGAACAGAAACCTCAGCAATCCTGTTCTAGGTTAGCTCTGAGGAAGGGCCACCAGCTGGAAGGTTTGGGGCTGAGCTGCCCCCCATCAACAGGGGCTGGGTTCATCTTCAAAATCAAAGAGACAGATGCAGACTGAAAACACTCTAATAATAATGCTGACCCCTACAATATTTCACCCAAACGTTTAAAAACAATATCTTGTTCTAAATGTTTCTTTTCTAAATGTTCTAATGCTGGCTTAGTTCCTTTTTTTTCCCCCTATAGATAAATGACAACCTGACACTTGTTTAACAGTTTCATCTCTCACTCCAGTAGACTCAAATTGAAGCAAGTTGTTCTTTAAAATTGAAAGTGTGAAAGGTTGCAAAATTGTTCTGTGGAGGTCAGGCAGCCACTCAGCTCGGGTTGTGTATCTGAACCTCCTTTTTCTGTGTTCCTGGAGCTGGTGTCATCTTTGGCCAAAATCTGTGACCAAACACCAACACTTCCTGCTGCACTGTGGGCTTTTCATCATCCCCGGGGTTCTTTTTCCCTCTTTTAATAATCCACTTTGTCAACATAACAAAGCCATATTTATTTACCTGGTAATTTATTTATGTTCATTTAAAATCGACACTGTCCAGTGCTGACTGGATTTACCAGAGGTTGGGGGCTCCAAGGAGGTTTCTGATTATCCATTCCTCCTCCTGGAGAAAAACTTGCTGCACAATCTTACAAATCTTTCTGATAGAAAAGATGTCTGGAAAGGAGGGAGGAGTTAGAGGCAGGGGAGAGGATAATGTGAGGTATAAGTCACCTCAGTTTTATTCAACTTTCTGCCAGAATCTCTCTGCTCATCTCCCTGGGCCACTCCTGACTTAGACAAGACAGGCAAGCTGCAAAAATGTATTTGCCTGTTTGAAGTGCTGTGTGCTTTTTGCACATTCATAGTTAATTACCACTGGAGGATAAGGAGAGAGGACAAAGAGGGGAGAGAATTGAAATTGTGATGCTGTGTCTTGTGTCTGGAAATGACCCAGGAATCCTGGGTTAGAATGTGCAGAGCTGGGGTGCAGTGCCAGTGCAGGAGCAGCTCCCAATCATCCCGTTCCAGTCTCTGCACTGGTGTGTTTCCAGTTGGTAATGGGGGAAATGCAGCTCCAGAGGGGGCTCAGGATCTCCGCAGGAAGGAGCCCAGACAGACCTCAGTGTTGGGGTTATTATGACAACTATCAAAATTTATTCTCAGAGAAATAATTTGGGACGCCAGGGTCTCCAGACCTGTTGGTAGAATCTCAATTGTCTGCTTTGTGGCCAGCTTGGTTTTCCCCCCTCTTTCTCTCTCCCCCCTTCAGTGTCTGAAATCAGAATTGCCTCTGCAGCATTCAGGGATGAGGCTGCAGCTGGCATGTATGAAGATCTCCTCTGCTCCCTCAGTGGGGTGGGTAATTGACAGTAATGGCTGTAAAATCCAGAGCTCAGGGGCTGTTTTCCCTTTTTTTTCTTCCTCCCAAGCCATCCCTCTGGAAAAGAGTTTGATCAATGGCTGAGCATTTCACACTGGTATTAATAAATGCAGAATGCTAAAGAGCCACTTTAGGAATAAATAATCTAATTCAGTTTATAATCCTAACTGTTGTTTAAAAAGAAATAAGAGTAATAACAAAAACAAATTATCCTTTATTTAAATATTAATCTTTGATGGTAATTGTGCCTGAATAAATATTTCACTTGCAAAGAGCGAGTTGTATTGTCAGGCCCTGAAAGCTGTGCTGTGACTGAATGCAGTGTCCTGTGTTGGTGCTGGGAGAGCAGAGCTGCTGCTCTGAAAGCTTTCTGCTGCTCTGACTGTCACTGTGCATCACCAGCAGCCTCCCTGAGTGATGGAGGCTTGCTGAACAGGGGCAAGGATGTCACATTGGCACAGAGGGCTCGCTGGGGTTGCTCCAGTCAGATCAAAATTGATAGATAGATTCATAGATGTGTTCATAAACCCCAGCAGCATTCACAGACTGGGGGTTTGTGTTGTCTGGGAGTGCAAAGCACAGCTAAAACTTCACTCTGCTCTAGTTTCAGGGGGAGCTGGTGTAGCTGATGCTCTCTGTTCATGCTTCTCACCTAACCTAGTTGCAATAGATGCACCACTGAGCTTTGCTTATTTAAACAGGATTTGGATCTCTGCTCATATAAAAAACTGCATTATTGGCTACTGCTTCTATTTTCCTTCAATTCTCTTTCCCTCTGAACCTTGTGGAATGCCAGTGCCCTGGAATTCCTGGCATTTTGCAGACCAGAATTACCACCCAAAGAGTCCCCAGAGCTGAAGGGCTTCAAACAAACTACTGGAGGATTTAATATCTTTATTTTAAAGACTGCCAAGAAGGCAAATATTGCAGTGGCCTAGTACAGATTTAAATGCAGTGGAGTGGAATAATTTAGCTAGAAAAGAGCTCACCTTCTGAAATCTGAATTTTTCATTATGGGCTGCCAGGAGCTTTGCAGCTCATGGAGGTCAGGAAGGTGTGATACAGACCTGACCACTCCTCAGGGTATTCCAGTGATGGATGTGCTGCAAACCAGTCTGATCCTGCCCGGGGAAAGGAGCAGCTTCTGCTCTTGTAGGATCTCAGTGATGGGGATTTGTTCCTTTGAAAATCTTAATTTAGCCCTGACCTCTTCCTTTTGGCCTTCTCTGACAAATCTGTGAGCCCTGAGTCGTCCTCAGGATGTCAGAAATGTGCAGTGATGAGTGGGGAAGTGGCTGGCACGGGGTCACCCAGCAGAGCAGTGACAGAGCCAGACGTCTCCTGTGCTCCCAGCTCAGTGTTTCATGTCAACAGCAATTTTTCATGACTCTGTGGCTTCTCCTCTTGTATTCCTGATTGAAAATGGACCCAGGGCCATGACGTCCTGAGCTCAGTCCAGCCCTGATCCTGGGTTTCACCTGGAACTTCAGCAGTGGTGTAGGATTAGAGTTTCTCTTTCTACCACCTGTGATTGTATTCTGTGAGATGGATGAGAAGTGCAAAGGATCATCATGTTTGCAACGTGTCACCTTCTGTGAGAAGGAGCACACTTGAATTTATGATTTACACTCATCAGGACTGATGGAGATGTCACTTTCCTTGTACCTATGGGAGAAATGTCTGCTCTGGAGCCTCTCCCTGCTTCAATGCTCTTCATTTTCTTACACAAATAGCTTCCGAGTTGTTTCTACTTCATCTTTTCTCCATACAATTCATCTGCCCACTTCTCGCATTCATGCAAAAAACTTTGGCACCAATCCTTGGCTGTTTCATGCTTTAGATTATTTTGCTCCTAAGCATTGGAAAAGTCTGCACCAGTGATTCAGATATGATTTTGTTGCTTCTTGTTTTACATCTTCACAAATCCTACAGAACACAATGTTTCTTTTATGAACAAAGAATAAGAGTTTTAAATTATTAAACACAGAAATAAGAGAGACATATTTTGTAGCACTTTTCTTTTGGAATTGTCAAAGAAAAGTTTGATTCAGTCGTGTTATTGCATGTTTTTACCATGAAAAAAGAGTTATTCCTTTACCTTCCTTCAGTTTTGGAGTTCCTGCTGTTCATTGTGTGTCCCAGGATGCTCTGATAGAGGAGATAATCCTATTGCATTTTAATTTAACATTAGCTGTGCCAACAATCAGAAGCAGCCCACCAGACACCAAGTGTACTCTGTGCTGAGAAGCTTAATAAGAGAAAAAGCCTCATTTATTCCTGATAACTCTGTGAACTTAGCTTTGCTGCTTTCCTCATGCAGCCAGGATGTCTGGGAGCAGAAGTCAGGTCATAATCTTAATTATGTGGGAGACCTGATTCCAGGTCCTGTGTCCCTGCAGCACTGAGCAAGGGGCAGGAATAATGCCCTCCATGTAGAAATGTGGTGGATTTACTGAGCTGAATTGCAGATTTTACTGATAAATGGGAGCCCAGCTCAGCAGGCTGTTGAGATTCATTCCTGTTTGGCACTTCCACATGTGCTGAACTGAGGAGACTGAGCCCCAGTGGTGCTGGGCAGGGGTCAGCTGTGCAGCTGGGACTCAGAGAGGTCAGGAAGCCCTGAAATGTAAGGATTCAGTCAGCAGCCTGCTTCCTCTGCATTTGCTGCTTAGCAATGGGAGCACTCAGGGATTCTCAGGGAGTGCTCTGCATCTCTTCTCACACAGGCATCACTCCTTCCCTTCTGCTTCCAAAAATTTAATAATTCTTAACCTCTACCCTTCTCTCTGATTTTGTTGAAATTGGTCTAATATACAGGAGGGAGTCACAGGGACTCAGATGGATTGATTGCATAATCCTCTCTTTATTAAGGAGCGTGGAAAAAGGAAAACAAACCCCAAACCAGCTTGTTATAGCCATCTATGCCACTGCAAAAATGATTTCTTTCCAAGCACTTTATCCTGTCTACTTTTGAACCTTCCCAGATATTGTGTTTGCCATTTCTTCCTGAGACTCTTCCACTGTCCTTTGAATTTGCTCTTTATTTCCTGGTGTTTCTAGTTATATTCTCCTGCCTACCTGCTCTAGCAATTTTCTCTCCTTGACGCTTAAATGCTTGAAATATTTGTGGAAAGTTGGCATTTTCTGTCTTTTAAGCCTCACCTACTGATTTTTTTCAGAAAATCACCAACCTACCTTCTGCTCTACCTGATGTTCCTTCAAGTACTGCACATTCAGGCCCTCTGGAAATCTGGCAGAATATTTTTTCTCGTGTTTTTGTAAAAAACCCTGCCCATTTCCTGCGGTCCTTGTGGCTGTTGTTTGTACCTTATCCTGCTGTGCAGTGACAGCAGAACTAAAGTCAAGCAGCTTGAGCAAAGCAAATGGAAAACCATGCCTAAAAACCCATTTATATTCACAGAGTGTAGTGATAATTCTGGCAGTGCTATGTTTTAATTCTTCACATCATTGGTTGCTTTTAATACCCATAACAGCTGCCCGTTGGATTTCTCCACACAAATTCCAAGAACCATGCTAGTCAGGAGGTTTGGAGTAAGTTCCCTATCCAAATTTTCCATTTTGCTTGCTTGGAGCAGATATTTTAAGCCCACATTTTTGGTGATTTTGTGTCCCAGCTCGTACGCCCTCGAGGTTTTTCGTTGCAGTGAAAGAAGAGCAGTGTCTATATTTGCAAAGGTTCTGTGTTAGCCTTGCAAAGAAACAGAGTTTACATTTAATTAAGCCATTAAAGACTCATGATTGGACTAAGAAACTCTGGGGCAGTAGCAGTAAGAGTATGAACTAAATAAGAGTGAGTAATTGAAGCAGTCCAGTGTTTAGGTGTGTGCTATGAAAAGTTACTGGAGCAGAAATTGATCTTCACTTCCTGCCTCTCCCCCATATGGGAATGATTTATGAACCTCTTGAAACTGTTAATGATTACTAACATTACTGAATTCATAATTATAACAATTAGGGTGTCTCTTCCCATGCCTCCAGCTCAATAAAATCTCTCTGTCTCTTGCAAGGATTGGATGTGCATCATTCCACTGTCAATAGCCAAGATTTCTGAGTTCACTGGGAGATTCCCCCAGGGAGGAGCAATGCTCTGCTGCAGCTCAGCCCCCAGCAGTGCTGTTTGTCCCCCACAGAATCTACTGGGGCCCAGGATTCTGCAAACTAAACTCTGAAAGTTCTTGGTTAAAGCCCAAATTCCATCAGCTGGAAGCTGGCCATACAGGGAAGGTTGTGTGATGTGTTCTGTGCCTCCCCCAGCTGACAGCACGAGCCCCTCTCTCTGGTTAGGTGATATTTCCTATTCACAGGGACACATTTCCTGAGCATTTCATGGAGCATTTCATGCACGTCTGTTTTTCTGTCTCCTCCACTTTTCTAGTTATTAGTCTGATCGTGTTGTTATTTTTACTGAAATAGTAATTTCCTTTTGGAAATGGCAAACAACTGCAGCCACGTTGTGACAGAGTGTGTTGAGATAAGGTGCTGAGAACCCACCATTTCTCAGGCTGCCTCCTTAGATCAGTGAATATTTAAAGTCCATTTGAATTTATCTGCAGTAATGGTTTTGTTTACAGCTGTACTGGGGCAGGGAAGAAGCTGGCTGCCTGGAGGTGGTTTGAGGACACACAAACTTGGAAGGAATAATTCTGGCTGAGGGAGCTGTTATCAGCCATTGCATGCTTCCAGGAGCTTTGCAGAGTTAGTTCATGTTTTACTGAGAGCACTTGCAGGAGGAGGAGCTCTGCATTTGTCCCTTCATGTCCGGGGTGGGATGGGCTCCTCTCTGAGAGGGCTTCAGCTGCAGCCAGGATGGCTCCTCTGGCTGCTTCAGCCATTGGAATATCAGCTTCTGGAAAAGTCTTTTCAGGGAAAAGGCATTTAAAATCCCCAAGTGCTTTTAGGGTGGTAAGTTTAGGAGGAGATGACATGTTGTGGTGGCTGTCCTGGCAGGGAGCTCCCTTCTGGAGCCAGCTGTGCTCCTGTGCAGCCCAGCACAGGCTGCAGCTCTGCTTTCTGCTGCTTTGTTATTCCCTCTCAGAGGGGTCCAGGTACAAAGGCAGAGCCACCCCCGGTGGCACTGAGAGCACCCAGGGGCACAAACCAGAGCAGTTTGCTGCTGATTGCTGCTGTGCTCCCTGCCCTGGGGGGCTTTGCTGGCTCAGGGTACCTCCCACGGGGTAATTCCCTGCAGCATAACTGCAATCATAACCTACCATTATAATATAATAATTATTAGTAGTAGTATATATTATTAACATCATGATTTTTAATTTTTATTATTATTTTTGTCACTCCTGAGAAGAATCCAGAGTCCTGTATCCCCTTTTACCTGAGCAGCCCTGAGCTCAGGTGCTGCACAGCCTTTGGCTCCAGAGGGGAAGTTCAGGTGCCCCAGCAGTGGGTGCAGCAAAACCCCAAAACATCCACCCCAGCAGTTGATGATGCTCAGGACATGAGTTCCACAATTTTTAATGTCAAAAGTACACAAAAAGCTGTGATTTGGTTTGACAGGACCTAGGACTGAGCTGCAGACCTGTCCCATCATCCTGTCTGTGTGATTTCCTCTCGGCTATCAGATTATCCCAAGGTGTGTGGAGGGGAAACATCTGCTCCAATAAAAGTGTCCCACAGCTGGAGCAGGGACAGGGATCTTATCCTCATTGGTACAGACAGACTCATTTACTGAGAAATAATTTACCTTGAGAAAGGTGTTAGACCAGAGGGCTCTCCTAACCAAGACTGCCCTGTAATTCTGTGATTTAAAATATATTTCAGCCTAAAGCTCTTTCAAAAAGCTGGGTTTGGAGGGAGGCAAGGTGTATCTTCTCTCTTCAGTTTATTTTTCATATTACTGCTTAAAAATAAGAAACAAATGGGATTTTGGAAGCTTCTATTTTAACATTAAGAAAGCTGGAAAGTATTTCCTCTTTTAATTCTAGACTTGGCAAACACTGAATAATTGTGTAAAGAAAACACTTTTAAAAAAACTTTATTTTAATTGAGAAGAACTTTGCAGTTTTGGAAGACGTATGAGTTCAGCAGAAATACTTGCTGAATAGTTCACAGCAGAGGAAATTCCTGTAGCTGAGGATACTAATCTCATCTGTTGGATGTGCCTTGGCAGGTATCTCCACATAAGTCACTAATTTTGAAATGTATTGAGAGCTTGAGTGTTGTGGAATGTAATGCTGCTTTTCTATAGAATTGCATTTGTTAAAGCAGTGTGGACACTAAAAAGCAAGGCATAAAAAAAATGTGTTACAGATCTCACCGTGGAGACATGGCTAAATGCTAAAATACCAGATCTTCCACCCTGGATTTAATGCCACAATTAAATTAAAAAAAAAAATTAATAGGGGGCATGATTTCAAAACCATTCTGAATTCCAAAGTTTAACCCCACATATATTTATGCACAAATGTAAATTTGCTGGTCATGTAAAGGAGGGGCTTTTAGGTGGATAAATATTTGTAGGATGAGGAGTGAATTTTGCTGCGGGGCTGTGTGCTGGATCTCATGATTTTATGCTGGGATTGCTCAGTAAATATTTGAAATGCTGGCTCTGGGGTTTTTTAGGATGAACATCCTGGGTCTCCTTCCCTCGGATCAGTGCGAAGTTTGTGCAACTCCTGCCATTCAGAAAAAGGTTTCTTTCATTTCCAGGAGACTGCGATGGTGTTAGCACTCTGCCAAATTGTAATGTGAGTGAAGTGTCTAAAGCTTTTTTTTAGGAGTGCTCAGGAGTGTTCTTGACCCAAAGGCTCAGTCTGGGGGTTATGGTGTAAATTCACTGCCAGTGCTGGGCAAACACCTCCTGCCCTTCCACATTCTGAGCTGTTCTCTTTCTCTGAAGCCTTCAGACCTGGCTGTCCTACCCAGAAAAGGACAGTTGTCTTTTATTTTTCCTATTTCTCCCCCTTGTTAAGACAGCCATCATCACATTCCCTGGTTCTCTTGTGCAGTGTGCTCTGAGCCTTGGCTGCATCCTGCAGAAACTTCAGGAATTCATTATGAACACTTGTGCCTGCTTTCCTCTTCTGCAGTCCTATCACACTTACAAGTGAGTTATCCTACATTTATTGTTATTTTTGTGCTGAGGACAATAAAACAGCAGGTGGAGAGAGGAGGATTGAGTGTATTTGCAGGGTTTTATTAGACTTTGCACTGTCAGTAAAGCCATTTTTGTAGCCCTTCAGCTCTGCCTCCTGCTCAGGAGCTGGGGCTGTTCTCCTCGTGATGGGGCTGCTGGAAGCACCTGATGTTCCCTGACTGCTGGGGGGTCACTGATGGAAGGATTCTTAGATGGGAGGTAATAAAATCAGCCTTGATTTACCTTCCCTTGGCATATTGTGGGAAATAATCCCTGCATTACCACGTCAAGAACCCTGGTTCTGAACTGAAATGCTGACTCAGTAGGTAATTATATTTTAAATTGATATTATATTAAGAGGTTTGCTGATTTTTGCTCACTTTTGAATTCAGTTATTTGGGAAAAGTGCTATCAACAGCTGGAAAATCGTATAGTGAATAATTTATTTGACAATAGGAAAAAAAAAAGTCAAATAAATAATTCAGCAAATATTTCTCAACCAACACTACTGATGTCAAGCTCCAGAGAGATGGATCAATTTTTTAAAATAACTTTATTACATGATTAGCAGACTCATTTCTTGGTGATTTTTCTTGCTAGTTGGTTCACTTCATACAGTGATTCCCATAGAAAAATGACTTTTCAGACTACCTATCCTGAATCCTATTAATAGTAAGATGACAACGAATAAAATTAAATTTTAATGTAGTGCTGTATGTATCACCTTCTCTTGATTTATCAAAGGTGAATAATGATCTTTGCTGTAGCACAGTGCTCCAGGTTCTACAGATACTGGGTTTTAGAATGCCCTCTCTGACCTTGGGATGGGCAGAGCCCCAGGTCTCACTTTCTTGTCTAAAACCTTTTAGTTTTTATTATTTGTGTGGGTCGGGTGACGTGCAGGGGCTGACAGCACATGGGGCACCATACTGTTGGCTTTGGGTTAATAAAATTCCAACTTTCTGAGTAAAAGAAAAGTTTCTGGAAACTCAGAAATGTTATTTTTAACTGCCAGGGAGGGCTGGGAATCCTGCTGGCCTTGCCAGGCAGATCCACTCCAGCCACTGCTGGATGTGGGAGATGAAACCTGCCTGTGGTGAGCTCACATCTGGAGCTGAGCCATCCTCAGCTGCTGACAGGCACTGCCATGATGGTTTAAACTCGTGTTTCATGGCCAGTCTTGCAGTATTTGATTTCTTTACCTGAAGTACCAGTTATAGGAATAAAACAGTCCATAGAAAACCTGCAGTTGTTATCCAGTATAAAAGCTTTCTCCAAAAACAAGCTGAAAAATATTCCTGGGCTGGGCTCTAGTCTGGAGACCGGAGGGAAAAGTCACTTGGATTTGTTACAGTAAGAAATGTCTCTGCCTGTGAGAGTGCTGTGAGGGATTTTAGCTGCTGGGCTATGAGGAGGTAGAACAGGGCACCCAGAGAAGGTTCCAGAGCCTGCCCATTCCCAGTGGGATGCTTTCCCCAGGCTGTGTGCAGCACCCCAGCTCTTGGTGTGCTGTGTTCCAGAGCAGACCTGCCCAGCAAAGCTAAAGTTCTGATGTACTTCCAGAACAAACACAAGAAAAGCTGAGAAAAGAGCTGAAAGGGGCACATGACCTTTACAAATCCCCACTGCTGGGGATGCCTGGCTCCTGGGGATGCAAGGAGAGCCAGGGAAAAACCAGAAGCAGCCCCTGGGACACACAGAACATTCCTCCTGAAAGCAGTGAGGGATTGGTCTTTACAAACCCTGGGTCTGCTGGGAGATAAAACTGGCACTGGGATAAAAGAAACAGTGGGGAAGGATTCCACTGATTGATTAAAGGAGTGAGAGATTTGTCTTTACAAACCAACTGTGGGTCTGCTGATAAATAAAATTGGATACAGAGAGATGAAAGGAACAGTGGGAAGAACTATAAATTCCATAGGAATTCTACTGAGTGACACAAGACAAAGACAAGGGGGGGATACATTAGAAGGGGGGTTTGTGGTGTTCCAGGGAGTCTGTACCTCACAAATACCTCAGCCAGTGGGGAAAGAGAGAAGGAAATTGGGATAAAAAGGAGGCTGTGTCCTCCAGAATTGTGGGAGACTCCAGGGGAATGCCCCACAGGCTCTCTCTTTATTGAAATGAAATTCCAGGACTCCTCTGTCCCCTTTTTGGCCATAAAGCTCTGGTGTTTGGGGGTTCTTTTTCCTGCAGGATCCACGTCTCCACTTGCACATCCCATGCACGTCACCACGAGGGTGCTGTCAGACATGCCAGCAGAAGGAGTTTATTGCATTGCAAGTAGCTGTTTATTCAGCAGAGATGTGATCTCTGTCTCCCCAGCAAATGTGGAGAGGAATGCAAATGTCCCTCCTGCCACAACAGTTTGACTCAGATGTAAAGGCTTCTTAAAACAAACCCAAACCCCTCACAAATAAAAGGATTCTCTCTCCTGAGACCAGAGCTGTGGATATTTTTTTAAGAATTCAGCAAAGACTAGACAGACAATCTTTTCTTGGTGAAGATAAACGAAAAGATTATCAGGATTCTCTCCTGACTACTTTAAATATAGATGGAGATATATATAAATATATTCCTTCTGCTAAAGGAGATTTTTCACTCAGTGATTTCTTTTCTCTTAATATCTTCTAGTTTCCTCCTCCTTTTTTCCCCACCCAAAATCTGTTTAGGTGTGAAGACAGTTTGTTACTGGGCTGCATGTTCCCAGCAGCACTGCAAAAATATGGATAAAATCCATTTTATTTAAAGACTTTGGCACTGCTGGGGATCTGCTGCTCTAAGGGAGTGTAAATTCAATGTCCATGTGCTTTAGGGGAGCTCCAGGGCTGGGGAGAGAAGGGAAGGAAGGCACCAAAAAGCAAATATTCTGAAGGAAGGGCTGATTCTCTAGTGATCCTTTGATTTCCTTTCCACCTCCTCATTCTTGCTTAGGAAACAACTACTATTTAGTGATGATACCAGGAGTAATGGCTTAAAATTCCAGAAGAGAGGAGCTGAGAAGGTTGGCAAGATCCTTTTAGTGAGATTGTTTACATTCCAGAGGAAAAGATTTGGTTTTTTTCACTTTAAACAGAATCCATATCAGAAATGAAATGTTTTTTTAAAAAAAAAAAATACAGAGCTTTGCTACATCATGGCAACTCTCTGGCTTTTTAGGCATTTATCCTACATCTGCTCTGGGTTGATGTTGCTCCCTCCCACACAGGGAAGGAAACTTGGTGGTTTTGTCTGTGTAACAATATGGCACGTGACCTCACTTTTACCCAGAAATTTACCTTCTTTCTGAAATGCCACCTGTTTCCAGTTTGTGGCGCAGAAATCATCTCATCCCTTCTTTTCCTGGAAAAGGAATTTTCAGTTTAATTTTCTCTCCTGTGACATGGCAGTAATGGTTTTCACAAACCCCTTCAGGCCCCCTGGGGTCAGCTGTGCTGCTGCCACCCTTCTCTGGTGCTGGGAAGTTTTCCCATTATCCTGGAAACATTTCTTCCTTTTTGTGAGCTCTGCTCTTCCACCTCTTGCCCTGGCCTGTGCAGCATTTCAGACTCTTGTGGTACCCTGCAGATGTGCTGGGCACGTTTGTGGAGGTGGAAAAGAATAAAATTACCTTTTCCTCCTCTCCCGTAGGCTCTTTCATTAACTTTCCTATGATCCATCCTATTTTGCATGTTCATGGCTTCAGGCTGCTCGTGTCCATCCCAGCCTGCTGAAGCTTTGTACATTTTGTTAGGAGAACATTCCAGAGGTGGTGTGGGCAGGTGCAGAACAGCTCTGGTGCTGGGAGCATCACACAGAGCTCAGGGGGGAGCCTTGCTCTGAGCAGCACTGCCCACAGCCAGGAACTGCTCCTGCATTCCCAGGGAATGTGGCATCCCTCCTGGGGCCTCGGCTTTTTCGATATTTTGACGATTCCTGAGATTTACAAAAATTCCTGAGATTTACAAAGTCTTTTTTCCCCAGTCCTGTGATCATAGAAGAAGTCAGGAATCATCTCTTCTGTTTTCCAGGGTTGTTCATTTTTCCTGATCTATTCCATTCTCTCCCTGACTCTCAGAGCTCCTCTCAGCAGGTCAGTCCAAGGCACAATCCCCCTCCCTCATTCTGGTCTTTACTTTTATACTAAAAACTACATGTACAATATCTACAATAATTTTCCAATCCCTACCACCTTTGCTGGACAGTCTGTCTGTGCTCTAAACCAACCAGAAAGTGTCACCATCACAGCAGGAGATGGAGGACAAGAAGAAGGAGGACAGGACACACCCAGATTCCTCCATCTTGCCTCTTGAACCCCCATTCTAAAAACCCCAAAAATTCTACTTTTCGCCCTGTGACAAATTAACTCTCACTCTGCTCAAACTCTTTTCCATCCAGGGCATCCAGAGGAATGTCCTGGACTCTGACACTGGGGCACAGCCCCTCTCAGAGTCAGTCAGTCCCAGGCTGAAATGGCAGAAGAGATGTTTTTTTTAGAAAATATTTTGCCTTTGTCAGGGATGTGCTAGAAGCAGCAGGTGCAGGATGGCCCTGTGGAGGTAGGAAATCCTCCCCTAGAGACAGGTCAGAGTTCCCCCTTGTTCTTAATTCATAAATGCTGCTTGATCTCATGGTAGGGAAGAGAAGGCAGGTGAAGAAATACAGAACAAACCTGGCTGGCAGGAGGAAAGCCCCAGCTATTCCATCCCAATGAATTTTGCGGGTTTTCTAAATCATCCTTGTCCCCAGTTTGTGCTGAGCTGCTGTAAAGATGTGTCTGCTTGGCACAGAGCTCAGCAGGGGAGAGTTTATTGGCCCCACAGTGAACTCCAGTGCAGTTTAACTCTCACTATAAACAGCAGCACCCAGGTGAGGGATTGCACCTTAAATCACATCCAAGCCCCGTTTTGCTTCGGCCACTCCTCAGCTCAGCCTGAGTTGCTGCTGTGACCCTTTGGGTTTGTCCCTCCTACACTTTGCAGCCCTGTCACCTCTCATTCTGCACCTGGCAGTGTGGCTGCACCCTGGACAGCAATCCTGGCTTTAGTGGTGGCAGAGACAAGCTGCCATCAAGCTGCTGCTTTGTGGTGACCATAAAGTGAATAATGTGCACCTTGAGGAGGACTGGGCACTGATCATCTCAAGGAGCAGGGCCTGAATACCCAGTAGAAATATCCTCCTTGTAACCAGCAGCTCTGACTTCAACAGAAAAAACACAAATATTTTTATATGGCTGAACTCCATGGGTGAATATTACTTGTGCAAATTTCTCCATTTATGTTTTTTTAGCTGTGTTTTCTGAAAGGGAACTTCTTGCCTTATTTGTGAAACCTTAACTGCTGAATTCAGTTTAGGAAGAATGCAGATTAGGGAACAGATCCATGGGACTTGCACGTGGGAGGACTGCCATAAGTTAGTGATGAGTAAAGCAATTGAACAAAGTTCCTGACCTGGTGCTGGCAGCCTGGGGCTGATCATAGGTCACACAGTACTTTCACATTTTTAAATACATATTTAGTAGCGCTGATGAGATTCTTACTGATTTTTATGGTGTGTTGTTATCTTTTCTCTTGGAGGTGTTTGGCATTTTTAAGAGGAACTAGTTCAAATAATTTCTGTCAAAATCACATTTGGTAGCTGGTAGCAAGGAGTGGGGTTTTGCTACAAGAAATGCTTCCTTCAAATACTTGCTTTGAAGGAGAACTTAAAAGAAATATTTCTTTGCCTTTGGGCTTCCTGTAGCTGTAGTTCATGAATGTGCTCCCCTTCTCTCTCCCAATCTTTTCCACTCCCTCCTTTGTTTTACTCTGTCCTAGTCATTTCTTTTCTCCAAATCTCCAACATACCTGGATGAGATGTAGGGGTTTGCCTTTTTTTGAGTGTTTTGGTGGTTCCAAGGTCTGGCACTGTGCCCTCAGTGGCCCCCTGTCCCTGTGAGAGCACAGGGAGCATCAGACCCTGAGGCAATAATGCAGAGAGGCACCCTGAGCAGAGCCCCAGCCCCAGGGTTCATTGTAGGAAGATTCAATTAGTTCTTTAAACACAGGAGCTGGGGTAGAACACACTGTACAGACCAGGCTCTCTGCCAGGGATTTATAGGCAGTGCACTGCCCGTTCCTGCTCACACAATTAAGGTAACTGAGATTCAATAGTCACAGCTGCATAAAGCAGCTTCTGATCCCACCTAGGTCAGCATGAAATGAGACTGCATTCAGTGCTGGTTTAGAAACCATGCTCTTTTTTTTTTCACGACATGAAGAAATGAGAAATTGAACACAATGTGTTCCATTTTGGAAACAGGCTTGCTTTAAATTCCAGCCAGGAGAGAAAGAGCACAGTGCATCCACTGAAATGCAAACCTTAAAGATGATCAGATCAGCCTCCTCAAGAAGCAGCATTGGGTAAAGCTCTGAATTTAGTCAGCACAGTGGAAATCTCTGGGGATCTTGCCAAGAGTCCCAAACTGAGGCTGTTGTCATAACTGGTCTTCAGAAAAGCGTATCCTTGGTTTTAGCTCTTTTCCCACATCAGCTGGGAAACCTGCTGGGGTTTGGGTGCATTTTGGGATTCTCTAATCAGTTGCTGAAATGTTCCCTTTTTTTCTAGTTGCACTCTCCTGCAGAAATGGCTTGTTGACACTTCAGTGCTGTGCTAGTCTTCCTCTCCTTGAGGATTATCCCACAGAAAGAAATTCTGCCCTTTCTTTCCCCCTCCACACAAACACCGAAGCTGGCTCAGCATTTGAAAGCATTCTCAGTGTCCCCTGGATTTGTGCACTGCTAAGAAATTCCACATTCCTCTCCAGCCTTACAGGAATGGAATATTTTCTTGTCTCTCTGGATTCCACTATCCTAGGGAGCTCACCTTGCCAAGACACACAATGGAACCTTCACTCCCTTTCCATGCAGTAGCTGCTTTTGTAGCAAACTTTACAGGAATTCCCTTTCCATTTCCCTCTTTGCATTTCTGCTGCATGGAAGCCTCTGCCACAAAGGTGGGACCCAAGGAAGAACAGGCAGCTGCTAAATCCAGCGTGGCTTTGGGAAACTGCCCCAATGTCACAGCCAGCCAGGCTTTGCTCTTCTCTGGGGTTTGCACTCAGGGATCCTGGCAGGGCTGGCTGATATTAAACACCCCAGGTTTGTAACTGTCTCACAACAAACTCGATTATCTGTAATTCCTGGTTTAGCAAAGGACAAAAGGAGCTTCCCACTGACATTCACAGCAAGGTAGCAGTATAACCAAAAATTAATTCTGAGTTTTCCAGTCCTTTGCTCCCTGCTGCCCTTGTTCACGGACCCCATCCTGAGCTTTGACCTTTCTTCATGCCTGTCTTTTTAATAAACACAAAATACTCTTGCTGCAGTGGTTTCCCCTGTCAGGGAATGATTCCCTTTAGACTTGTTCCTGTGCTGCTTTACCAGGGAGGAAATACACTCGTTAAAGGGAGGGTCTGGGACTCAGTTTAGGCTGCAGTTTGAGCCTCTGGTTTGCCTTTGATCTGGTTGTGTTTCTCCCCCCATGAAATGGAGCAGTGCACAGTGATCCATGTCACAAAGTGCTACTGAGCCACTTGAATTGGTGGGAAATACCTTGAAATCTTAAGACAAGTGCAAATGATTAATTCATTATTAAATCCTTCATCCTACCAAATCTTCTCTTTGAAGGAGCCTTAATCCAAGGTTTTATTAATATAAAAGCAATTATATTCCTGGCTTATCAGCCATGGGAATGAACATTTCTTTTCCTTTCTTTGCTGCAGTGCGGAGGGTCCTTCCTCTGAAATCATGCAGATTGATTTTGAAATTGAAGACCTGACTGACCTACCTGAGACCCAGCTCATCACCTGGCAGGTGGAATATCCTGGAGACACCACGTCTGATCTGGGCATCTCCAAGATCTACGTAAGCCAGAAGGACCTGGTAGGAGTTCTCCCTTTGGCTATGGTAAGGAATTGTTTGGCATTCTGCAGGTTTTCAGTGTTGTACAACTTTACAGCTCCTGAATCTGACAGGCGCACATGATCAGCTGAGAGGGGAGGGAGGGACAGAAGGAAACACCTTGGGAGTCAGATTCTGCCTTGTGAGGGGAGAGCACAGCTTCCCTTGGGAGGCCAAGTCCTGCTCTTTAACTGGGACACTGATTTTGGGGGGCAGAAGTTGAGTTTGTGGCATTTCCATTGCTCAGAATCCCTGTGGATGCAGCACGAGGTGTGCTTGGTACATCTCTGACCTGAATCAAGAGTGCTCTTACCTTGGTCTAGACTTCCTGAGTGATGGTTTTTCCAGATTTTGGATTCTGACTCCGTATCCATTTCAGAGTGAGAAAAGAAATAAAAGGGATGGCATGAACTCTGAGTAATTTAAATTAGCTGGGGAGCACACAATGCAGTGTATAGCCAACTGTCTGTTCTACAGAAGGGCATTCAAACAGGTTGCCTTACAGTCACAGTGAAAACTGCAGGGCTTGAAAATTACCTGATCCTTTAGCCTTGTTCTTACCTAGAAAGAGCCTGTTGGATACCCACATTTCAAATACAATCAGAAATTTGTGCATTTCCTCTTCTCTCCCTTTCACATGTCTTTGTTGTTAGGGATGCAGCACATTTGTGTAAGGTCTGGCTGTGCCTCATTTCTGTTCTTAGGCAATCTGTTGGACAATATTGACACATTATTATTTAGTGCTGAAAGAAAAACAAAAATCAATCTCAGAGCATTTACAAAAAATGTAACCTGGATGTTTGCCTGGTGATAGCAAGTTAATTATGCCATTATTGAAAACTGAAGGTGTTTTCTGCACTTTCAGACCAACAGAACTGGCTGTTCTTGTTATTTATATTCACCAACTTCTGAACTGCTCAGATGTTGTGATTCTTTATTTGAACCAAGCCAAGTTTTTCTCTTGTGGTGGCTCGTGCCTTCATTGCCCAGGTGTGTCCCACAGCTGGAATTGGGGCTGTCTCACAAAGGAGAGGTGTGTAAGTCCTTTGCATGGCTGCTGAGCACTGGAGAGGCTTTCCCAGACCCACAGAATCCCAGAATATTCTGGGCTGAGGGATCAGGTGCAGCTCTGAGTCCTGGGCTGCAGGGGGTTAAGGCTGTAGCCTGCTCAGCTTTACGTAATCTGAGATGTTGGGGTTTCTGTTCTCTCCATCCATAATTGAAAAGATAAAAGGTTTCCTCCCCAGTGGTTCCAGTGGTGGCACAGCACCACAGTTCTCCTCACGTGTGCCATGATTGCTTTATTATCAAGTGACATAGTGGCAAAATATAGCTGCTGAGAACAAAAATAGATTCTGCTGGCACTTGCTACAAATCAGCTCACTCTCTTAATTTCCATTAAAGATGAAGAAAAGCCCATTTTGCAGCAGCACGGAATTGTGTGCTCAAAGGTCACATGCAGCCTATAAAGTTATCAGGAGATGGCATTTGCAAGGCAACAGGTGTGGGGATAATGGGGGAGAGAGGAGGCAGAGATAAATGGCAGCAGTCCCTGGATCACTGACAGACTGGGAATACTTTAACCTTCTTTGCTTTAGCTGGAGTGGCAGGGAAAGGAGCTCCAGGGTATTACAGAGCTCCAGATCTTTGTCATGCTTCACTTTGTGCTGAGGAGATGATGATTCAGGTGCAGCCCTTTTGAGGCATCCAACTTTGATTAGTTTGATACTTCCCTTTTCCCTGTGGTCCTTGCAAAGCCTGCTTGTAATTTGCAAATTTAAAATAAAAATTTAAAAAATATTCTCCTCTTCCCTTTAGAAGGAAGCACAATGAAAAGAATGTGTTAAGTTATTTCTCTGGTTTTGGAGACAGGGGTAATTTTGGTTAGTGTTTTACTGGTCTTAGCAGAAATGTAATTTCATGTATAGAAGCACCAAACAAAAATGCTCTTGAATATTTCCATTACAGGTTAATCTTTCAAAAGCACAATTTTACTGCTTTCACATTAGGCAGAGCTTTGGTTTTCTTGAAAGACTGGCACATGCCACCTCTGCACCACCTCTGCATCCTGTAGTCCTTTCTGCTCACTCATGGATTTGTGAATTGTAAAGCAGAAGGTTGGCTAAGCTAGAGGTTCCTGATATCTTGAGTCACAAAATGCTGCAATGAAAATATTTAAATGTGCAGACTGGCATCAGAGACAAAGCTGCTGCAGTTATTGGGGCACTTGCTGCACTCACCTTGCTCTTCTCCAACTCTTTTTTGTCATTCCCATGGCACACCAGCCCCCCAGCTTCTGATGGCCCTGCAATAATGGCAACACAGGATGAGCTGCTGGAGCCTGCGTTGATAAATTCAGTATTAGAGTAGGGAGTTTACTTTCTTCTATACTAGAGGAAAAAGTGTGCAGGATGCTCAGTGTCCCTTCAGAAATTTCTTGAAAAGCTTGAAGGTTCACAACCTCCAGTTTTTTGATAAATTGTTTTCCACGTAAATCTTTTAGATTTCCAAATCACCAAGTTAATATTACAGTATATTACCTTTTATATTACAAATACTAGATGGGATTTGAGACTTAATTAATGGCCCAGTGGTGAGGTTGCAGTCTGCTTGGCAGAGGCAAGGACTCCAAAGACAACTTTCCATCCCTCCCAGGCGTATTTCAGCAGGCACAGGTGGATGGTGAGCAGTGAATTACAGCTCCTTTCAGCTGCTCAGCTCCCATTGTCTCTGCTTTTGGCCCATTATTTATTGTCCTCAGGCACTGCACCATGGCCTCCAAGACACCCAGTGAGGGCTGAGGCAGAGAGGGATTTAAATCAGAGCTAGAGAAAGCCTCTGAGCAAAGACTGCTGCTTTGTGAGAGGCTTTAGCAGGGTCAGTGCCACAGACACTGAATTGTCCCCGCAGCGTGGTGGCTGTCCCCTGCTCGGCTCTGTCCTGCTGGGACACAGGGCAAGCTGAACTGGGTGTCCCCTGTTCCTGAAGGGGTTAAACAAACTTGGGTGAGCTCTTAGGAAGAAGGATCCCCTTATCCTGCATCTCCTGGAGGTCAGCACCCTGCAGGGAGGGATGGTGCTGGAGCAGAAGAACCTTTCCCACCAGTGTGAGTGTTTTTGCACTGCCACCCCAGCTGGGGCTGTGTGCAATACCAGGGGAACATTGGTTTTGTAAGGTCAGGTTCATCAGCTAGCTGTAAAGAGTAAAGGTCTTTGTTGAACAGAAATCTGTTATAATGCACAGCATGTAACAAACATCGTGTCTAAAATGAGATTTGGTTAAAAGCTCTGTTTTGGTGTGTCCTAGTAATTACCAAAGCAAGGCTGACCCTAAACCCATCCTCCTCTTGCCAAGGAACATGCTCTTGTCCTCAGACCCATTAGACACATTTTGGCTTCTGAGAACTCCTATTTCTGGCTGTCATATTAATAAATAAATGGTATCCAAAACCTCAACACCAATTTAACATTATTCCTTTTAGATAATTCATGTTTCAACCTGCTCCTGATGTTCTTTTTAAAATTTTAACGAATATGTTGGCAGGAAGTAAACTGTTCTACTTACCATCAGCATGAGAAGCTGTATAAGCAGACCAGGTAAATAAATAAAATCAGTTGTGGCAGTAAAGAGGCTATTTATTATAAAGGATTTTTTTTTGTATTGCAGTTATTTCTAATAATTACAGGGATCAGCTGTCATGGCAGTGGCTGTCACTGATGGATTTTATAAATACCCAGGGTATTAATACCCTTATAAATACATGTACCTGACACATTTCATTGTTAAATAGTGCTGTTCATGTTCTGCTAGAGACTGGATATGCAGCATTCCCAGTGGGCTGCTGGAATGGGATCCTGGGGGCTGTTGCAGCCTCTTCCCCCATCCACCCTCTGACAACCAGGGTGAAATTCCTGCTTTTCTGAAAGGTGGATCCTCCCCCCTTGTGAGGATGTAGAGGAACAGATTGATTTCAAGGGGGGATCTGCTTTTGGCTGGGACCAGCCTGAGTTCTGCCTGGCAGCTGAGAAGTGCAGGATCCCATCAGCCAGAGCCCTCTGTCCTACTCAAATTCAATGAGGGAATATTCCTAAAGACTTCCACTGACAGCTTTATGAAAAAGAAAAAGATGTCTAGAGAGTAGATAAAAGCTTTTTACCTTCCTAATTCATAGCTTTTAAATTGCAATTACAGTATTCGGCAAGTTTTCAAATATTTAATTAAAATGTTACCCAGTGCTGAAAAGGAGCCTTTTAAAATCAAAATGATTAGTGAATCACAGATGAAATCTACTCCTAAGAAAAGGAGAAACCTTTGAATCATTGTGATATTGCCAGCAACCATTTTCTTTTCAGAAATATACCCTATTGCTTCCTGAAATTAGACAGGTCAAGGATTTCAAGTTTCACACCGTGAAATCGGCTTGTCATTGTCCCAGTAAAACATCTCAGCACCCACCAGTTCTGATTCTGAGCCACCTTTCTTGAAAACAGACATCCCAGATGGTGTCAGAATACCAGCCAGTGTTGTCCAAGTGTTTGTGCCCAGGAAATGTTTAGTTCTCTGTCTCAGGAGGTGCATTCCAGGGTTTGGTTCTGTTTCCTGGGGTTTTGGTTGGGTTGGTCAGGGCTTGTTCTCTACAATGGCACATATTTGTCCTGTGTCTCAATATCATAGCCAGGTCTCTCTGCTGCTCTGTTGTTTCAGACTGAAGGATGGCTGAAATTCTGATCCATGATTAAACTTCTCACTGTGACTGCATTTCATTCCATTTTTTTTTTCCCCAAATCCTTGGGTTTATCTGTTGCTTCTATTTAATGGTTCAAACTTCTGTATAGACAATGCCTTCCCAGCTGATATAGTCAGCAAATTTGGGTAGTAGTCTGTTCCAGGGTCATTACTGACAGCAGTAGAAACACAGATTTCCCCTGGGTTATTTCTGGGATGTTGTACCAGTGTGATTCTGGAATGTTGCTGTGGCAGTCCAGAGGAACAGTGTCTCACTGACTGTGGCTCTCCCAGCTTTGCCTGAACCCACAATCCTCCCTTATGGATTGCTTCTTGTTCTCAGGGAACTTCCACTGGAAGGATTTTGTATTGCAGAGCTTGTTAATCAATCTTTGTGCAGTGTGGGAGTCAGATTACATTCTGTTTCACATCCTGATAACTGCAGTCAGCCTGTACAGCTGATGGAAGAAAGTGTTTCATTAACGTGTAAGAATCTGTGCTGCTTCAGGAATGAACTGAATCACAGGGATCTGAAGCTACAGGACATTTTTCCCATATGTAGATGTTAATTATTTAGGCTTTTTCAGAGCTTGTGGCGTTGGAACCTCTCTGTACCCAAATGATGGACCAGGCACCCGGGGAGTGCCCTGGGGTGTGACAGTTCTGGTGTCCCCACAAGGCTGTGTTCCATCCTTGGAAGTGGAACTGTCTGGAAATGGCTTGGTTTGCTCTTCAGCTCCCCATTCTTGCTGCTGTTCCCCAAACTCTGACCTTGCTGTGGCAGCTCCTGCTGTGCCCCTGCTGCCAGGGGGACATCTGTGTGAGCACCAGCAGTGATTTGGGTTTGTGTACAGAGAATGGACTGAGAGAATAATGCAGGCACTTGGCAATGGAGCACACCCCATCTCCAGAATCCTACAAATGCCATGTTCTTTGGATTTTTCCTTCCAGAATTAACGATGACCCTGGGGTCCTTAACCTTTGCAAAAGCAGGCAATAGCTCTTTCCCTGCACAATTAGACATTGTGCTGACGAGTGGAGCATGCAGTGAAAGAATAACTGCTCATTGCAGCACCACACTCACATTTGGCTCCCTACATTCCCAGGCAGTGAAAACCAGCAGGCAGGTTCTGTTTAATCCAGTCCTTTTCCTGCCACCGTTACCACAGGCTGATGGAAAGGGATCTTGATGAAGTTGTTGCTGAAGACAAGAAGTTGGGAATGTGGGGTTTGTGTCTGGAGCTGCAGTGGGGGCTGAGTGAGGCTGTGATCCCCTGGAACAGCAGCCAGCCTGGTTCTGTGAGAGGGCACTGAGTGATGAGGGCTGGGGCTGCTGCTGAATCCACACAGTTTGATGTGGAATGGGGAGAATTGGGCTCCCCAGAGAACAAGCACAAGGGTATTTTCCTTATGAATAAAAGCCTGAGAGAAATGGCTTTGCATAAGAGCTGCTGTTCTTTCTGAAGTGGGAGTTTCATGTCTTTTCTTTGATTAGACACGTGTGGTTGAACTGGGTTTGAGACAGGCCCAGTCCTTCACCCTGACAATCTTTGTGCTGCTCTGGAGCTACAAAATGTAGAAGGACCAGGGAAATATGGCAGGTCTGAATTTAGAGCAGATTTCACCAGAACTTGTCCTTCCTTGATGAAAATGGACACAAGATTTAAAAGTCCTGGCCTGTTCTCATGCTGCTGTAAAACCACTGTTTTTACAAATGTTCTGAGTTTAAACCAGGAATAATTCAGTGGTGAATCAAGTTTTCAGAATGATGGTCTTGTAATTATTTTATAATTTGATTAATTTTGTGGAGCCAGTTTCAGCCAGTTCCAGCTCTCCTGAGCCTGGGCAGTCCCAGCTCCCGTGGCTCTCTCAGGGCTTTGGCTGCTCCAGCCTGGACCAGCTCAGCTCGTTATCCTTGGCTTCTCACCTCTTAACTGGCATGCTTACGAAAAGATTTTTCCCTTTTGGCATAATGAAGGGGATGCTGCCTTAATTGGTTCCCCTCAGATTAGTGATTTGAATAAAGCATTGCTGAAAAAGAAGCAGAATATTTCTCCTTACTGAAGTAGATCATCACCACTGTGGTGCTGCTGGAGCAGACCAGGCTGAGAGCTCTTTTTTCAGACTCTTGGCATTTTTTTTGGATGTGTTTCCTAATTTTGAGGTATCCTTTGGGGGCTGGGGTCCTCTTTTTTTTTTTTTTTTTTTTTTTTTTTTTTCTTCTGGGGATTTAAGATTTTGAAATTATTTATTTACGAGCCATGAAAATCCCCCCAAAATGGATTTTAACAAGTGTGTAATTGGATAATTTGACAACTGGTAAGCTGAAGCCCCAGAGATCAGGAATTACACTTCACCACAGAATAGTGGTTCTTCATGTAGAATTAATTAGATTTCCTCTAGATTACAAGCAGTAAGAAGTAGTCAATTAAGAGAATTATTCCCTGACTTTTCCATCGTTCTTCCAGCCAGTGGTTTTAAGAATTCCTTTTCCCTTGTAAGATGTGGTCAGAGGCAGGATGGCAGTCAGAGGATGAGGGACAGTGGCTGGAAGAGTGACCAGGACACAGGAGAAGTGGCAGCTGTTGTGTGTCACCTTCTGAGGGGCTGATTATCCACAGAGCTGGAGAGGGCGAGCAGCCAAACGGGGCCAGGCTCCTGAGGAGAGGAGGGTGGTGTTTTCCAGCAGCATTGCAGAGTCAGACACACTTATTCCTCCCCAGCTGGGTTGGTACAAATGCCTGTGGAGCTGCTGCAGAGCTGGGCTGAACACAATAAGAATAATTCCTTTTTTTTGGGCAATCCTGACCCCAGCTCGCTTCCCTGCCTTGCTTCATCACCTGCCCATGCCAAAGGAGCAGTGGCACGGTCACAGAAGGGGTTAAAAACGTGGAGGCAGAAGCCACTTGAGGCAGAGTGGCCCTGGCAGAGACAGCTTTGGGGGAAATCCTGGCAGTAGCCTAAAAACCCTGTAGGACAGGGAATGGAGAGTGTGGAAAACACGGGGGAATGTGGGAAACCCTCCTCTGGGCAGGGGCCACCTCGGGGGTCTGTGCTGCCTGGGGATGTGCTGGATGAATTTCACAATCTGGATTTCTGTGCAGGATGTGCCTGAAAGCAAAGGTACAAGGAGATCTTTGATCTTGTGCCTTCTGTTTTCCCTTTTTCTCAGCCTGGCTTGGTGTGGGTAGCAGAGAGCACAGGAGGGTTTGGAGGAGGGTGATGGTGCTTGGACAGGCAGGGATGAAGATGTTTGGACAGGCAGGGATGATGAAGGTGCTTGGACAGGCAGGGATGAGGAAGATGTTGGTTGGACAGGCGGGGATGAAGATGTTTGGACAGGCAGGGATGATGAAGATGTTTGGGGAGGAGCCCAAATCACCCAGAATGAAGATCTCAGAATTTAATGTTTCCTCAATACAGAGAAAATAGATTTTGTAACAGCACATCTGTTTCACTTTTATTGTGACCTTCGAAGAAGGGATGAGGAAAAAGTAAAACAGGAAATCTGTGCAGCTGAGATTTTGGAATACCTAATGTTGTTTTATAATCGCTGATGTCATTTCTAATTGTGAGGAGAATACAAAAAAACCCAACAACATCAAAATGTGGAAAGTGCTCATTTGAAAAAGCTTGACATTTAAAGAGACTAAATTATAGGCATATAAGAAATGTAAATGTTAAATAAAAAAAAAGTCTGGTTCTTTTTCATACCACTTACTAGTAGTTCTATCATAAAATAACAGAATCACTACCCTGGAGTGGGATTCTGCAAAATTACTCCCCTGGAGACACAGTAGTTACAGTTCAAAGTGACTTTTTTCTGCAATGCTAAACTTCTATTTCCTAAACCCATCAGCTCCAAACAGAGGGAACGTCAATATTTAAACCACTCTATACCTGGCCTGAAAATCAGTCCTGATAATTTGAAAATAACTTGCTGGACTTTCAAACGTTCCAACTGGCTGTAAAACACGTAATTGTTAAGTTATATAGATATATGAAACTTAAGTAGTTTCATAAAGAAAGGCAATACACTCTAGTGATGAGACTTTTCACTGCAATTCAGGGTAAAAATTCCAAATTCTGGTTGTAATATTTGTGAGGCAAACCAGCTTTGAATTTAAAAATAATTCTCCCCATTTCAGTGGAATGAAGGTGTGTTGTTTTCACATGTGTATTTTCTCTTTGATCTTAAAAAGATGTCAGAAAATGGAGTTAAGTTTCCTTGTCAGAGCTGGGTACAATCTAATATATGTATATAGCTCTTTGCTGATAAGGTGATAACAAGAAGCACTAAAAAAAGAGAAAAGCTTAGACATGAGGGGGAAAACAAAGCATTTCAACATTTAAAACAGAGAGGGAAAAAGCTGAACATATGTAAAAATATGTAAAAGTATACATCTAATTTTGTCCTAAACAGGAGCAGAAAAGAACAGATCTGCACTGCAGCTGGCAGCCAAGAAACCCCAGCTCTCCATCTTTGGGGACTTGCTTGAGCAGATGCAGTAAAAGCCAGTGTCAAATTTTATAGTTCATGGATGTGTTTTTTGTTCTGTGGTCTGTCAAATGAGTTATGAATTTCTTATTGGAAAAACTTAAATTTTTTAGATTTGGCTTTCTGAAGCCATTCTGAGCTTTGGCTCTGTCCCTCAGCTGAGTGGGAGATCTTCAGGAGGAAGCAAAAGTCCAGTTCCAGTTATCTCAATTTCTAATTTCCCTTTTCTGTATTAAAGTGGGAAGACTATAAAGAATGAGAAAGTGTGCTGTTGGTATTCAGCCAGCCCAGGAAGAGACTACTCTGTGAGTTTGAAGATGGGGCCTCTCCATGCTCCCGTTTTCCTTTCCATCTGTCTCCACAGCCTTATTAAATCATCCTCATTGTGAGGAGAGGCTGCTTTAAATATATAATTGATGTCCAGTGTCCACAGCAGCAGGGCTCTGGGTTCAGCTGCATGGGCTGGGTTGCAGTAGAATGCTAAAATTTGTATTTGAGCAGGCTGGAGGAATGCAGAGAGCTGCCTGCTCAGGTTTGCAAGGGGGCTTGAAGAAGCAATCCAGGACATTGTAATTCTGAGATCTGCTGAAGAGGATTCTGAGCAAGAAACTTATATGTGGGAGGGAAAAAAAAGCTAAAATGCTTTGGTATTTCACAATAAATAGTTCAGCTGTTTCTCACTGTCTGACATGGAAATGTGGTGATGTCCAGCCTGGCAGCTTTTTTGTGTTCTGCTTCTAAGAAATCCCTGTGGTCAGAGGATGTTGGTGGCCCCAATCCTGGCCCAGCACAGCTGTCCTTGCTGAGAGAGGAAAACCTGGGAGAGGGGCAGGCAGGGGCAGGGATCTCATCTCTTCCATTTCAGGAGGAGGATCTGCCACGTTAGCCTCTTTTGGTGCCATTTCTATTTGAAAGTAAGAAGTGGAAAGAAGAAGGGGTTTTCAGGGGGAAGAAGTGATCCTTCTTCCAGGATAAACTCAGCCTAACTAACGACCTGAGGCAGTGGTTCTGCACTGCAGATCAAAATTCCCATTTCAGGCATCCCAGCAGCTGAGAATGAGGTTCAGTCTCAGGGAAAGGGACATTTGTTCATATTTGGGACTGGAAATCATAAAGAACTGGGCTAATAACTGGAAAAGATTGGGGAATTTCTGCACAAACTATTTTCCTGTAATTTCCATATATCCCAATAATCCAGATCCCAGTCTGGGAGGAAGCATCGCCAGGGATCTCTCAGGAGATGGAGGAGGAAGGTTTTACTGCCCCATCCATGTCTCCAATGGTTTCTCATAGTCCAAAAGATTACAGAAATTGTGCTTTTCTCTTTCTCCTGATAACATTGCCCAGGGGTGTCAGTGAAGAACACAGTCTGTGCAGAAACTCAGAAAATTCTCCAGTAAAGGAAGAACTGCAATTGGATTTGTTGCCTTTGCCGTTTCTCAGGGGCACTGAGGTTCCTCTCTGGAGCTCTCTCACCTTTCCCTGCCCTGTCACAAGCAGAGGCTGAATGAAACAGAAGCCAGTGATCTTCCAGGGACCTTGAGAGCTGACCTGATTCCGTCACTGGAGCCATTCCCTGTGGGCATTGCACAGCCTGATAGCCAGGCTCCTTCTGCCCTTGCACTGCCAGCACTCCTGGGCTGTTCTCTGCACAGCTCTCACACAGCTGGGCAGTGCCACCTCTGCAACATCTGGCTGGCCACCACCTGCCTTGTCCTTGGGGAGCTGGCAGGGAGCCAGTGGCCTCCAGAACCACATCAGCCACTTGGCCATGCCCAGGGCAGAGCAGGTGGTGGTGCTCTGCTCCTGTGTTTGGTTTCTATTTCTAGCCTTTCCAGATTTATAGAATTTCTTGTTGCTTTCTGGAATGGCCAGCGAGGAGGCACTTTAAACTTCAATGACTTTTTAATAATGGTTTGGTTCTCCTTCCTGAAAGAACTTTGTAATGCAGATCTTAATTACAAGAATTGTTGCTGCTGCTGCCTGAAAGCAGTTAGCAAACATGAATCTTCGGGGAAAAAAAGGCTTAGCAAGCAGCCAAGCTATCAGTAAACCACATTGTGGTAAATGTTTGGGGCTGTTTGTGCCTGGAGGTGCTTGTAGATCGCACAGGAGGAGCTGCTTGAGCTGATCCCCAGGTGAGGAGGCAGCAGCTTGGTCACTAGAAGGCAGTTTGGCTGTACAAACACAGACCAAACTCTGCTGCTAGAGCTGTTCTGGGATCTGTTTGTTGCTTTTCATGCTGTTGAGCAGTGTGGCTGTCTGAAGGCTGTTGTGCAGGTCTCTATATCATAATCCCCACACTGGACAGTCTTAAAGAGAGTAACAACAAATTATTTCTTAAAATACCCAGGGTATTTATATGTAGTCCCAACAGTGCTATGACATTTAAAACGCAGATTGCAAGTGGGGATTTAATGGTGCAAAAAAAGCATTTGCTATCTCTGAGAAACCACCTGGCACTTAGGTTGCCACAGGTTCTAGACAAGACCAATTACATAACTTAGAACATGGCAGAGAAAAGCACTGAGATGGAAACACATCTTGGGAATGTTAGGTAAGAGTCAGGAGAAGGGACTTGTCATTTCCCCTCTGACACTGGCTCTCTCCATGTGCCTGAGTAATTCTGGCACAACAAAGAGATTTTTAACCCAGCTGACCCTTCTGTACATCCCCCTCCCCACTAGTGTCAGGACACCACGAGGGGCTGGGTCCTCTCTCCTGGAGCAGCACGGGTTTTACTCAAATTGTCAAACAGTCCGAGTCCCTCCAGCAGAAATTTCACAGGGGCTGAAAATGGGAGATGAATTTGGACGCTCTGAAACTGATCACACTAATTGTCTTAACTTCATACCTGTCTTCCCACTGCCCTCTGCTGGGAAGCTTATCCAGCCTTCCCCTGGATGGAGTCTCATCACACTTCACACTTGGCTTTGGGAGCATCACCTGGGAACACCCTGCTAACCTTTATCTGGTTTGCAGCATCCCTGACAGAGGGGAGGATGCCCAGTCGTGCCCTTTCAAAAGTCACTGCTTCCACTAGAAAATGTGTATTTGTAAAATCCCTTTAGTAACGATAATTGGTGCACAGAAGGGACACAGGGTGGTGGGAATGCCACAGCAGCTGCAGTATGTTCTGTTAGCAGAGAGACATTTAGAAAAACCTGCCAGCGGACTCTTATCTCCTCTCATTGTTTCTTTTTTATCTTAAATGGATTCAATCAGGAGTTGCTTCACGGATAAATAGCTCGAAGAGAGCATTTAACTTATTTCCTGTTTTTAAAAGTCCTGATGCTAAGAAGCATTGGAAGAACAATTGCATAAGTGCTTAGAGGCACTTACAGTCTAATGTTAAATTAACTTCCTACCTGTGAGCCCCAGCCTGGGACTGGTCACCCCCTCCCTCCAAATCCTATCCACTGTGGGAGGTTCTCTTTCCTGCCAGGACCAAAAATCACTCCCCAAATCTGTCCCTCTTGTGTTGTTGGATATCGGTAGAAGGAGCTCTCTGAGATTTCTGGGGAACATCTGGATCTTGGTTGAGGCAGGTCCCCACACCCCTGGAGGGGTTAGACCAGCAGCTTTGCTTTGAGTTTGATGGTTCACTGCAGGCATTTGACAAATAACTTCAAATGTCAACCTGTGAAAAACCCCTGTGGAAAACGAGTGTTAGTCCAGCTGCACCTAAAGTGAGCATTTTACCTGTCACTGCAGCCCTGAAGGCAGTGAGAGAAAACTCTGTTAATGGGCTCTGATTGGTTTTATTTCAAGAAAGACTGATCTCTCTGCGGCCAAGAACAGCTTTTGTTTCGTTGGGGTTTTTTTTATCTGTGTGATTCTCTTTCCACATCCATTCTCTGCCTTTTGGTTGGAATTCAGGAGAGAGAGGCAAAGTGAACCTTTCACACCTTACTTGCATAAGCAGTCCATATTTGTTGAAGTCCTCACCATTGAGCTAATGGAATTATTTATTTTATTATTATTATTTTTTAGAAGAGGAGCACAGGGCTATGTGCCTACAATTCTTTATGACTGCAGAAATCACTTGCAGCTGCCCTCGTGTAAGGTGCTCATAAAGCATTTGACAAAAGGATTGATTTTTAGAATTCACAGGAAAGAAATGAAAATAAGGTTATTAATAAAGGTATCAGTAGAAGAGTTCTGAGTCACAGGCCTATTGAACTGTTTTTCCTGACCACACTCACAGGCAGATCAGCAGCTTGCTTTTGGAACCACTTGAGGCAGAATCATTCCTGTGTCAGAAGTGTTCATGGGAAGAGATTGCTGTCCTACTTCTGCTCTGGATATCAGTGTAGAAGTGTAGGAAAAGATCATCAGGTGTTCTTCAAAATGATCTTAGAGGATTGAAGTTGGTTGTTTTTCTCCATGTGGGAGTGTCATATTGTTTCTTGCTAGAGACATTCCATAGGAAAACATGAACTGAGCTTTGAAGGTGTCTGTGTATTTGCTGGTTTATTTACTATTTCTAGGACTAAACCAGTAGGATTTAATATTTTCCTGGATGCCTGCAAGGCACAAAATCTGTAATGCAACCTTGGCTTGTGAAAGATTTCCTCTGAGTCACATCTAAAGGGGAAAGGGAGGGCCAAGGAAAGAAAGGCATTTGTCACCTGCTAGTTCAATCCAGGTGTATTTAGAGAAAAAGGAAGAAAGAGAAAACTCCTCCATCTCTCTACATGTGAGTTATGTGTTGGTAGCTCTGTGTGTAGTTGCTCAGCAGAGGCAGGGCTGGTGCTGCTGCATTGTTGGTTAAATGCAGATATTGTTCACCAGAGCAGGGTTTGGTACACTCACAGCAGACTGAGTTTTACTGCTCTTGCCTCAGCAAAGAGGCAAGCTCAATATCTCAGCTCATGGATATTACTATTGATTTGTAGACTATTTCTGCTCATTTACTTAAAAGTGTGGATTGCCACGTGTGTTTTCAGTTCCTCCTGCATGTGTCATTTCTGTGATCAGCCCCAGCTATGCTGTCAGGTACTTGCAGTCAGCACTGGCAATGGATTATCAGGGAATCAGCATTTTGGGGACCCAACACCACTGGTGGGCTGTCTTTAAAGGGTTGCATTTGGCTGCAGAGGATCTGCTGAGCAGGGCAGGGCTCAGCCCGGGCAGTCAGGGCTGCTTGGCATGTACAAAAGTGAGAACACACGCTGAAGGCTCCAGAGGGCACAAACTGTGGCCTGAAAACATCCTGGCTGGTTAAACAGAGACCTCTCTGCAGCTTTATTTTCTAAAGCAGAGATGAACGTGGGCAGTGTTTCTCTTGAGCATCTCTGGAGAAGAGCTTGGAGCAGTCAGAGCCTGTTAAATGCATTTCCAGGATGGAAACAGGGACCCTGCACCCCCCAAACGTGCATTTCTGCAGGCAGGACAGGGAATGCCCCTCTGCAGTGCCTGCCTGGGGCACAGGTACCCCCTGCACAAATATTAATGAGCCTGTGCAAATGCTGGGTGCCAGGACAAAAGACACAGACCTTTGAAAATGTATCCCTTTGAATGTAACCACATTCTATCCTTGAATATGCACACTGAATTTCCATTGTCGTTGGTAGGCTGGGCATGAATACTTTGGAGAGAAGAATTTCATCCTTAGATTTTCCTTTCTTTTCTGCAGCTTCCTGCAGGTTTTTGTTTTCTCTTGGTTTAACTAATCAAAGCGTTCCTGCCTTATTGCATTGAAAGGAGTTTTCTTGAGACCATTTACTGCTTAGTTTGAAATTATTATTTTTGAAAATCAATTAAATGAGGTGTCTACCATAATAAAATAAAAATTTTTACTTTATTCACTGTGTATTTGGCAGGTGGCTGATACAAACAGCTTTAGAAACTGTGCCCTGTGTGGTTACAAGTGAATGGACCTTGCACAGAACACGGACATGGAGCACAGATCATCTGCCCAAAATCTTTAACAATAAGTAGGAGTTGCACATGTTAATTTGAACATCGACCTTTTATCTTTGTTAAGCAGAGGATCTGCAAATTAAATACCAATCAGAAATGAGAAATAGCCTGGTATTTGAGCAAAAGCAATCAGCTGGAGCCTGGGTAGACTAAAAGAGATTGAATTTTTATTTTTTTAAAGCCATTGACTCCCACTGGTGTGAGCAGAGTCCTTCCCCAGGACAGGCAGGGCTGTGAAGGAGCTGCTTTACATTAATGTTGGTGTTCCTGGGAGTGATGACCCACCCTCACCTGACAAAGGTGATCATTTCCAGTCAGCAGTCTCTAAGGTGCAGCATTGAAACTCAGAATTCAGACCTTCAATACAAGGAACATTTTGTCATCAGTCCTGGCTCTCATTTTAGTGTGAGGAGAGGAAGAGAGGAGATCTTTTACACCCTGAGTTTGGCTAATATTTTAATACTTGTGTTGAATTTCTACCTTTGCCCATCCAGGCTGACTCATATAAACAGCCTTTGCTTTACTTTCTTCTTTCCTGCCCACTGCTGAACTTTTCTTTTAACTCAGCTTAGCACTGCTTCTCTCTGTGTCTGTCCTTGCACGAGTGACCTCTGCCTTCAGCTTAGGCAGTGATGGAAATTCAGGATGGAAATTCAGGGGCACTCCAAAGCCTTCTTTCCCACTCCCTGCCCATGGGTAGCACAGACTTTGCCTGGCAGATCTGGGCTCTGCTTTTCCCCCACGTCTGAAGCCAGCTTAGAATCCAAATGTGCCTTGGTGTGGGATTTAATGAAGGAGGGAAGTCCTATTCCATGGGATCTTCTTCCCTTTAGGAAGATGGTGATTTCCTACAGCTGTCAGTGGTGCAGTGCTGGGTGTTCTGCCTGTTTTCCTTGAAAACATCTTTAGCATGGGATGAATATTGTGTCCACCTGCTTTTCAGAGTGTTGGAATAGCTTGTAAGATATCTAAGTTTCATTGACACAAGCCTGTTTCTATCAGAGCATTCAGATTGTTTAAGTCTGGCAATTATGATAAGTCAATTAAAAAAAAAAATGCATTCTGTACAGCAAGTCTGGAAATCCCTCATTTGTTTGCTGAAGTCAGGTATTCAGGGGATACCAACACTGCATTGTTGCCATCATTACAAGGCCTCAGCTGGGAATAATCAGAGTATCTCACTCTCCATGACAGTTTTTTGGAAAGCAGCTTGTGACAGACTATTTAATGAAGCAGAAAGTGGAGTTGGGTTTGCATTATAGAATACTGACATGAAGTCTCATTCTAAAAGAAAAAAAGCCCCAACTTCCTCGCTCCTCTTCTTCAGATGTCTTCATTTAAATGCAAATAGCAGCTTCATCCACAATGAAATAAAAAAAGCCTCTTTTTTTCCTTGGGAAACAATAATGAGGGTAAATTTAAGTAATTTCATTTTTGTGATAAGATAATCCTTTTCAATGCTCGTGGTAATATTGTGATAAAGGTTGATTTAAAAATTATTATTTTTGAATAAGGGAATGTATTTTTGGCTTCTGTAGAAGCAGGAATTCTGAACTCACTGTAGCTGTGCCCAGATGCTGCTCCTGGGGTCAGGAAACTCAAGGGTCTGATCTGGATTCCATTGATCCCAGAGGGCAGATAATCCACAATATTATCTGCCACTAAATCTTGTTCCACCTACACTTTATTTGGCTGATGGAAATGATGGTTTGGTACTTGTGGGATTTCCTTGTGGTATTTGTGCACAAGCTGCTTTCAGCTGCCCAGGTCTGGGTGCACTTCCCTAATTCATTGACCTGAGAGGCAGGAGAGGGAGGTGACAAACTGATTTTGAGCTTCTTGAACAACTGGTTTATCACATATTTCCCCTCAGCATCTCACAGATTGTGGCCCAGGCTGTAGCCAAGGATGTCCAGTTGCTGCTGATGTGCTGTGTTTGCCTGACACTAAAATCCTGTATCTGTTGTGTTCTTTGATCCTGACAGGCAGTGATCACAGCCTGATAAACTGCAGGAACTTCACCTGCACAACTTTATCTCCAGTTCTCCCCGAGACACTCCAATCTCACTGCATCTTGCCAAACTCTCAGCAGCTTCAGAGTTCTTTCAGAAAATCCCAGACAGAAATGTTTCATCTCAATGCAGGGAGGTCCAGGGTAGATAATGTGCATGCAGGAAAGAAGTTAGAGCCTGTAGGTAAGAGCAATAAGGATTTTCTATCCCAGCCTAATATCCAGAACTGAAAAGTTTATTTATTTCTTATTTAGCCATGGAGGGTCCCAAGGCAATAAGATATCATGGAATATTGATAAAACAGCAAGGTGTTTCCAGCAGTCCAGAGAAGAAAATATACTTTTATTAATGGATCCTGTGTTTCCCCAAACTCCATTTATGAACGCAGCTGTTAACAGATATCAGAACACTTGTTGATACAGGTCCTGAAAAAGAATGTGCTCTCTGATTTCCAGGGGTTGCTCACATCTCCCTTCAGTCATCTGGGGGGATTTTCTACCTGTGAATATGCAAATGTCATTTTCTCAGCCACGTACAGATCTAACAGGAACGAGTGGGAAGATTTGAAAATCAGCAAGAACCATTTTCTGCAGCTGTTATTTATGAGCAGTATTAGTTCTAATAGCACTATCAGCAATATGTACAGTGTTTCCTTGGTTAAACCAAATCTTTCAGGATATTTCATGTTCATGTCAGTAATTCCTGGCAGATTCTTCAGCTAACTGCATTCTGTCATGCATTTTGAAGTCTCTCTCAGCTCAGCAAGAGGGCAATAACACAGATTATGTCCAAGATGGTCTTTGCAATATAATATAGATATACATTACCTGCATTTTGGCTTTCTTTCTATTGCAAATTTTTCCATTGTTAGATTTTAATTTGCACATTAAACACATAGTTTCCCTTTATGAAGCTAGAAGGGTTTTCTTTGCAGTGAAAATGAGTGGCTCAATTACCCTCCTACTAATGGATAAAATGTAATTAACATTGTCTTGAGGCTAATTTTCATTTATGCTGCCATTCTGCGTAAGCTGAACATCCTTCTCCAGAAAAAGTCAATGTGTCACTTTTATTAGCCCAGTTTGCACTTTAACACCAAGAAAATTAATTCAAGATACATTAACGTACTTAACTTCAAATCCAATGAAATGATCTGAGGACAGAAGATAATTCTAACGTGTCCTTTATGAAGTCATGCAGCTGGGGGTGGTACTTGATAAATGAGTTCCTATTCACATGTGTGCACTTGGTGAAAAGGGCAGCGTGCACAGAGCAGCTCCCAGCCAGCTGCTGCTGCTGAACTCACCAGGGTTTGCATCTTTTCACAGTGAATGGCCACAAAAACTCCTTTGGGTGAACTTTCTTCCCATCAGCTTGTCTTCAGGGGCTAAAGCTGGGCAGTTGTGGTGAAACTAGCAGGCCTGAGAAATATTGACAGCACGTGTTGCATCCCTGTAGCACAAACAGCAAAATGTTTAGCAATACATTTTGGGGCATTCTTAGTGTCTTAGAAGCCTGTAAGAAAAACCACTTCAGAAATCCAGGCCGTGGGGCAGAGCCATCAGTGATTTTTCCTATTCTGTATGTTTTTAAATAACTGGTCTGTGCTGACATGAGTGAGGCAGCTGGGAGGTTTGTGCTCTCCCTGGGCTTTTTCAGTCAGCTGTTTGTTACTTAACATTTCCCCACATTTAGTTTGTATTTTCCTTTGCCCACTTTAATCCTAAAGCTCCTGTTTGTAGTCCTCTCTGGAGCCATCAACACCACCTCTTCTCCTGCTTTTGTTTGGCTAAGGCTCCTTCCCTGCTCTGGGAAATGCTGTACTGTAAATACAGAGTTCCTGTCTCTTGAATCACTGTTTCAGATCCTTTCCAGCAATTCCTCTGCTGCTGCTGCTGCAGTGGATCACTCACCCTGAGCCAGCTGTTGGACCTGCTCACCAGCACTGGTGCTGCAAGGAGATCATGAGCCTCTCTCTACCCTGGCTGAACCCACCCCAAGAGCCCTGTCCTGAACCAGAGGGGCCCACCAGACCTCTAAAATCTCCCTCTTTTCCAAAGTAGCTCCTTGATGCCTGATTTTTTGTTCTGGTTGCAAAAGCAGAAACCTGACTCTTCAATGTGTGTGGAAGTCAAGTGTTCTGCACTTGTTTTGCAGTTCTTGTGCATCCCCCCATGGACCTGCAGAATTGAAACAATAATAACCCCAGTGATGGAGAGAGACTGTGTTGTGATTATAGTTCTGCTTTGCTCTCCATTGGGAGCACCTTTTTACAGCAGTAACCTCTGTGTGGAAGGCTGTAAAAATAAGTGGGATATGATGAAGGTGTGCCAGGTGTGCAGAGGGAGATAAACTCAAATAGTTCTGTGTTATCGCAGCAGAATAGACTCTTCTTCTAGCAAAATATGCTTTTAGAAGGGGCTGGACAGTGAAAGTTCAGCAGTTTTCCCTCAGAGGACTGCAGGGCAGTGTCCTGAGTGCTCACCTGCCCCAGAGCTGCATCTGAGCACCCCCACCACAGGAATGACTCTTCCTCCATGGAAAAAAGGGCAGTTTGGGGCTTTGCCATTTTTTAGGCACCCAAGAGCAGAGATTGCAGCTAGATTCTGCAGAGTATGGATGAGAGCAGCACTCAGAGTGAACTCCCAACACATCTTTGAGTTCAGGAGTTCTCCATCCATCCCCTGTCACCAGGGTGAGAAAACCAATAAATCACAAATATATCCTGAATGCAAAAAAACAGCTGTTACTGATAAACATTTCCTTCTCTGCCTGTTTGCAAGGCAGGTACCAAACCCTGTGCAAGAGCAATGCAGTGAAGGAGATGAAATCTCCCTGGCTGCTTTCACTGTGTGGAAGGAAAACTTCCTGTAGGTTCAGGAGCAGGGAAACTTCCCAGGCACTGCTGTGTCTCCATCTGGTCCCCAGTTCAGCCCTTCCAAGTGGCACCTGCACGTGCTGGGGCCTTTTTGGGAGCTGTGAGGAGTAACCCACAGCCTTGCTGCCATCCCCATCAGTGAGCCAGAAAGTGGAACTTCTTAATTGCATTTTGGCACAAGGCACGGTAGCCACTAGGCACGTGGCACAGAATGAGGCTTTAACACAGCTGCTTAATTTCAGTGTTTCCAGCTCTTCAGGCTGAGCATGTGTGTTAATGATTTAGGTCCAAGGATATCAAATATAGGAAGAAAAAGAGCAAAAGCATTAAATCCAGAGATAAGGCATGGTTTGCACCAAAGCAACAGATTTCTTCGTCTTTTCTGGATTTGAATGTAGTTAGAAAAAGAAATATGTTCCAAAAGAAATCCAATTGCTCTGGCATTAAATATAAATATATATATATGTATGTATGTGTGTGTGTGTGTGTGTTAGTGACAAGGCTGGAAAAGGCCTGGCTGACAAAGGGAACATGAAAAGACATGTTTTGTCTGTAATTCTCAGCCTGGTGCTGTGTACAGATGATGTTCAGAAACAGCTTCAAAGGGGACGTTTTCCTGCCCAGGGTCTGATCTTGGCAGGAATGCTCAGCCCACCTGCCCATTATTGTGCTCATTAAATCCCTGTGCCCAATCTCAGCTTATTTCAGGGTCTGTCAGCATTTCCATTTCATCCCTATCTCAGGTATTACATTGGCCCCTTCCTTTGTGTTGCACAGAGGTTATCAGTATGCTGTGGGCACTATTGTATTTTACAGTATATTTAAGAAGCAACAGGATTTTAAATTTGCTGCAACAGTTCTGTCTGCGGTGGTGGATTAGCATTTCAAATACTGTTTTTGTGCTAACCTCGTGGGTAAACCCTAATTATTTAAAAGTAAAAAGCTTTCAGAAATAGATGACATTGCTAATTGAAACAGTCACAAATGAAAAACTACTGTAAATGCTGTAAATTAACCCAAACAATTTGTCTGTCTATAGGGAACATTACAGCAATCAGAGGTAGATTAACTATGGGGAGGAGCAGAGGGATACAGGGAGTCTGTAGCAACATTTACTAACTGGGAGCCAAAATTCATTTGTTACAGGAGCTATATAGCCTCAGTCTTTCTGTTTTCTGGTGGGGTGAATTAGTTAGTTCCATTATGGGATTAGTTAGTGAACATTATGGGTATCTTGCATAATTTCAGAATAGCATTTTTAGAAAATTGCATTTTATTTTCCTATTAGGAAAAAAAAACAAAACCCAGGAGACAATAAGAATCAAAAGAAATGTATTACCTTTGGACACCAAAATTCTACCTAGTACTTTGAAGATTAATTATTTTGAAGCAGTCTTTCAAGCTGAAGTTTTAATTTTTTTTTTTTTTTCCGGTAAACATGCAGGGTCACAGTGGTTTTAGACAGCTCATTTAATCTGCAGCTTGAATACAAAACACAATTCCTGCATTGCCTGGCAGCCAGAGCCAGGAGGGATCCATCTCAATACAGCTGGAGGTGTGCTGGGAAGCCAAGCTCCAATTTATTCATTTCTTTCCCACTGTAAGGACCCCTCCCTCTGTTCAGAACCTCTTTACCCACTCGCTGCCCCTTGATTCTGCCCTGGCTCTGTGGGTGCAGTGTTCCAAGCACGAGCCAAAGGCCACAGGAGGAGTGGAAGCAGAGCCAGTCTTTATTACCAGATTGCTTCAAATTCCAGAGCAGCAAGCCAGCACTGACACCTCTGTGTTTCAAAACTGAGGGTGTGTTCTTCACAGGGATATTAAGAATTGTTCAGAAATAAGGGAAAAAAAGTCCTGGGCTGTACCACTGAGTTCCATCCATCCGTCCATCCTAATACAGCTTCAGAGCAAATCCCTCCATGTCATGTAAGCAGAGCATTAAAGGAAACAGCACTCAAGATGATGCTGTAAAATGTGCTTTAATACCACAATCATTTATTATGCTCATGTTGTAGCTTTCATAATAATAATAAATCTGAAAGCAAGTGTTTATGCAACATAAACCTAGCTTAAGGCAGACTTCAGAGTTTAGAAAGCTCCAAAAGCTGTTCAAAATCTCTCACAGGCTCTTAAAAAACTTAAATTCTCAGTGTAGGATTTTCTCAGTGAAAGCTCTTCCTTTTCCTCCTGGTGGACAGTCTTTCCCTGAGGTGGATGAGAGGGATATTTTTATATCTTTGCTCTTTGATCTGTGTGAAAGCCTTAGGTTCCACCCAAAACTCCCACAGCCTTCAGTGCAACACCTTGGATGCTGCGAGTGGATTTTGGCTGCCTTGGCTCTCCCAGGCTGTGTCTGCTGAAGGCTTTGACTGTGCTGTGTGTGCTCAGCAGTGAGTGTGGCCACCAGGTGAACATTCCCAGGGTCTCAGGTGTTGGGAGCCTCTTAGAATTCAGATTGCATTTGTCTAGAAGGAGAAAAATACCCCAGGAGCCTCTTGCTGTCACAGTGGGGACGTGCCTGGCCCATTTTGGTTTCTCCTTTTCCCTGTGTGCTGGAGCCATTTGTGTTTCTGTGCTCCTACAGCTTCAGCCAGTGCCTTGCTCACTGTCCAAGGCCATCTCCTGTGTCCTGTGGCACTGAGGTGGCTTTGCTGTGTAATTCTGAGGGCAGACACTGCTCTGGGACGAGGGAAGCTGGGGTGAATTGGACTGTCTGGGGTGTGTGTGAGTCAAACTGCTGTAGAATTTAAAGAGCTTCCCCCCCTTTGCAGACCTTCTTGTCCCCTGCCATCATTCCAGGAGAGCCAAGTTCCCAGGTGGCAGGTCCTGGGGTGGGCACTGAGTGTCCCCTGGCTGCCCTGTGTGACACCTGGCTGTGCCTGCTGGGTTAGAGGATGTGGATGAAGTTCTTTGTGCAGGGTGGCAGCAGCTCCTTGTCATTACACTGACCCTCACACACGTTCCTCTGTCAGTTTAGGAAATAACAGAAAGCAAAGTTTATCCCAGGGTACATCCCATTGGAGATTATGAATTTTTTTTTCTGTCCAGCCAACCATTTGTTTTATTCCTGATACTCTGGTCCTTGTTCTGGCAAGGCAGCCTGCCCAGGAGCACCTAGCTGGTGGAACCTTTTCTGGAAATGTCCTCTGAGATCAGGACTGCAATCTGTGGAGCACTTGGGGTTTGAAAGGAGCTGTGTAAATTTAAAAATTCATGTGCTGCTTCCAACTTCCAGCTCCACTTGCCTCGCTGGTGCTTCAGCAAGATTGCAGTGATGCTGGAGAGGAGAGAAGACACAGAAATTTCCCATGTCACATCCTGGAGCCCTGATGCTGGGGGTACCTGTCACCACAAAGCTGTATTGACACTCAGCAAGCCCCCTGCCTCTCCCAGATCAAATCCTATCCAGCTGACTGGCAATGGATTATATTTTGTATAATGAGGCATGATCTAGCCCAAGTGTTTAGCATAATGGAAGAACAATAAATCATTCTGGAGCTGTCAGCATAAGATTTGGATGCTTTACATGACGTAAATAAACAGTGCCTCATTATAGCCAGGAGTTTGTGTGAAATCAGGAGGCAGGAATTGTATTACTTTGTTTCCAGTGGGTGATAATTATTTAAAACCATTGGAGTGAATAGGTTGTAATTCATTTGTACCTCCCTTTTGTCTGCTGCTGAAGAAGACTTGAGAAATTGCTGTGCTTGTAAGCTGTGTGTGCTGTGTGTCTGGCACTGATAAATGTATCAAACTCCAGCATGACTTTATCTGGGAAACAGATTTTGATAGCTTGCTAGGATTTAGGTCATTGGATAATTCAGTGCAAACTGCAAATCTTAATGCTATTGACAGAAGACAGAGCACAAATAGGCAGCACTTTCTATAAATCCCAGACCTGTAAGTAGCTCTCCTTTCACAGATTTATGGTAAATGTCCTTGAAAGCTGTTCAGGAAAATGAGCACGCTGGCTCTGGATTGACAGGTTGGCTTTTCAGATTCATGGCACCCACGTTTGCCCCACAAGATGTGTTGTAAAAGATCTGCTTTATCATGGAATGTGGATCTGTGCAGAATACAAACTTTGCAGGATATGCAAACTTTCTGGGATGCAGATCTGACATCCTCCAGTGCACAGGGAGAACTCTTCTGAAATTATTGGGGCCACATGGCTGCCAGCCTGGTTTGTCTGGGGCTGGAGAAAGCTCCTCCTGCTCAGCTTTTTGAATGTTAAAATTCTAAACTGAGAGGCTGAGATAGACTCAGACACCCAAGAGCGTGGTTTGTGTGGAGGAAAGAAGTCAAGGAAATTTTGAACATCATTTTCTGATACATTATTTGGTTTTATTCAGCTGTAATTAAAACAAACCCCCAAAACAACAATAAACTATTCTTCAAGCACAGAACAAGCCAGGTGTGTCCATCTTCTGAAAAGTGACTTTTTGAGTCTTTCTTTCAAAGGCTGGTTCTCTTCTCCGTGCTAGGAATAAATCTGACAGGATGTGTATGATTACAAAGTTGGGGGGTTTTTTGTTGTTTTCTTTATTTTTTTTCCCCCCAAATTCACGTCTAGCCTAGCATGAAACACTCTGTGACAATAGTGAAGTGACATTTGTCACACCCAAGGAGAGTGTGGACTGTGTGACAGGCCCTGGCTGGGCTCACACTGATTTACATCCTGCTTTCTGACGTGCTTTAATTCAGCTGTGCAACACAGAGAGGACAAAAACCTTTGCCAGCCTCAGCACCTTCTCCAGCAGCTGTAAAAATTCCCAACACTGATGCCAGTGTGTTTTGTCACTAAAACACATCCCTGGGGCTTTAGTGTCATTTCAGTGCAAATCAAGGAAATGAAAGCCATTGTTTGTTTTCTTTAAGAGCGTGGCTTTGCAAAGCAAGCTGTGCTCATCAGTCTCTTACCTCAGCAAGGGAGGAAGGTTGGACACCTGAATTAAAACACCTTTGGTGTGCATTAGCACAGCACTGCTCTCTGAAGTGTTCATGGAACTTTTAGCAGTAACTTTGTGTTCAGGCCCGGCAGTTACACATCTGGAACTGCTGGAATTGCTGTAATATGTTGACAGATGGAGAAATCTGGGGGTGTAAGTATTGGTATTAATCATTTTGTCAGGTTTTAAATCGATTAACGCCTGTTTTCTGCTTATTCTGTGGTCGTGGAAGTTTCCTGATTTGAGATGCAAGTTACAGAACTGCTCATTTCCAAGGAAAAATCAGAATAAGATTAGTAGGCATGCAGTGAGTACTTTATCTGTAATAGCTGTGCTCCCTGTGATCAAAGGCAGAACTTTTCAATATGCAGTTGCACAGTATCATGATCAAGAGCTGGCAAGAATAATCTCATCAGATCTGTGTAGGCAGCGTGATAACAAGTTGTTTATAGAAATTAATAGTGTGAGCTTAAATTTTGAAGATTTTCCCATGAGTGTGCTTGACCTTTTCTTCTTCAAATGCTGTCATTTCATTTTCTGAGATTCTTTAGTTCTTCATCACTTACTTAGAGCCTGAAGGCAGAGTTCAGGTGTCACCTCTTGGTCAGGTGTAACTATGGTAACAAAGCAGAAATCAAGGTTTGTGGTCTTCCAGTGCACATTTTGCCTGGGGTTAATACTGACCCCAATATTGGCAGCTCTTAACATCCCCAAGCAATTACAGAAGGAATTGAAAGAAAATGAATGAGGATATTGATACTGATAATTCTGGACGTTAGAGACCAGCTAGGAAGGAAATGAAGGTCAGTGATACATGAGCAAAGCTGAAGTTCAAATTCCCCTCTCTGCTCTTCTGAGGATCAGAGATGGACAGGACATGGCCTGGCCCCTTTTCCCTGCCTCAGCCTCCTTGGACCGTCAGCTGGAGCCTGCTGTGGAGATGGGCACGTGCTGGGCTGGTGGTGAGCACAGGAGAGAACACCTCAGCTCTCAGGTGTCTATTCCAGCTCCTAATTTATAGGCTTGGTGCATCACCCCAGGCAGGAATCTCCATCCCATCCTTGGGTTTGATGGCTCAGCACTCACCAGACCCAAAGCTGAGCCGTTTCAGCAGAAAAGTGACACTGTCAGTGTTCTTCCCCTCTGTCAGTGTTCTTCCCCTCTGTCAGTGTTCTTCCCC
>CM031871.1:7375567-7389635 GCA_018697195.1 Certhia americana
GTGTTCTTCCCCCTGTCAGTGTTCTTCCCCCTGTCAGTGTTTTTCCCTCTCTGCTGGCTCAGCAGGACCCAGGGTGCTGGGGATCAGCAGAGGGGCAGGGCTGTGGCAGCCAGACCTGGTTCCTCAAGGCAGCTCCATTGTGTTCCCCTGCCATTGAAGCTCTGCTGCTGGTACAGCTTCTGCAGAAGGAAAGGCTCCCCTCCATCCCTCCTTTCTCCTTTTCCCAGCAGGGATATCAGAGTCACATCTTCTTGTCCAAGTCACAAACCATGAGGGTTTAATCCCCTCCATCCTCTGGGCTGCCCTGAACAGCTCTGCCTGACAGGAACCTGACACAGAGTTCTGGCAGGATCCCCCCAGAGTCAGGAGATGGAAATGCTTTTCCCTGTTACTAAATCAGAGATAGATGGTGTCAGTTCATTGCAGATGAGCTCCTGACACTGCTCTCCGTGTCCAGGGTGGGTGGCTGAGCAAACCTTGGTGTGAGCTGTGCTCTCTCCACCTGCAGCATTCAGCAATCAGAAATATCTGTTCCTGCTCCATGTCTCCGCACACCACCCACATGTGGCCTGCTGATGAATATGGATTAAATTGGGATTTAAGTATTGCTTCTCTGATTGCAATTTCTGGTCCTCCTCGTGAAATGGCTCATCTGTTTTGTTTGTGTTATCAATGGGAATGCTTTGAAAATTGCTTTGGTGCTAAGGAGAGCAGGAGGAAAACATTGCTTCATGGTGAGCATTTTGAAAGAGTGTTTATACCCAGAGCATCAAATTAATTTCCCCAAAGAACAGGTTGAGCTGATCAAACCCAAAAATGATCATTGGTTTTGCACATATTTGAATACAAATAATTTAATTTTGAAAAGTCTGTTAACTGCAGCAGCTCATGGTCATTTCCATATTTCCTCGAGCACAATATAATTATTTTCTTAGACTCCATTTTCTTGGTTTGAACCATGGAATAAGCTGTAGCATCCTTTTCTCTGGGTGTAATTCAGTGGTTGGGCAGAGTCAGGGCACAGCCTGAGCCCTGATGTTCCTGATCTCAGTTCTTTGGGGTGCCAGCCAGGGGAGGTGGAACAGCAGCACCCCATTCCTGTGTTTGCATTTTTCACGTTTCTCTGCAAAGCTTTTGATTCTCAGTTGAACTCTGAGAATCCTAACAGAAAATAGCTGAAAGCTTTAAAATATCTCGAAATTCTGCCAGATCTTTGTAGGTTCTCAGAAACCCTTTAGCATTTGTGAGAACTGACAGTCAGCAGCATACTTACTTGTATTAACAACATACTTAGTTGTTAATACATACACATATATATATATATTTATATTTATATTTTTGATATGTTCCTCATCGCAGCAGTGAGTGAATTTCATTACAGTTGCCCAGTGCCCTGCAGGCTGGAGGATGATGATCTTTTGCTAAGCACAGAGAGGCTGAGTCAGAGTTCAGAACTGTTCTGCAGCCCTTTCAGGGGGTGTGTGGCTGGGGCAGGAGTCAGTGTCGAGGTCAGCTCTCCTTCCTCTGTGAGTCCTTGGTTCCACATTTGGTAATTGCTGCCCTATTCCTTAAACTTGTTCTGAACCTCATCTCGAAGAGGGCAGGGGTCATAAGCAGCAAAATAGACTGAAAAATGCCAGGACGTGACTTGGATTACAAAAGTGTGAATTTGTCCTCCCTAAAACCAAAGTTATTTAATGCCAGAAGGGCAAAAAGCCCTTCAGTGTAAGGCTGCTGCTCTGAAGGGCTTAACAATTAGGATGGAAAAGCTCCCAAGTGAAGGAGAGCTGATCCAACAAACACAAGAGATGAGGCTGCAGGTGGGTGATTTGCTCTTAACAGTTACATTTAGCTAACAGGTCAAACAGGAGAACACCCAATATTCTGAGAATTACCTTTGTGAAAATGTTAGATAGTGAAAAAACAAAGCGTTTAATTTGATTATAGGGAGCTTTCCCAATCATTTCCATTAAGCCATACACTACCAGGAGGTTGGGTCCCTTTTTGTGCCCAGACAGGTACGTGGACCTGCCAAAACCTTTGAAAGACTGACACAAACCTCTCTCCATGGGTAAATGTGAATCTAATTACAAGGAAGTTAAAGCAAAGCCCTGACATTTTCAAAGCAAGGACCAGATTCTGATGGGGGTGGTTCAAGTGTGACACCCAGACTCTGAATTTCAAGGCTCACTGACATTGCTCAGCAGGCAATTCCCAGGCAGCTCACTTTTATTGAAATTTAATGGAGTAGAGTCACTTAATTACATCTGTAAAGAAGAATCTAGGTGTGAGTAAAGGCACACACATTTGAAAATGTGCTTTGGCTTTTTGTGCAAGCTGGGATAGTGGAAGGTGACCCTGCTCATGGCAGGGGGTGGATTTGAGATCCCTTCCAGCCCAAACCACTCTGGGATTCTGTGTGAGCTGAGATGAGGGGAGGAGAGAGCAGTGCTAGTAAGAGAAAGGGGTTGCTTGGCAGGCAGCAGTGCTCAGGATACCAGAAACAATATTTTCCTAGATAATTATGTAGAATAAATAAGCCCCGTATGGAATCTGTTCACACAGTTGTGGAAAAGCAGATTTTAATTTCTCAGCATACAGTTTAATGTGAGCAGAATCTCTAAACAGAGAGTTGACATTGTTAACAAAGGTAATATTAGATTTGAATGAGAAACTTTGTATGGTTAATTAAAAATCAAAGGCACAGTTATAACAGAAGTAATTATCCAGGAGTATTAAATCAGTTGTAAGTCCGAGCCCATAAAAGAATTAATCAGGAATAATTTAATATTTGATATTGAGGGTTTATATTTTCCACTAATGCCAAAATCCATTCCATTAACCACTTATGGACAATTCTTCAAGTCTATCTGCAAACTGGGTCCCTAAAAGCAGGACTGTAGAAGAACAATTCAATGGGAAGAAGCTTTAATTCTTCTTTTACAGTACAGTTCCAGTAAGTAGAGAGCGTTCCTGTGGGGGGAATCCCTCTGGCTGGGGCCAGGGATTGTTCTGCTCCATTTCCCCAGCAGTGGCTGAGAGCAGGTGCCAGAGGGATGATGTGAGAGCAGAGGAAGCTGCATTCCAGCTGTGCAGCTCAGCATGTTTGTGATCTAGGGGTGGGAGCCAGCTCTTTCTAACACAAAGTACTCTGATTTCCCTTGAAATTGCAGTGGAGGGCAATCCATAGAAACATTCCTGTTTTCTGCAGCCATGGATTTCCTGATGCAGATACATTATTTGGGAAAACAGTCTCTTCTCTTTGTTCTGAGCCAGGCCAGCTGGTAATTTTCCCTTTTCACCAGTGATGGAACACCATGAATCTCTGCTCTTGGTCTGGTCTTCTTATGAATTCCTACTGGAGCCTCTCTCACTCACCTTTTTTTTTCTTGCCTCACCTTTTTGGCCCCTGTGGGGCCCTTCTCAGTTGTCCAGGACATGCACAGGAAATAATACAAGCAGTTTAGAAAAGGAAATCACAAGGGATGATTTGCTTTTTGGACTTAAAATGCTTGGGGGGAAATTCCTGAAGTAGAAAGCAGGAAGATATAAAAGCAGCACTGAGTGATGGGGAGATTGTGATCCTCATCTGACTCCTCCTGAGTTACCAGCTCAGCTCAAACTGGGTTATATAGAACTGATTTTTGGAAAAGAGGCTTTTGTTGAGCAAAGCTGTCCTTTGCCAAGGTAGGTCAGGAGCTTTGCACGGATTTTGGCTGCAGGGCCTCAAGCTTGCAGTAAATCTTGGACCAACAGGCAAAAACCTGACCAAATAAAAGCAAAAGTCACATTATGCTGTTCCGATGTGTCTGGCAGTATCTTGAAGAAGGAACATTTGTTATTGTCATCTAAAGACTGTGTCCCCAGCCTCTGCAGCCCCTTGTCAGCTGGGCTGGGCAGGCTGGCAGCAGGGAGATCAATGGGCACACCAGGCCTCTCTTCTGAGCAGTTATTGATTACATCAAGTGCTTTATCAACTATCAATAAAAGGCTCCTCACCTTCACCTTCCTTCCTTAACTGTAAACTGAGCCCCACATAACTTACCTGGAAAATGCTCATTCCTCAAGCAGGTATTTCTTAACTTTCAAAAAAAAAAAAAACCCAAACCAAACCCAAAAGACCTTGAGGTGCTTTCAGTTGGGTTTGTTTCAGCTTGTGGTCTCTCACATGACAGGAAGGCATGTGAGCTCTTGGCCATCAGGTTTGCTCTCAGTAAAAGCAGTGAGAAGTTGAGGTCAGCAGAGCCAGGATGAGCCCCAGTCCTTGCTGGGTGCCTCACCTTGGGAGCACTCATCCAGCAGCACCAATTACTGATTTATTCCTCCAGCAGCACCAATTACTGATTTATCAGGGGGAGTGGTGCAGCCTGGAGCTGTTCAGGTTCAGAATTTCATAACCATTATGGAGTGAATCGTTCTGAACACAGGGCTTTATTCAGAGGGGGGGTTTCCTCATATTTGACATGAGGAGAAGCTGGAGGAAGCAAATGAAACTGTTACTCTTGCACTGAGGTCAAAAGAATCACTGGGAGCAGATCTGTGTATAAACCAGATTAGGAAAATGCTTCCAATGTCCTGGGTACAAAATATGTAATTTGATGTCAAGTCCAGATTTATTTCCTTGAGGACATTGTGCTGATACCAGCGTAAGTTTCTCTCCCAATCATTCCAGAAGGATTTGACATTAAACAGCAGTCACAGAACTCACAACATGGTCTTAAAGGCATTGAATCTGAAGCAAGCATGTTCCCCAGGATATTATTACGAGACCCCTCATGTCTTTTTTCTAATGGCTTTTTGGATTCCCTGCTTTCAGCCTGCCACAACCAGCTTTACAAGTGTCCAGCCTCTCTTTTTGTCTGTTATTAATTTTTTTTTTTCCTATTGTAAAGCATTCTTCTGTCTGTCTAACTGCTTCTTAAGTTTATTGCTTTTTTGTGGTGCTGTTAGGGATTTTATTTCCCAATTGGTATTACTTTTTAACTACTCATGTAAATCTGTATCAGCTCAGATTCATGCAGGAAAAACAATTTGTCACAAGTCTGTAAAGGCTAAATGATCAAAGCAGAGCTTGCGGGCTCACTGCTTTCTTTCTCAGCCTACTTCTAGACCTAAAAATGTTTTATCTTCATTCAGATTCTGTTACTGCCCTTTACCACAGCCTTTATCTGTGTCAAGGGAGTCAAATGAACAGGTCACTTCCTTGGCATATCTGCAAAATCAGCAAAGTTGCACCCATTTATATCCTGGCAGTTGTTGTCACTGCCTAATCACAAAGAAAAAGTTCTAACTAAGTAGTGCCACTGAAGTCCAGGCACAAAAACCTCTATGGACGTGGAATTTGTAACTAGGGAGATTGTTAGAAATAAAATTTTGGTTGCTGTGTTTTATTAAAAAAACCCCCAAATCATAATTTTCTCCCCAAGGCCAAATGCAAAGAGCTGAAGATTTGGTTCCTCAGCTGCAGGGATGGCAGTGTTAGACCCAAAGTACAGGGGGATAAATGGGATTTGTGCCTAGAAATAGGGAGTGAGTGCCCCTCTCAGCACCAGGGTGGGTGAGTTCAGCCACAGTGCAGGAGGGTGCAGCCTCTGCAGGCAGGACCAGCCTCCTTGTCCAGTCACTGCCTTAGGTTTTAGCTGTTAGATTTTTTAGATTCTGTGCTGTTTTGGTGAGTAGTTTTAGGTTTCATATTCAGTGCTCTGAGCTCTCTTCATTGTGTAGAGAGACAAAACAATTCCTCCTCCAGTTTGATACCAAGGACAACTTTCAGCCCAAGAACAAAACCAAGGGTGAAGGGAGAAGGAAACCCAAGGAGGATGGAGCTCCATAACCTGGAGCTGTGGTTGGACAATTGATTCCAATGTGCTTATGGAGCAGAACTTATAAAAATGTGAGACCTCATGACCCAGTGTCCATTTTGTGACCATTTTGGGACATCTTGGGTGTGGCCCAGCTAGACTCTGCATGGCCCAAGAGAACCCATTGAGACCTTTTAATAAATCCCTGCTTTATCCTTTACTCTGTCCAGTCTCTGTTCCAGCTCAGCCCCCAGAAGGCATCACAGTCACTGCCTTGGATCTTTTCTAAGGACGTGCTGTGACCCAAATTCTGTCCTGGCCACCATGGTGTCCTCAGGAAGGTCGTGGTCACATGTCTCACAGCAGACTTTGGCCCCATTTGCCATATGGGAGCTGGAACATCATCTTTTTTCCAAACGTCCCCTTTGTTTATTTTTGTGTTTCTGTTTAAAGCTCAGCTGAGGAGCTAATTATGAAGCCAGCAGAGCCCGCTGGCTGCAGGCTGCCCCGCTGCTCTGCCCTTAGTCTGCTCATGAATGAATTGTTGGGTTGCAGGCGGTTTTCCAGGGCCCTGTGATGGTCCCAATTTAGCTCAGGCTGCTTCTTGCCTGACATTCCTGAGTATGAATGTGCTACACAAACTGCCAGGCCAGTCTGGAAGGGAATTTTGGAACAGGCGGTTTAGTCACTTCTCCTCTGCACAGTGACCTGCAGAACACGAGTTCTCTTTTCCTTAAAACCCTTTTTCTTCTCTTTAGAAAAGTGAAAAACTGGCTTGGTCCTTGCTCTGTGGCTCTGCCACAGGAGTTTACGGTAATTGCCACACTTGGGCAGATTTCATCTCTGTAAATCTGCTGTTTTCTCGTGGTCACTGCATCATTTGCTCCTTGTCTTGCCACCACATTTAGTACATCATCGATGCTGCTCTCAGGATTTTCCACATGCAGCAGGGAAATGGGATAGTAGAGCTCCAGGGCTTTGCCACTGGAGGCTTGGGCAGCTCAAAACCTCACTGCTTCTCAGCTTCCCCCTCTGCAAAGCTGCAAAACCAACAGCAGAACTTCTACAATGATGGGAAAATCAAGTCAGAGTTGATAAATGCGTTGATAAATCAGTTTCTTGATCTTAGAGGTCTCTTTCAACCCTTATGGTTCTGCGTGCACCTTGATTTGTCTGCCTTTACTAAACAGGTCTTTCTTAACCCCACAGAGTTAAACCAAAGAGATGGGAGATGGGAGGAGAGAACAAACGAGTCTGCTGGAGATTTGCAGCATCCTGTAATCACTGGCAGAGCTGAATTTTAAATAGGGCTGTAAAGTACCAGCTCTGCAGGTGTCACGGGAAAAGCGAGGATGTGCCGGCGGAAGAGGTGGCTGTTAGACATTAAAAGCTGGGAAAATTGTAGGAGATAATGGAGCAGCTTGGGAGGAGGGAGCAGAAGGAGGTGACAGTGAGGCGGTGGCACTGTGTGCCCAGCTGGGGACAGCTCCCAAGGCATTGCTGTGTGAGGGGCTGGGGGGATCTGTCTGCACCTGCAGCCAGCCCTGCTCGCAGGGTCACTGCAGGACGAGGCACACAGAAACTGAGCCTCTGGGGCAGGATCTGTGAGAAACTGGGATGGAAATTAATGGAATGTTCCACAGCGGGGCTTGGGGCTTCCCAGGACCAAACAAAGGCGTGTAAAGCACTGGCAGGCAGAGCTCAGCAGACCTGTGGTCACCTGTTGCAGTTTACACTGAAATTGTTTACAGGTGAGAATGTGTCAGTTGGTAAAACAATAGGAAAATCTAAACTTAGGAAATAAATCTCCTTTTATTCCAGCTCTTCTGCGTTTCTCAGAGGGGATTCCCACACAGTCCAGGTTTGGGGAGGCCTTTTACAGGAAGCCTGTTCCCCAATAACACAAACACCCATCACTTACCCCTCTGTCATCCTGTGATCTGCAGAACGCAGCAATTCTTCTGCAAGGAAGTTAATGCAGCTCTAAGATCACAGCCTGGTTTATGTGTTCCTGATCTATAGCATCCATAGCTCTGGTCTGTGCACAACCAGGCTCCATCCCACGCCTGATTCCGTGGGAGGTGAGGATGGATAATGGAGTGTGGGAGCAGGAAGGGCTCTGCTGCAGCAGCAGCATCTGCTGCATGTCCTGCATTGCACACACATCCCCCAGTCCTGCATCCTGTGGCAAAGGGCAGTGGGACCTGTGGATTCTCTGTCAGCAGCTGGACAAACTGTAGGGGTCCCCTCCTTCCCTGTCCCCTTCCCCTGTTCTCTGCCTCAGATTCCTTCCTTCTCCCATCCTTCTCCCATCCTTCCCAGCCTCAGCTCTCTCCCAGCTTGTCCCTTGCTGGCTGTGACACTGCAGAAATGCTCTGGTGGCCAGTGCAGGGCAGGCAGGGGTGCCTGGTGGCACCAAGCCCTGTGTGCCCCTGCCTGTCACCCCAGGGCAGCAGTGAGTGTGCAGCCAGGGAATTCTGCAGATTTCACTGCTGTCTGGCTCTGGAAAGCAGAGAAGGACAAAACCTACCAAACTCCTCTGCTGGGAATTTCTGCATCTCAGGGGCTGCTCTGAGGTGCTCCTTGTTGGCCAAGGAGCTGGATGGCAGATGGGGAAGGGTTCCCAGCTGTGTCTGTGGTGTTCCCTTTAACCCTGGATCCCACAGGGTCAGCACGGGGTGGGAGAGGGGAAGGATCGTGTGCAGCTCTGGATACAGCCTGGGAATGACAGCACCAGCTGTGAAAGAAGCAGAATTAAAAAAACCCTATTAAACAAGGCTAGTGATTTGGTTGGGGGGTTTTTAATGTTTCCCCCCATGAAAGCAGAGCTGTTTCAGTCAGCGTGCCCCCCGTCACGCTGGCTCTGCTACACATCCCACCAAATATTTACCCTGCTAAACTGCATTGCCAGAGTCTCGTTGGCATCTTTGCTTTGAAGTGATATCCCAGAGCTTTCCTTTTGTCGCTGGAAATCCCAACATCACATCCCACAGAGCCCACCCCTCGCAGAGCTCCAAACCCCCCTGCAGGCACCAAAGCTCTGCATGAGGCTTCCCAGCTGAGGGCTGAGAAGCCAGAGAGGCTGGCACAGGGAGACACTGACCCCGTGTGTGAAATCCTGATTGTTTTTGGCTAATTCCACATGACGTGTCCCTGCCAGCCTGCCCTGCCTCAGCTCTGAGTGCCATCACACCCAGGGATCTCCTGGACCTCAGGCCATTCCCAGCTCTGCTGCTCTCCTGTGAGGATCAGCCGTGCCTGGCTCTGTGATGGGGTCTGGCAGCCTGCTGAGGGAGAGCCAACAAGAAATCCTCCCCAAACACGTTTGTTTGTTTGCTTTTAAGAGCAAACTGTGTTGATTATCAGCTAAAGCATCCTGTTTGGAGCCCGAAATCAAGTATACACACAGCTTCGTGGAGTTACAGTTTGGGACCTGTGAATTAATTAGCAATTCCTCTGCAAAACCACAGCCTGACAACTCTGAGGCTTCCCGGGTCTGACTTTGATAAGCAGGGAAGGTACATGACAGCTCCCTGGGATGGTGGTAGCCTACTTAGCACTGCAAGCCACCCAGACACCAAAGGATGGCTCCCCAGAAGGATGCTAACACAATTCCTAAATGTTCCACATCAAAGGGACTTTGTCATCTTAAACCTGAGACAAATTAAATTTACATTGCCTCTAGAGCTAGGAAAGAAGTGAATTCCCATGGGAGGGCTTGCCTCCCCAGCTGTCAGGGTGAGCAGGAGCCCCAGTTCAGCCTGCTGGCTTTGCTGCTGCTGTCCCAGCCTATTGCCCTCTCCAGTTTGCCTGTGTGCTCTTTGCTCCCAGAAACTACAGGTTTAAAATTAACTTCTGCTCCGTGAACTCACTGTTGGAGACCTGAAATCCTGGGGTGCCTTTAAGGCAGCAGCAGAGCTGTAAAATAACAGTGAGCCCCGAGGAGGAGGCAGCAGCCCTGGCCAGGATTTCGTCTTGCATTTGTTGTGTTTGCCATGTTTTACCTGCAGGGGAACTGTTACCTGTTGGTAGCTGGTTCAGCAGCCTGACCTCGGCTCTGAGCTGGGTCAAACACGAACACAACACTGCACAAACACAAAACAAATCCAAGATCCCTGTTTTGAACCGTTCCAGCTGAGCCACGTGAGGCACACAGAGGTAAGGAGAAGGGACACAACAGGCAAATGTGTTTTTCTCTCCCCGGGAGCGAGATGATTTATTTCCTGGCTTTTTTCATCACTGAAGGATGTGGAATTGCATCCTGCAATCACAGGCAGTGTCCACAGTCAGGATTGCCTGTCTTTCCTCCACACACATGAGAGACAAGGGAATCAGCAGCCTGGCTCCTTGGGGCAGGTACAGCAGCCCCTGCATTTGCCTGCTGAGATGCATTTCCTTCCTTCCTGAGCTTTTTGCTGAACATTACAGGCTGTGTAATGAGCAACATCTCATTGCTGGTCATCTTCTAATGATTCCCCTTTTCCTTTGTACCACCTGCTTCTCATTTTGCTCCTTCTCTCCCTATTTTCTGCACTCAGCACTGTCCTAAATCTTTAGCTTTTCTTCCCCACCCCCTCCTCCAGCCTTGGTAACAGATTCTATCTACACCAAGATGAAAGTTTGTTAGTAAGAATATAAAATACCTTAAAGGCTTTGCAGAAGTTAACTCTGAGACGAAATATAATTAGGCATTTTTCCCGGATGCCTTGTGTGTGACAGTGGGAGGGACAGACAATCTCTCTGATTACCCCAGGTTGTTTTTTCCCTACAGCACAATCCAGCCATTGGCTGTTCTGTTTTTTAACTGGAAAATTGTGTTTGCTGGGCTTTGTGTGTGTTTGAGGTTTTGTTTCACTGCTTGTCCTTGCTACGTCTGTTCCCTCCACTGATTCTGCCCCAGTGAGGAGGAGTGAGAGCGTGGCTGGAGGTGTCACCCCCATCAGATGGAGCCAAATTATTCCCAGGAATCACAGGCTGAGGAAGAAAGGGTGAAAAATATATTCAAGCCTTGATTCTGCCACCCACTCCTTTCTAAACAATGGTTTACAATCACATTTGACCATTCGAAAAATCCATTTTCCCCTCTCTGGCTGCTGTGTGGAAGAGTGGGAGTCAGCAGGAAGATCTGTCCAGAGAAATTTGGGGTTCTGTGGGTGCTCCTTTTTAACCCTTTTAAACACATCTGACCGTGCAGCTCTCCTCCTGTACTGAGGAAAAAAGGAAACTGATTAAGGAGCAAGTGCTTGAATGAAATGTGATTAATTTGCTTATTTCTCCCTTGCTCTCTCCCCTTCCCAGAGACTTCAGATTTCATTCTGCATGATGAAAGGTGCCCACATGAAACCAAACATTTAACCTTGAAGTTCATGTCAGTCTTTTCATGTTTTCCCATTCAGGTTTCACCATCATTTCTCATACTTGGAGTATTTCAACTTGTACTTTCAACTCCTCTGTTTATATTAAACATCTCACAAATTAATTTGGGTTATTTCTGGCCATTGCTCCTTTATTCCTTTGGACACAGAAGAATTGAAGCTGATTTGTCAATAATTTTTCCAATGCATCCTAAAGAATCTGGGAACAACAGGGGAAATAAGGAAATCAGAATGATATTTTATATATTTCAAGCTGTTTGCAAACTCAGAGCTGACAATAACATCCAACAGGCAAGGAAATCTGCTTTGGAACAATTTTGGTTTCTCTGCACCGCCTTGTATCTAGTCCCACCAGCTGCTTCTAAAACTTGTATTTCAGCTGCCATAATCTTATCCTTAAAGGTGGATTTAGGTTTTGAGAGCTGATGAAGAAACTCTTTTTTACTGGGAGCTGGGAGATGACTCTGCATTTCAGGTGCAAGCTCAGCTTTGCCCCAGCTCAGAACTAATCCCAAATAATCGAGGGCTGGTGCCATGGACCTGCAGCAGCTCCCGTGAGGAGAGGCAGCTCCTGGCTTTTTTATTCAGCTGCTGCTTCCTGACTTCTCAAATCCCTTCTCTGTCGCTGCTTTTGTTTCCTGCCCTTGCAGTGGTAACAGGAGGAAAAAAGCTGAGTTTGACCACATCCATGAGAATGTCAAGCATTTAGACTTTATTGGTTTAGAAGCTTACTAAATTTAAACAGAAGCATTAACATGGCCTTAGGCTCTCTTGACAGTTATAAACTCTTCCTTGGGGGGATTTCTGTAATGCTTTCTAATCAGCTTAAGGAGTTAATTAAACAGCTGTCACTTAGCTGCTTAATTCTGAGACTTGATGCTAAATAAGATTTGAAATTAGTTATGCATGACTGAAGCATGGATCCTCTGATATGAGCAAGATGGCTGCTAGCTGAACAGGAGGCAAATCTCGGTCTTTTTTTACCTAAATAGTGAAAAGATTCGAGGTGGGGCCCTGGATTAATGTTCTACATGCTGATGAATAGCAAATACATTAAAAAGAAGAAAATAGGGAATGTTGAGGAATGTCAAATGGGAGGGATTTTCAGGCAGCTCCTCAGTCTTGTTTGTGGCATGCTCTGGACTTCTGGAGATTTCAGGGGTTGGTTAATTCTCCTCCTGATTGCAGTCTGTACATAACCCAAAAAAAATGCCAAAATACCTACTGAAACCCGAGAGGAAGATTCTTGATTTTGGACATTAGATCTTTAGCTTGCAAAGGTGTATTCCACTGCTCTAATGAAGAATGTCTCTGGAGATGTGCTGTGCTTCTAGAGCATGAATTACAGTGGCATGGGGAGCTTTTAATCTTCCTTCCCTCTGCTCCTGAAGGGTGTGAGTGTGCTGGGTGGAAGGATGCACCTCACTTGCAAGAGAAAAGCAACAATACATGCTATTGGTAATTAAGGCAGTGGGTTAATGAAGTGCAGTGGTAAATGTGCTTGGACAGGATTCAGTGGCAGGGCGCTGATGAACATTTCCAGGCAGGCTCAGACCAAACTGAGGGGAGCCTCCCATGGATTCAGGGGGCTCAGAAAGGACCCTCTCATCCTGAACTGAGAGTGGAGTGTAGGTACAGCTGGATCAAAGCTAAGCCTGAGTTAGCCATGCATTTATTTCTTTGAAAAGTTGTATATATACATATACACTCACAAACTTTAGGAAATACTGTGCATACACACACAACTGGGGGCAGAAACAGAGATTTGGAAAGATTTATAAAGATATTGTTAAAGTCCTTTTCTTTTTTTGCACCCTAGGAAAGATAAGGCAAAAGATGTCTGAAGGGAAATTAAATTTCAGGGAAGCTACCTATTAAAATTGAAAAAAAAAACCCCAACTAATAGGTATTCACTTCTGCATTTCAACTTAAATTGATGCTTTCTGTGTACATCTTCTGAATATGTTTCTGCTGGAGGGCTTAATATGCTCAGTTATTTAATTTGAATCTCTTCAGTAAGCAAAGAACACTCACTCTAGCATCTTCTTTAAAGCATTACTATTTATTTACCATGGTAGCAATTTCAGAATAAAGATTACCTGGTCTTCCATTTCTAATACACGAAGAGACAAGTTTTCCTCTGATTATTTCAGAGGAAATTATTGGAGGGGCTCAATGTAAGTGAATTATAGAGATATGCTGTGTTAATAGTTAGAGAAAGTTCAGCATCTTTTTAATAGCTGCTGAGGGAATCAACTTTTGGCTACAGCTTTGCAAAAACATAACTATTCCCTTCCTGAGGTGCCCTGACACCTTATCTCCTGTAATCTATGTTAGTTATAGATAAAGAACATAATATTTCTTCAGGAGATTCCTTTTTCACTCAAGCAGCAAAAAACAAGAGTTTCAAATTAGTGACTATTTAGATTTATATCTTTTCCATGCTGAGGCTCTGAACTATAAATCTGGGAGTAGCTAAGTAAGTATCGTGTTGGTTTCCTCACAATTTCAGTCACTTTCACATTTCACCGGGGGGAAGGTTCAGCCCTTTCTGGCTGTTAAACAAATGTCTGAAGGATCATTTCACTGTGCTCTGCTGTGTGACTGGGTGTAAATGTTGGTATTCCTCTCTGGTCAGGGCTGGGGTGCAAACCAGGTGCCCAAAGAACTCTTCCATGGGGGAGGAACAGAGATCTCTGTAGGCAGAATGTACAGCTCAGTGATAGCACTGGGCAGGACAGCTCAGTGTCACCCCAGTGTGACCCCAATATCAGCTCAGTGTGACCCCAGTGTGACCCCAATGTCAGCCCAGTGTGACCCCATTGTGACCCCAATGTCAGCTCAATGTGACCCCAATGTCAGCTCAGTGTGACCCCAGTGTCACCCCAATGT
>CM031871.1:7389645-7412559 GCA_018697195.1 Certhia americana
TGCCAGCCCAGTGTCACCCCAATGTCAGCCCAGTGTGACCCCAGTGTGACCCCAATGTCAGCTCAGTGTCACCCCAATGTGACCCCAGTGTGACCCCAGTGCCAGCCCAGTGTCACCCCAATGTCAGCTCAGTGTGACCCCAGTGTCACCCCAATGCCAGCTCAATGTCAGCCCAGTGTGACCCCATTGTGACCCCAGTGCCAGCCCAGTGAAATCTTTGCTTTCAGACAGGAGAGGCTGTATTTGGTTCCTGCCCCTGGATCTCCTGGCTGTGAGTGCCGTGCTCATTCCCAGGGCTGAGCAGGGTGCTGGGGGTGCTGCAGCCTCCCCCGGGGGCTCTGGGCAGGACAGCTGAGCTCAGGACATGCTCTGTGCCCAGGCTGGGTGTGCTGCAGGGCAGGGGAGTGGGACATTCCCATCCAGGGACAGGCACGGCTGCATTGGGATGCACTCTGTGTTCACAATATCCACAGCCAGCACTGGAGACCTCGGAGACTCAAATTCATGGAGCTTTTGAGAATCATTCTCAGTTAGCAACTCTTACCAGGGGAAATTACATTTGCCTTTGGTAAGCAGACCTCATTAATCACGCTGTTTCAAAGGCTTGCTTATTAAAGTTCCCTTTGCTTTATAGAATAATGGTGAGGGTCACACTGTAATGGATGCAGGGGAGGGGAGAGCAGCTCTTTGCAGCTCAGCACGAGGTGTGAGCAGCTTGGTGGGTGCCGTGGCCTCCAACAGTCCCAGTGAAATGAGATTCATGCCCAAGTGCTGGCAAAACCCTGCCCGCAGGACCTAGCAGCTGATTGTGTAATTACAGCACTTGTGCCGTCAGGCTGCCCCCATTTGCAGCTTGTGGAGCCTACAGGGGAGCAGCAAAAGGTTCTGAGGAACTGGGTGGCAAAGCCCAGATGTGGAAAAAAGCAAAGAACCTGGCAACTGAATAGCAAATCTGAGAATTCAGATGCCTGAGCAATATGTTCTGCGCAGGGAATGAATGTGTGCTCCAGACAGACCTGACTGTACAGGCAGATATTCTCACCCTTGTATGAATTACAATTTCAAAATATCTGAAGAGCTTTTGTGCTGAGGGCGGGAGAGGATTTTCTTCTCAAGTTCTCTTTTTGTGAAATCCTCTTTCTCCCTTCCCTAAAGATCACGGTGAGGCTGGGGCAACCTTAGCAAAGCCACTATCAAGTGACCAGGAGGGTTTTTTCCTTTCTTTAAATATTGTGTTGAGTCTGAATAAAGTGTCTCTGTTTCTTTAAGTAAGAAGAAAGGGTCTTTTTGGTGTGAATGCTTTAGAGGACAAAAATCTCAGCTTGTCCCCCTTAGCCCAAGAGGCAGTAGGAGCAGCCATCTATTGGTAACTTGGTTCCAATCTCCCACTTTGTTGTCTTCCAGGAGTAAAATCAGGTCAGTCTCAGAGCTCATAGTGGGAGCTATTTAAATAATGAGAATTTAGCACTTGGAGGGCTTTGGGAGCCTTTATTGCACAAGAGCCTGCTGAAATCAAGATCTCAATCCTCTTGTTTTACAGGATGGTCCCAGCTCCACAGGCACAGCTGTGAGAGGCTCAGAGACCTTTCCAGAAATGAGCAGGACCTTGCAGTTAGGGCTGGGAGGACTGGGGCAGCAGTTGGGGCTCAGAGTGTCCTGGCAGAGATCAACGATTCTGTGGTGCCAGACAGAGGTGACACCCAGGTGACAAAGAGCTCTGTTCAGTCTGATGCTCTTCAGATAGTCAGAACTTTTAAATAAGAAGTGGTAAATCAAACGGGAGGAATGTGTTTTGCAATGGGCACTGGTCATCATAGAGCTCGTTTTGTTTGAAGAGCCCAGACCCTCTCAGCATCCCTCCTCTGCCTGAGAGAGGCTGGGTTTGCACAAACCTCTTTAAAAGGTGAAGAAGGAGGGGTGGGCAAGTGCTCGCCCACCAAGAGCCAGGATAAATCCTAGAAACTCCAGAGGGTCTGATTCCACAAGTGCTGTGGTACACAGTCATTGACCCAGGACCTGAATCTTGCACTAATTCCCCTGGAGGCAGAGCAAGGGAAGCCACGGTACCCCTCAGGAGAGGCAGTGGCACTGTTTTACAGTGTTTTACAGGCTCTGGGGTTCTGATTTGCCGAGATTGCATCCCCAAGAGCAGCTGAAATCCTGTCCTGAGCTGTGTCCATGTGCATGGCCAGCCTGGGTGTCCAGGCACAGGTGAATCCCAGCACAGACTGTCAGTATTTGCAGGAAACCTTCCAAAAAAGAGAGGTGGGTGAAACAGCAAGACTTGGGACACTTTGGTGTGATGACCAAGATAAACATGGAGATGTCCCTGCTGTCACATCCAGGTGCATTTGTTCCTGTGGTTCAGGGTCACTCCCTGGGTGCTGCCTGCCCTGGCACTTGGTGAATGTTCATGAGACAGCAGTCAAGGCACTGTGGGGATGACAATTCTGTGTCTCTGAAACTCCAGAGCTGAAGGCCTGGCAGGATCTTTTCTTTCCTAGGGAAAGCTTCTCACTTTCCCAAGAGAAATGTTGTAGACAAACTCTCCAAACAATATTCTTTCTCAAAACAACAGTGGGTGTTCTTCATCCTTGTTTTCCATAACATGAATATATTGTTTCTCTTCCTTAGCCAATGGTAATAGGGAAGGTGCTGTTCCCATTCACCAATCACTTTTTACTTAGCCAAGTACCTTATATAAAATACTCCATTTTGTTAATAAAAATTCCTCTTTTCAGCCTTCTGATGGACTTATTTGGAGTCTGTGTGTTCATAAATAACAACCACAGGGCACAACCAATATCTCAACAGCCCTGAATGGAGCTTGCTTCAGGATTGGAGGGAGGAAGCCTCTCTTTCCTGCCTGCAGCACTTGGAGCAGTTCTTGCCACAGCCATGAGGAATTAAAGTAAAGCTGAACCAAGATGGTCCTGATGAATTAATAGCAAAATATTTCTATTAAGTAGCCTTTTGTTTTCTTTTTCTGTTTTCTTAGGAAGCAGAGATCCTGAACACAGCTATTCTCACTGGGAAAACAGTGGCTGTCCCTGTCAAGGTGGTTTCTGTGGAAGATGATGGGACTGTGACTGATCTTGTGGAGTCTGTGGAGTGCAGCTCATCAGACGAAGACGTCATCAAGGTAGGATCAGCTCCCTGCAGAACAGTGCTGTTCTCTCATGGAACCAGTTCTTTCTTTTCCTACCTGTCCTGCTGGAACACCCAGATTTATTATTGCTGTTATTGCAGTACAGCTCGCTTCAGTGAAGCAACAAACCAAACACAAAATCACAATTTCCCGTCCTGCCCGTCAAGCACTGGGGTCTGTCTGACACTTCCCACTCCAGAAGGATTTTCAGAGTTGACTCTGCCTTTGCCTTTGCAGTTCCCTGGGCTCTGTAGGTGCAGGAATGCTGGCAGCTGTGCTGCTGCTCTGTTGTGGCTCAGGGTGTGCTGTCCTGGCCAGGCTGAGGTGACAGCTCACAGGAGTGCCTTCAAGTTCCTTTTTATTCCTGAAATTGGAGCCTCAGGGTAATTGGTGCTTCTTGCAGGCTTTCAGCAATTGCCAATATTTCCACTAAAATCTCCTAAGGAATCCTGCACGTTTCTATCTGCTGGATGAGGGATTAAGTGGAAGGAGCTGCTCAGCAGTGGTGATGGTGGCACACGAGGTACAGAAGATTCCAGAAGTTGCCTTGTCTGCAGCAGCTTTTATCTTCTCAAAACTCCTCTGTGGCTGTCACTTGAGAAAACAGGAAATGCAGCTACAAAACAAAGTTCAAATTGAATTTATTTGTTTTTTTCAGATAACCAGCATGTCCCAGAACAATTACAAACCCTCCAGGCCACCCTCCCAGCTGCTGGGATTGCTGATACCCCACAAACTCCTGTGAGCTGCTCCTTATTGAGGACCTGGCCTCTGGGAGGTTTATCTGGATCCCTGAGGGATCTGCTCTGCCTTTGGGCTCCAGCTGTCTTTCCTTAGCTATCTTTGCTGACCAAAAAAAAAAAATAAATTTTCAATTTCTATGCTCATTGGAGTTATTTTAAATAATTTCTTCTTGGTAATTCCTTAGACACGAGAGGAACCCCAGCAATTTCAAAGTTTAGCATTTTTTATGCCTCCCTTTTAGAATCTTCTCTGTTCCTATTCACCTGTTAGCCACCATGTTGGTATTTTCTGATTAAATGTGTCTTTCTGGCTGTATTATTAGGAACCCTTGGGGTTTGGGTTTTCTTTTCTTCTATGAAACCATTTTGGATGTGGTAAATCTGCCAAGTATAGCAAATTGTTGGGCTTAATCTAGATATTGTTGTTAAATTGTTGGACTTAATCTAGATTTAAAAGCAGGAGGAAATTATTTGTCCTTATGTTGTGGGAGTTAATGGACAAAGTCCTTACTAACTCACTCATCTTCTGTTTAATTTTTTTGGTGAATTAAAAAAAAAAAATAAAAAAGATTCTGAAAGCAAATCTATCAATTGGAAGGCATGTAAAAAATCACTTTGCTTTCTGAGGTTTTAGTCATTGCCTAGTAAGGACATGAATATCCCAATCAGTGCTGGTGTGTTTAGTGTTATTCATAAACAACTCATTAATAATGGTGTTAATGACAGCCCCGTGTCACACCAGGCTGTCACCATCAGGGATCAGGATGTTCTGGGCTCCTGCACCCCCCTCCTGCAGCAGCAGAGAGGTTTCTGCAGAGCTAAAATGAGTTGCCAGTTTAAAGTGAGCTCTTAATTGAAAATGTCTCGAGTTTCCAGTTTACCTGCTCTGGTTCAGACCAAGCCTTGTTCACAGGCATCTAATGAAGATAAAGATATATAATTACTGGCCAGCCTTCAGCATGCAGCAGTAATTAGAGTTTCTCTTCTCTGGGCATTAGAGTAGGGAATAGAAAATGGAAGAAAAATCTGCTTAAGATGCCCATTGAAATACTAAGATTAAGATTACATTTCTTTGGGTCTTTACTGTTGCTGTTTTTCAATGCATCTGCCAAGTAGCATCTAACAGATTGATTATGTCTTCGTGGCTTTGCTTTTATTCCTGGCTTTTTGGTGTTGATTAATGGTGAGGTTAAGCTCATTTTCCTAGCAGAATGAGGATACCTCATTCTTCTTTTCTTTTCAGGGTCCACATTTATTACTCACTTCTTTCATCTGAGACATCAAAGAACTTTAAAGAGCTGGTCCAAACTCTGCACTGCCTCCTTCTGTGCCAAACTGCACCTACCTGAACTTGGTTGAATATGTCAGAGCAGAATTCAGTCCATTGAAACAATATTTTTATTGACAAATGATGATCAGAAATTATTTGGTCCAGCGTGACAGAATAACCACACCAAAAAATGGAGGCATGTTGTAGACTCTGTTTCACTAGTGAGAACTGTGAGCCCCAGAAAAGTTAAGGTGCAAATTTCAAAGTGCTGTGAAGTGCTGACCATTTGTAGACAGTAAAACTCCTACTGAGCTAATGGAGGAGATTTTTTGAGCAGACTTTATTTTTGCTGAGTTCTTAGTAAGGAATAAACTCTCAAGATTATTTTAATCAAGAATAAGGAGATAAGAAAAATCAGCTTCTTCTAATCTTTAATTTTGAAAAGACATTTCTGTTTCCAAATGGTCATTTTTTTTCAAGGCTCAACAAAGCCTGGAAGTTTCCAAAGCAACACTTTGCAGTGCTCTGGGTTTCCAGTTTGATGGGTTAATTGAAAACTTGCATGTGGGTTCCCCTGAAAGGAAAAGTCCTTTTTGTTCCTTTTTGTTTGATCAGACACCTGAACGTTGCCAGAAGTCACAGAGTGCAGGTGCCAGCACTGGGAAGAGGATTCAGTTCCTCTGCCCCTTTTTGTGTTGTACTGTGTATTTCCTGGAGCACTCCACTGGAAATCTGTGTGTTACCCAAAGCTGTGTTACCCAGCAAAACCCCTCCAGCTGATTTCCTCCTGTGCTGCTGGGACAGGGCTGCCAGGGGGGTTTAGCCTGGATGCCAAGGAGCTGCTGGGCTCAGGGAGGGGAAGGGAGTGGCTGTTGCTGCTGGCATCCTTGGCACAGCCTGGGCATCACCCCAGAGCCCCCAGGGTGTCTCTCTCTCTTGGCATTCCCATTTCACAGAATCACAGAGTCACAGAATCACAGTCACACAATCACAAATCACAGTCACAGAATCACAGAGTCACATAATCATAGCCACACAATCACAGAGTCACACAATCAGAAATCACAGAATCTCACAGTCAAACAATCACAGAGTCTCACAATCACAGAGTCACACAATCACACAATCACCAGGTTAGAAGACACCTTCAAGCTCATCAAGTCCAACCTCAATTAAACCCTGGCACCCAGTACCCCATCCAGTCTTTTTAAACACATCCAGGGATGGTGGCTCCATCACCTCCCTGGGCAGAGCATCCCAGTACTTTATCAGTAAAAACCCTGATATTTCCAACCATGCAGCCTGTATTTCTCCAACCATGTCCCTTGGTACAGCTTTCCCAGAGCTCTGCAGCCCTTCAGGCTGTGGGTCCCTGGCTGTGCTGGGAAGGCAGGCAGGGATGTTGGTCCCCAGGATGCTGCAGAGCTGGGCTGTCTGTGATGGGGACTCATTTCTGATCCAGGGAAGGGCTGGCAGCTCTGCTCTGCCACTTTGGAGTGTATCAGAGGGGAGAACAGCACACTTGGCAATTTGTAAAATATTACTGCAGGCTAATAAATCTTTCACTAACACTTAGTGTGGTTTTATCAGTGGCAAAATAACATCTTTTCAATCATGTGACAGACTTTACGGAAGCTGAAGTGTCAGAGCATTTAAAGTAGCCTGAAGCAGACAGTGTTTTAAAGCATGAAACTTTTAACAGCTGTTCCTTTTCTTCCTTACACTGGTGCACTTCAGGGAGAAGTTGAATTCTTCTGAAGTCACTGGAGTGACAGAGTAAAAAAAAAAAATCAAAGGGAGAAGACAATCGAGTCCAGGGTTTTCTCTGCTCCCCAGTTCAGCCCTGGCAGCTCCAGTGCTGCAGATCTCAGCAGGTGCTCCAGTGCAGCCCATGGATATTGCTCTTGCACTCCGTGTGTCACACACGTTTTCAGCTGCAAAGGGCAGAGGGGTGAGCTCCCAGGGGAGGCACTGCAAAGGGAACACAGAGCTTTCAAAGCAGCAGTGCAGGAATCCCAGTTTCCCGGTGATCTGTCACCTGAGCCAAGCTGGGAGTGAATGAAGGTGCTCGTTATGGCTCATTGTGTGATCAGAGGGGGAGCAGAGTGCTCACCCTGTGCTTGCTGCAGGGATTAGTGCAGGGAGAAGGATGGAGAGAGGGAATCATCCTGCCCTGGGGTCAGGACAGAGTGGGGAGAGTAAACCCTTATTTGAGGAGCAGTGATCTTGTTAAACTGGCTAACCAGAATGTGCAATATTTTATATATACATAATATATAATATCATTGATGATCTGTGCCTGGAGAGTTCAGTGAGGATCAAGTTCGTGCCGTGATTTTCCATAATATAATGGGATTTCTCCCAGCAGCTGAACTGCCTTATTCCATCCCCCCCAAATTTTGATCCATCTTGGAAACAATCTTGATTTAAGTCAGCAAATGTATGTTTTTATTTTCTGCAATGTCTAAACATTTCATTTTGACAGAAAATGATCAAATCATGTCCTGTCATTTCAACTCAGTATTCCTGACATCAGAATCCATCTGGCCTTTTCACCTTAGCATGGAGCAACTTCAAATGAAAATGCTTTTTCTGCTCTGCTCTAGGAATCAGGATACAGGGCAAGCTCAGAAAAATGCACTGTCAAGACCAAGAGCTGTAATAATAACTGTAGAGTCCAGTTCATGTGCTGCTGGTGTTGGTTATAAAGAGAGAAGGCACAATTTTAATCTCTCTCTGGTATGAAAAACAGACGTGGCAAAGATGAATCCTGAATGTGGAACCACTACAACAGACTTGCATCTCCCAGGAATTGTCTGAAACTCACCTAAAGCTCTTGAAGTTACTGGATTTGTCTCTTTCATATTCTGCCAATTCATCATTCTGATGTGACTCTTGGGAAGTAATGAGCTTTCTGTGGTGTTATTTGCCTTTTTGTAATCATCCAGACTGAAAACCCCACTGGGACTGCCACAGTCACTGTTGCTTTGCACTTCCTTTGTATTTCTGAAAGGCTATAAGCTTATAAGATAAAAAACTTCTCTGTAATGGAAAAAAAAAATCCAAATAATTTCTGAATTGAGGCTTCTTCAAACTTCTACAGAAGATACCCAGGAATCTGGGGGGTTTCATACTTCATGGGAAAAAAATACATGTTCCTGTAGAGCCAGGGATGATAATCTCTTTCTGTGGGTATTTCTCTTCCTTTACAGGGAGGAATATGTCTATATCCATAAAAAGAATGAGGAAAATCTAAAGAATATCCACACAGTAATGCCAAGGGGATCCCAGTGAGCAAATGTAACCATTTGCTGAGCCCAGAAGGGGCTGATGAACGTCCCCCCTGTGCTGAAGCAGTGCTGAGGTGCAGTTCTGACTGTTCAGAGCTCACACAGAGCTGCCATCGAGCCAGGGATGTGCCCAGGAGTGCAGCTGAGTGAAAATGAAGCAGTTCTGGGTTTTGGTGAATGAGCTGTCTGCCTGCTCAGCTCCCTGCCTCCCTGCCTGATCTCATCTGTGCTGCTCCCGTACCGAGCCCGGGAAAAGAGTGCTTGTAGCTGGAATCACAGCATAGAGGGGGAGTGGCAGAGTGCCTCTTTCTGTTGGTTGTTTGTCGAAATGACCCCAAGGCTTGGCACAGGCATCCCCTTGCTGTCACATCATTGTCCATACCACCAGTCCCATCCTGGAAAGGCGACCCCCACCCTGTGAGAAGGCTGACCCCCACCACGCCCTGGAAACGGCTCCCTGGAAAAGGCTGACCCCACCCCTGTGCCCGTGCATCCCTTCAGGGAAGGTGCTCAGGAAGGAGGGTGAAGGTTTTCCAGGTGCCTCAGCCATTTCTGATGTCAGCTCTGTGCAGTGGGAATTTCCAAATCCTGGCTTTGCAAAGGGCACTCAGGGGGTTTCAGCTGCTTTCCAGCTCCACCTCGTTGCACATTGAACCCTGGGTGTGGGAAATGCTCCATCATCTCCCTGAGAAGAGACTTTTGGTTTCTTTCTAGAGAAACCCTGCTGAGGGAGGAAGGAGCAGACAATGCAGAGGGACTCCCTTTCCTGCTCCCTTCCCCAGGACTGGCAGCATGTGATGTAACCCTGATAGAAACCAGAGCTAAACTGGGCTCAGATCATCCACTAACACCTGTCTCCAAAACAGGAACTTGTGTTAATGGTTATAAATTGCTGTTCCTCCTCTTCTAAAGTTCTCAGTGTGTTCAGCAGCTCCAGTGACTGTCTGCCACTCTTTCTGATGAGGTGAACCAAAAATCCTTTACCTTATATAATTGCCACAGTATTTAGGGCTCCTGGTGCCATCCCGCAGACCCTGGCACAAAGCTCTGTGCTGCTTTGTTACCCTGCACTAAAAAGTTCCACAATGCCATGTGAATTGCCAGTTTTGGACTTTTCATAGCCACCAAATGGCTTTGCTTTTGCTCGTCATTTGTAGGACTGTCCAGTTGTTGTATTAGGTGTGGAAGGGGTTGGTTTTACTAAAGTAAAAATAGATGTGGCAAGATATTTTCAGCTGATTTAAATGTGCTCTGATCCAAGGACTGTGTCAGTATTTGCTGAGGGGGAGGCTCATGTTCTGGGCTTAATAAAGAAAAGCTGGTCAGAGCTGAAGTATCCTGAACATTAGGTGTGCAGTACTTTCAGGGTTCCTGGAGCTCTCAGAGGAAATTAGAAGAACAAGCGGTGATTCTGGACATGCACCTGTGCAGGAAAAGGGGAGGCTGCAGGAATTAGGAAGGCTGAGGTCGAAAGGCCATAAAGAACCTGAATTTTTAATGCTGTCCTGCTCTGCCTTCATTCTAATGAAGGAAGGAATCATTCTCTGATGGTTAAACCTGGGATGGGATTTTAGGTGTTGCAGATTCTAATAAGGGCTCAGCCTGCACACAGCGTGTGACACTCGATTTTCATTCCTTCCTTAATAAGAGTGGATAACAATTGGATGTGCCCGTGGCTGGTTTCTGAAATGTGATAGTGTGGGCTCTGGCATGTGCCATTGTGGGCCCTGGCATGTCATTGATTGGAGCTGTCTCAGCAGAGACACACACAAAAGGTGTGTAATGGTGCTGAATTACCTTGAGAGATAAAAGAGCATTAATGCTAAATCCCCAGAGTGCTTTGAGACCTAAAATGGAATGTATAAGCATCATCATTAGGGTTGTTAGTAACATACATAACCCTGACTGGGACAGAGCACAGACTCTCCAGAAATCACTCCTGTTCAATTTCACTTCATCACAGCCCATACAAAATTCTGTCACGATAAAACATCAGTGGCTGAGTAAGGAAGGATTTAGAAATATTTTCAGATTTCTTATATAACAGAGTCTGTGCAGGTTGGTTGACTGATGATTTCTCTTTTATTCACTGTCTAGACCATTTTGCATTCCTTTAAGGCTGGTGACTTTTGGCTACCCATGTACTTTTTCTTATTGCAGTTATATAAAAATTAACTTAAAGAATAACTTAAGGATTTCAGGAGAAAAGAAGGTAAACCAGTCAAACATGTCTGAAAAGTGCTCAAGATGCCAGAATACCAGGAGTTACCTGAGTGCAGTTAATGGCCAGAAATGATTATCTGTAACAGTTCTTGTGCTTTACACACGTGTCAGGCTCTGGTCTCCTGCCTTCTCTGTGGCCTGGCTGTTTTATTTCCTTGTAGGACACACCAGTGCCATTGATTTCCCCCATCAGGTGCTCACAGAAATGATGAACAACTTTCCTGTTTCAGCCTGGGTTTGCAGCATCCTCCTGTCTAACTGTTATTGGATGATAAGCCTGATTTCTGAATCAATTTAGGCATTCAAATCCAATTAATTTAATTGCAAATTAGAAACCTAAGCACCTACAAAAAGTGGCTTTAATGGCTCTTCAATTTTAACTAAAAGTGTAACTGTGTATTTAGAGCAGGTGGGTATTATACAAAGCAGATATTTTCTCCCAACTTAAATAATCTGTTCCGTATAATAACTATTAAAAATAATGTGATTATTTGCAAGCAGGTAATTATTTTGCAGCTGTAAAGGGGTTTTGTTTGAGTAAATTTAGGGCATCTTCTTTAGACTTGGGGATTTGAGTGCCCTCAGCAGTTTCTCTGAGCAGTTGTGAGCATGTGAAAAGCTGTTGTAGTGTTTGAGATTTTGCGCAGACCTGGAGCTGATAGCAGAATGAAATCTATGAATATGACGTTCCATTACATGCTCCATTTCATTCCACTAAAAGGCAGAGAGGGAGACGTGAAACTTCAGTAATGAAGGGAAGTATCCTTTGCCCTGGTGAGGAGGCTCCTAAAGGCACAATGCATGGTACTAAAGTATATTTTATGTATTGTCTGTGAGCATTATATTAATTGCACTAAAAGAAAAAGTTGGTCTCACCCGCACCCACACGTACAGCTTCTGTTAATGACTGGATCTCATTTCTGCCACTGCAAATCCAAATGTAACCCAGTGTAGTTAATGGGATTGCTCTGCACTTTAGGAGATGAAGAGAAGAGGAGGTCTGTTCTTCCTGGGAATGGTTTGTGTGTGAGCTCTGGCTGTCACGGGATGGGTTTGTCTGGCATCGGCTCCGTGCCCAAAGCAAACTTCAGCCACAGCCAATTCCAGTTGTTCCAGTGCCACAGCCCTAAGCCAGCCCCGGTTTCCTTGAAAGTTCTTCACACATTTTGACGCTGCTGAGCTGAGTTTCAAGGCTGTAACAAATCTTGAAAGCCAGTGTTTCCCCAGGGCTCAGAATCCCATGCAAGGATTTCACAGGGGCCTGCAGACAGGAGGAGCACAGCCCCTCGGGCAGTTCAGCATGTGCACTCTGCTAATTTCAGAAGACACCTTGACAAGTAGTTTTCCAAATGGTGCCCTTTGTTCCCAGGTTAAACAATGTGTGTGTCTAATCTCATCTGGAGCTCTCTCTTCCCTGAGCAGATTCAGCTGGACAGCATTCATTGATACTTATTTCTTTGGAGCTGTGTGGAGGTGTGATTAACCTCATCCTGGACTCTTCAGTACCAGAGCTGACAGTCATCATCTGATCTCCAGCAAGGCTAATTACTGACAAGAGTTTCCTTCACAGGCTGCTTGGTTGTTTTGTTGCTGCTGAGTGGATAAAACCGAGTGGATGAAATGAGACATTGAGTATCACAAAGTGTGCTCAACACAGGAAAGCTGCAGAAGAGGAATTAGTGGGGAAGAAGAACGGATGGAATAGTCCCAGAATCTCATTATCTGAGGGAGGACTTCCTTCCCTGAACAGCAGAGGAAGCAGTGAGGGAAAACCTGGTGAAACCCAGTGTGTTCTGGAGCCAGTCCCAGTCTGGCCAGTCTGTGCTGGCAGATCCCATGGGCACTGCAGGGTTTTAATGAGTTAATCACAGAACCATAATGAGGCCATCACTCAGCCAGGATTTTCTGGAGTTTGGTGTTTTCCTGAGCCCAGCCTGGCCCTTCAGTCAGGAGCTGCCCCTGCAGTGCCCAGTTCAGCTCCCTGGACCAGCCTCGGGTGGTTCCTTTGCAGCAGGACAGGAGTGCAGGTGTGCCAGAGCAGGGACAGGACTGACCTGAGTGCCTCTGAGGTGGAACTCTGAACTATTCCACACCCCCTCAAGAAAGGAAATAAGGAAGAAGGTTGCTAAAAACAACCTGCTGGTGTCTGCATGGGTATCATGGCAAAGCAGAGGCAAACTGCTGAGGGTGATTTCCTTACAGATATGAATGCCAGCATCCCTTGGAATGGAGCCAGCAGCAGGATCTCCCACTGTCCAATTGTCTGCCCCACTAAAACTTACCTAGCCTGGGGCTCTTGGGGGCTTACATCAAGTCTTTTATTTGTTAGAGACGTGTTTTACCTTTCCACATGAAATGTAGCCTGAAATATAGAAAAGAGCAGTTCCTAATTAAACTCCTGCCTAAATCCATTACAGCTTCTGCAGCCATTGAGACAGGGAGATAGATGAAAAGAACTCTAATGATCCCAATCTGTAAACAGAGATGTAAAAGTTTGTTTGGAGGAATGAAGGTTAGAGGCCAGATAGGAAACCAAACATAAAGCCTCTTGGTAGAAATTGAATCACTGCATTCGTTATCATGGATTTTCATAAAAATAAAGTAATAATGCACATTCAAGTTTCAGTTCGTAAATACGAAGTGACAGTCTCTGAGTAAGCCACTGAAATTATATTATAGACCTAAAAAAGAATAATAGAGGAAATTGAGAAAGCATAGGAGAGAATTGTAATAGAATTGTGTATTGGTATAAATACAAATTGTGGAAGGGAGATTGATTTAGTGAATGATATGAAACTCAGAAACTCGAGGTGTAAAAAGATCATCTGCTCATTGCTAAAGAATGCCTAAGGCTGCACAACTTTTAGCTGAAACAGCCAGATTTGCTCAAGGTAGATGAACTTTAAAATTGTGTGAGAATAATGTATTGCAAGGGAGCTTGCTTCTGCAGGACATAGCTGCTGTCCTAAAAAAATTACCTTTTCTCATAAATTTAGTCAGAAGTTTTCCAAGGAGTTATGGGAATAAGGAATTGGTGTAATCCAAAGAGCCTAAACAGTGCCATTCCATGCCAGCTTCATGTGAAATCCAGCTTCACACAAAATACAACTTCACAGAAATCCAGCTTTATGTGGAATCCAGCTTCACAGAAACCCAGCTTTATGTGGAATCCAGTTTCACGTGAAATCCAGCTTCATGTGAAATCCAGCTTCACTGTGGCTTCTTGATCAGCCATGAGACTTTGTTATTAGCATCACCAATTCCTAAGCACAGAACATGCAGCATGTGTCACTACAAGAGGGCAGTTTGTGTTCAGATGGAGCCTCTTTTAAGTCTGGCTATTCTTTCCTCTTGGTTGTTTGAAGATAGTTCAGATATCAAGCGTCAGGACTCACCTCAATTTGCCAGTAAATAGATCCGTGGTATGAGTGCTTGTCAGGATGGAAGGAGTATGAAAGCATTTGGAAGATCAAAGCAGCACGACTCCCATCAGAGTCAATAGGGAACAAGCAGCTAAAATCTTACAAAATGCTTTCAAATTATCCTCCACCTTCGATTCCCTCACTGAAACCAGCTCCTGAAATATTTTATTGAATGTGTTCCTCTTGTCATTTCTCTGAAAGAAAAAGGAGGAACTGTGGGCTCAGGTTGGCAGCAAAGCTCTGCTTTCCCCTGGCTGCCCTGCTGTGCCACCCCCTTGGGGTGGGAGCTGGGGCACAGCTGACCTTTCTTACTTGGTTATGAGGGGAAAAGCTGATGTTTTTCTACTCTACATTGACCCGGGGCACGTTCTGAGAACTCTCTTTGCTCTGGGGCTGTCAGACCCCAGCCCCCAGAGCCCCAGGGCTGTGTCTGGGCTGTTCTGCATGGTGAGAGCTGAGCAGGGCAGGGCTTTGCCCTTGCCAGGCCTGGCACTGTCTCTTGGAGCACATCTTTATTGGGAAAGCACCTGCAGCATCTCCCAGCAGCTCTGAGCCTCAGTGCCCATCAGAGCCCATGCTGTGACACGAACAGCCATGAATAAAACATGACTGAATAAACAGAGCACAAGAAACACCTTTTATGAGGTCAAATGGCAGAGATGAAATAGAAACTGCATCTCTTCAGTCCTCACCTGGACTTCTACCCATTGCACAAGTGTGGGCTTGTTTAATAATTTTTTCTCGACTATGTGAGAGGAAATGTTTCTGGCCTGGCTTTCCTATTTATGCTAAATGTAGATATTTCCATGCTTTGGTTGATTATTCTCCAATGTCACAGTAATGAGACTCCATTTCTCATCCCAGATAGCATCTGCAGATAACATTCCCCAGCACTTCGTGGCCATGGGAAGGCTTTGTAAACAGTTCATTCCTTCATTCCCACAATGAGGATAATGGTATCTGGGCTATAGAAATAGGTATTTATACAAAAAAATGCACCCAGAGACACACATTTATGTCATGAGCCCTCTCTGGGATGTGCTTTACAAAGTGTTGTCAGAAGGTTTTTTTGCAAAATGCTGAAATGCTGTTAGATAATGGGAATAGTTCAGATATAAAATGTTCATCAGCAGCACCACTGTTGTTGTAATTTTACTTGACTGCATGAAAAAAGAGACACAGAAATGAAACAGTATTGATCCACAGTGATTTCGCTGGTCCTGAATCAGGCTTTGGTTTAGCTGTCCGTGGAAAACAGGATGCCTTTTCTTCCATCTTTTTAATACATTTTCCTCCTTGAATCTTCTTGATTTAATGAAATGTGATCAATTTTCAGGCAGCGGTTTGTCTTGCACGTCAGAATGCTTCACAACTAATGCTATAAACGCAGGTGAGAATAATACCTTTAGCATTTTCTCACATCTAATAAGGAAAGAAGGAAGTTTGAAGTAATATTTACTTTGTGCACTGCAAACTTAGTTAAGTGCATAGCAGCAGTGTAAATTGCTGAACTGGAGTGCCCTGAGGTGCTCAGGAAGGGTGCTGAGCACACTCTGCTTTGTCCTCTCTGGAAGTTCAGAGGAGCTGTGAGGGGAGGATTTCACAGGGCTGTGTTCCTCTGCCTCTCTTACTGTGCAAAACATATTTCCCAGTACAACAGGAGCTGCTTTTGCTTTTGTGATCAATATTGAATCTGAGGAGCAAAGATGAAATACTTGTGTCCTTTTTTTACCCAGAAAACCTGCATTTCTCAGAAATGACATGCGTGGACTACAGACAGCAAACATTGTGCATCCCAGATCTCACTATAAGGCATAAAAATCACTGGAATTTTCCAACTGAGATGAAAGGAACAACATTTCCAGCTATGGAAAACATTCTTGAAAGTCATTTGTCTAAGCAGATCTGAAATGTTACCGCAGTTGTTAATTATCATCTTCCAGTCCTCAGTGGTCCCCAGAGTTGCAGAGTTTCTAGTCAGATCCTCTCTACTTCAAATCCTTTTCTCCACTGATGTCACCAGGCCAATCTTCCCCATCCTGCTCTTAATTGTTTCTATCCAGCTTTATCCTTTGCCCTTACCTTTCTTCGATCTCATCTATTTATTTCAGATAGTTTTCTACACTACGAATATCATTCGGAATTCTAAGCTTGTTCTCCAGAGAACTTCTAACCCCTCCCAGCTTGGCATCATCTGCAAATTTAATGAAATTAATTAAATGAAAATTAAATGAAAGGCTTGCATTGACTTCAAGGGGCATTGGAGTGAACCCAAACTGTCTTACATCTTTCAGAAGTGGTTCAAGTGAAATACACTTATTGCTTCACAGGCCATTTTTGTAAGGGAAAAAGACAGATGCATGTTGAATAATTCAGGGTCTTCGTTGCTGACTGAGAGAGATTTAACTAATTTGTCAAAATAATGACCTCTGTTCACGGCGGGGAGCAAGTGGGTTTGGATGATTTCTGTCCCCAGAGAGAGCTGGAGGAGCCTGGGTTCAGCTCAGCCCCTCACGAGGGATGTTCAGGGCTGTAAAATGAAAGGTAAGCAGAGGGTGGGAGGTGTGCTGGAATGATGATGAGATCTCCCTTGCAGCCTGGTGGGGTTTGTGGGCACAGGGGTGGTGGCACTCCCAGCCACTGGCACCCTGTGTCACAGCCCTGCTCTCGTGGCAGCCCCACACACGAGGCTGAGGGAGGGGAGGTTGTGTTGGTGGCTCAGGAGAGGGCAGAAATCCCTTCCCTGCTCCACAGCTGGGATGGAAGGGTTCTCTCTCCCATTCCAGTGCAAACTCTGAAGTCCCTCTTACAGCAGGTGAGGTTTAGAAAACATTCTCTGGCTCTGCAGCCTGTCTGCGTTGGCTGATGGCAGCTTTCATCTGGCACTTGTGTATTGTGGCTGCTGCTCTGCTGTTGGAGAACAGTCCTGCTTATATATGCTCCTCTGCAAGTGATTCTTGGCTTAAAAAGGCATTGGACTCTTTCAGAAATTTTTCATGCCTTGCTGTTGCATTATTTTTCCCCTGTCATTTCAGAGTGCTGGCCAACTTTCCAGAACCTGCCGTGCATGCATGAGTATATGTATATTGCAACAGATTTTTCCTTTTTCTCCCCAAGTTGTGATGTTGGATATCTGAACACTTGCCAGAGGAGTAGAACTAGACTTTTCCTGGGCAAACTCTGTCAGAAAGAGGACTGGATCCTTCAGACTCTTTGAAGTCCTCCTGTTACCAAGACGGAAATGCCTTTGTCCTTGTAGCTCTAAAGTCTGCCATTGCTAAGCATATTTCATCTCCTTTTGGCTGTGTTGAAGTGACTGAAATGCAGTGCCCTTGCTGGGGTGGTGTCTGAGCTACACAAGTGATTTCAGAAGCATTTGGTCATTGTTCTGTTCAGTACCAGCTGAGAAATGGCTCAGCTCGAGTTGGTGCCTGCAGATCTGGGCTTGTGGGACACTGAAGTCTGAGTGCACTGAGGAGTTCTAACTCCTCTCCTTTCATCCTGGCATTCTCTTCTCACTGCAGGGGCTTTTCAATCACTTCTCCTGTGCTGCTCTCATTTCCTTTAAGTCTGTGGAGGTCTGGACTCGTGCTTGGCTTGGGTCACATCAGTCCTCGGAGGTGTCCCTAATTAAAATGTATATATATAAGCCATTACTGTTTGGATAGATGTTCCAAACTCAGGAGTGTTGCTGTTGGGGGCAGACCTGTGGCTGTTTGGGGTTGGATCAAAGCTTTCCAGAGTCACAGGGATGTCACCCCTGAGGCATGGAGTTTGTCTCTCCTACAGACTGCATCCTTGAGCCTCCAGTCCAGTTTGCTGGTGCAGGGCTGGAGCTGTGGCTTGTCCTGTGGCACAGAGCTGCCCAGGCTGCTGAGCTGCCCAGTGCTGTGGTGTCTGGAGAGAGATGTGGAGCTGAATTATTGTGAGCACAGCTCCACACCTCCTAACTGAGCTTTCAGTGCTCAGCTGCCTCCATGGGCTGGAAATCTCTCCAGATCTCAGCCTGAGCATCCCTGTGCCCACAGCCAGCCCAGGTGCCCCTTACAGGTGTGTTTGGGAGGGCCTGGCAGAGGGCCACCATCACCAGCTCTCCTGTTCCACATGCCTGCCTTCACCCCCCTGGTCCCCTTGTCAGGACCAGGGCCAGGATTTGTCAGCCCTTTGCAAAAGGTGAAATGTTGTTCCTGAGTCCTTGGTAACCACCTGTTGCTGCAGCAGGAGCTGCATAATTAGAAGTGACATTCCCTGTCTAGAGATTTCTTGGAAGCTGGAAAAATGAGAATGTTGTCAAAAAAATAGCAATGCTTCTAGTCTGCAGTGCAGGGATGGAGATGAACGATGAGTGAATCCAAGGAGGCAGAGAATATATCAGCCCAGTGCTTTTTTCTAACTAATTTGGAAATCCAGAATAGTCTGGAAGAATTTTCATTTCTCTTACAGCCTTAAAAAAAAAGCACATTTTAAGCCAGTTTCTCTATTTCTTTTCCTTTACAAAGAAAACCAACAGCTGTTGGTTTGTTGGACTAAAGTTGAATAGCAGTCATGCGTAAAACTACAATAAGGGTGGTAATTTCTTTTTTTCAACAGTTGATGCAAAAGAATTTTTATAGTTTATTTGCTTTGAAGCAATTTTCCATAAAGTCATACAAACCCTTTAAAGGAGGACTTTATTTTTTGTAACAGAGGAAAAGTCACTTTCACTGGGAGTGAACACAGGGTGTGTGGAGGAGCTGCAGTCCATGGGGATGTGAGAGGAGCTGCAGTCCACAGTGCTGGCCTCACTCTGTCCCTTGGAAGCAGCATCTGTGTCAGAGGCATCTGAATTCAGTGGTGAGGGAGGCAGAGAGCTCTGCACTTGCACAAGGCATCAGAACTGACCTGCTGAGGATAGAAGAGGAATGGCTGGAAGTGAGGCTCAGGGTAACAAAGAGAAAAGCAGGAGCTGTTTCCTAAGAGAGGCTTGTTAACATAATTGTATAATGTGTGATGGCAGTGCCAGAAAACCACCCAGAGCCAGTGGGAATGTTGTGCTGTGCAAATGTGGCAGAGGTGCAGACAGCCTGAACCTGCCTGTGGTCAGCCTGAAACTGAGAAAAAGCTGAGTGGTGAGCAGTGTGGTGAGCCCACAGGCAGCGGGGCTGTCCAGTGGAGAACTCCTCTTGGATTCTTGGGGCTGTCCTGTGCAGGGCCAGGAGCTGTGCTTGATGATCCCTGTGGGTGCATTCCAGTTCAGGATATTTCGTGATTCTGGGTCTGCTCTAGTTTGGAATAACAGGGCCCTGTTGGGAGGAGAGCCCGGGGATTTGGGGTTTCATATCTTGGCCCTGTGAAGCCTGAGGTGTGTGATTTGCCAGCCTGGGTGAGAATTCCCTGTGTCCGTGGGCTGTGGAGCACTCCAGCCCCAGCCTGCTGGGAGAGCCAGGCAGCACTGGGACTGCTCTGCTTTTGGGAAGAAGGAGTAGTTCCTAAGGGGCCCTGGCAGAGCACAGGAATTACAGGAAACACTTTGCTTTGCTCAGACTGCTCCTGCAGGCACTTTGCTCCCAAGGACAGGGGGTGACAGCCCCCAGAGCTGGCTGTTCCAGGCTGTGTGTGTGTTCATTACCATCCTGTCCTCACTGGTTTTTCACTGACTGGATCTGACCAGTCTGGAAGTCTTGACTGTCCCCTTTGCAGCCTGATTTTAGTGTTTAGTCCACTGGATTTGTCCCAGTGTTCATCAGCTCTGCTTCCCTTGGACAGCAGGTATTTATTACCCAGAGACAAGTGAGCAGCCTCCCTTTCACCAGTGAGAAGAAGCAAAGTTGTTCTGTCGTCATTACTCCTGTTTCAGCTTTCCTGTTAGGAGGGGAGAAATGCCATCCTCAGTTCAGTGATAAGCTTGGGGTTCTGGCTGTGTTCATCACTCCCCTGCTTTGCTGGGATGGCTGCAGTGAGTGATGGAGAGAGAAGGAGGAAGATGTAACTAAATTAACAGGAGCAAGAAGGTGTTGTCACGCTGATTCCCAACAACTGCAGCTCCTAAAATCTAAAGCACGAGGTGGGCTGAGTCCAGCAGCTTTCTGGCAGCCCCTCAGGCAGTGCCTGCCTGGCTCAGGCTCTGCTGCCACCCCTGTCCCTGATTCCCAGGAACAGACACGGAGCCTGTGCTCACTGAGCATCCCCAGCAGCAGGTGGGCAGGGTGTCACCAGCTCCTTTTCCAGCTGGAAAGCAGGAATTGCAGCCCAGCCAACGGCAGATGAGGGATGGCTGTGGCAGCAAGAGGGGTGGGGAACAGCAGGAGTGAAGGAGGCCCTTTGAATTCTCTGTGTGTGCCCTGCACAGATCTGCACCCCCAGAGCTGCCCCTGCCCTCGGGAGCTGCAGGTGAGGAGGGGAAGGGCTGGCCCAAAGAATGCACAGAAATGTTGATTAATCAACAGCAAGATGCAGTTGTGTAACTCCAGCACCTGAGCTCTTCCTTGTTTCTTACAGATTAGGCTTTGCAAAATCCCTGCAAAACAAGGGGATAGGATCCTTATTTTACAAATACATCAAAGGGAGATTAAACTCCGGATTCTTAGAGAGGTTTAACCACCAAAGTCCCCTGGAGTTCAGTGGGAGTTTAACACTTCAGCATCCTTAAGAGATCTCAATAAATTACACACAGCCGTGCAGTAAGTGTGGGAGGGAGCTGGGAATTAATCCCAGGCTTGTGGAAAGGTTGCTCTGTGCCTTTACATCCCTTCCTGCACATGGGAATAGCACTGGTCACTGTGCCAGAGGTACCACAGATTCCATGGCATTGGATTTTAATTGAGCAGAGTTTCATCAGGATGATTTTGTTTTGATTTGTGGCCCCCGTTGATTAAGGCTTAATGGGGAAAATTTGGCAGAATTTATTAAATCAGAATTTGTAGTCCTGTAAAGCAGCTTTGTGAAATGATGCTAATTTCTTTGCAATTTCATCTCTGACAGAAGAGAAAAAGAAGAAAAGGATGCTACCAGGTTCTTGTTGTGTCAAGGAAACAACTTGTTTTGACATTTCCAAAATGAAATGTTTTGATTTTTTCATTTTAAAATAACTTTTTCCTTGATGTTGTTGTATTTTTACATAATTTTGATCATTTGAAATTGAAATGAAACTGAATTTCATGACCCAAAAATGAAAGCAAATGTAGGTGTCTTGGAAGCCCTGCTGAAATGCAGCATTCATCCTCAGGCAGTTCGACTGCCAGTGCCATGGGAGAGGGGACACACAGCACCAGGGACAGTTCAGGCTGCTCTGAGCTCAGTGGGCAGTGGGGACAAGCTCTTAAAAGGCAGCCCGTGGGCAGAAATAAATCACAGGTGAGGACAAAGTGTACAGAGACTTAAAAATGTGTTCACAAAGGGCTGGGCAGAAGCTGCTCTTCTCTCACTACAACCCCAGAAAATGTATAAAATCCACTGCACAGAGAGAAGCTGACTGCTCTTAGTAGTGGAAACGGGGGCAAAAGAAACGTGGAAAGGAAAAACCCACTGAAGTTTTATCTGCCAAGTCTTGGTTTGAAAAAGCAAAAGGTGATTCCTGAGGAGAGACTGCTAATGAGGGGATTTTTCAGTTGGTAACACCAACACACAGCGGACGTTGTGTCAGATCACAAAGGAACTATTAAACTTGCAGCTACAATTGGATGTTTGCCCAGAATTGTAAGTCCTTCTAAAATGTCCCATTGCGTGTTTCACTCGGGGATATTCGGCTGAGGGGAATATATTGATGTTTTCCACACAGCTGCAGAACAAACCAAAATGTTTCTTAGAAATTAATTGGTGTCGGAGTTCTCTTAATCAATATGCTCCATGAGATGCTTTAGGTGGATTAGTACAGTAAAAAACATTTTTCATGCTCACAGGTTCTGTACTAATATCTATTTATAGCAGTGCTAGGTGGGCTTGCATCGTGTGGAAAGCCTGGCAGCAAACAAGCCCCTTAAAAACTAAGGGAGATGTTTGTTTGTCTGTGGGCAGAAAAAGCAGATGCAGCTGTGGGTGCAGTATTTTTTGGTGTCGTGCTGCAATAGGAAAACCTCTGCAGAATGGTCTTGGTGTTTGAAAGTGTGGATTTCCCAAATTCAGAGCACCCTCTGGTTTTTCTGAATCTGCAGTTGGGATGTGTCACTTGGCACCTCCTCTAAAAAAACGTGAGATCCTTCTGCACAGAGCAGAGAAGCAGCTGGGAAGGATGACAGGATCATGGAGTGGTTTGGGTTGGGAGGGACACAGCAAGGTCCCACCCCTGCCATGGACAGGGACACTTTCCCCTATCCCAGTTAAAATTCCAAATGTAAATCCCAGCAAATGGAGAAAGCTTTGGTGCAGGTGGTGCTAGGTTTAAGATCTGTCAGGGAAGCAGTCAGCAGGGCTCAGGCCATGTCCCCTTGTTCCAGCCCAGTGTGGAATGTGTGCCCTGCTGAGCATCCCCGAGGAGCAGCAGCCCTGAACTTGATGTGGTGCCCATTTGTACTCTGACTGGTTCTTTCTGGGGAAGAAAATCAAATACCAATCTTTCCTCTGCAGCACAGGAGGTGCTGTAATCATCCCTCCAGAGCAGCTGGTCAGTGGCTGGCCCCATTTCCAGCAGGATCCAGGGTGGTTGGACAGATCTGCTGCTGCCATCCTTAACCTCCAGCTGCTCGGGAGGCCTGGACCAGGACAGGTCCCTTTTGGGGTGCAGGGGGCTTAGGGCTGGCCTAGCCCTGTGCTGGGTGATTTCGCCTGCCTTGCCTCATTCCGGGCTGGGCTGGGTTAGCTCAGATCCATCTGAGCACCTCGGTGAGCTCAGATCCATCTGAAC
>CM031871.1:7413882-7487207 GCA_018697195.1 Certhia americana
TGGGGCCAGGCACTGCATTTTTACAGTGAGGATTTGCAGCAGGAAGCAGCAGTGACTTCAGTCTCTTCCATTTGCTGGGGCTTTGAATTCAGTGCAGTGCTGAGCACATCTGAAATATTGCACTCTGCACGTTCCGTAGTGCTGGTGAGTGAACTGCACATCCAGCTCAGCAGAAGCTGTGTGTTTGGTATGGACATGGGGCACTTGGGGATGTGTGGGACAGACCTCTGCCCCAGTGCCAGCACTCAGGGATCAGATGTGTGTGTGACTCAGAGGAAGCTGTCTTAGCTGTTCACTGATGGAAGGAAAAGAGGGGGACCTGCAGGAGCCAAAAGAAGCCCAAAGCACTTTTATAACCTACCAAGTTCATGCCCAAAAAAGCCATTCAAAGCTCAGTCCCTCAAGAGATAAAAGCTCCCTGTACTGAGAGAATTTCTGGAGCATCTTGTGAACGCTAAGTACAGTCTCCCTTAATTAATGGAAGTCAGCTCGGTGCAGTTGTGTGAAAAGCTCCAGTGACACAAAGCCTAGAAAAGCTTCAGCGAGGGAGCACAGCACCAGAAGGGTTTAATGGCATTATAATGTCCTTGAATTACAGTGGCCACAACACAGAGATGTATTCCAGCAGTACATTAGCAGTAAAAGAAAATCTACTCTTTCTCTCTTGAGCCCTTGTCACCTTCACTGAAAACTGGAGTTGCCGTCCCTGAGATATCAAAACTCAAAGGAAAGAGGAGGGGGAAACAAGAGAGGGGAGGGATTCCCTGGATTTTGGGAAGCAGACAGATTGGTTTTCCCCACAAATGACCCACCTTTCCCCAGTCCCTTTGCAGCTCCTGTTGCATTTTGGAAAGTGCTCGATGGCTTTCTGGAACAGCTGCTGTGTGTCCAGGCTGCTGCAGCCCTGCAGTCCCATCCCTGCTGTGCTAACAGAGCTGGGTCAGGGCAGAGCTCCTGGGGCACTGCTGGCACCCAGGACACGTGCAGGGCTCCCCTGGTGTGTTTGCTGCCCTGGTTTGGGGCTCTGGGAGCATATCCCACTGCCTGGCACAGGCCCTTCCTGCTGGCCAGGTCTGTCCTGCAAGGGCTCAGCTCAGCAAACCCTCTGCACAAGACACTCCTTCTTTCCCAATTAACAGCTTTGAAAACACAATCTCAGAATGAGAGACAGAGAAGCTCGATTTTTCTGCTCCCCCTCCACCTTTTTAGCCCTTCTCTTGTGCTGGAAGATGAATGGCTCGGATGTGTCTGCAGGAACACGGGCATGGCTAATCTGCCTCTCTATTGATGACCTGTTTCTGAATGTGCTGGCCTGATTTATGAAAATGTACTGTACTTTGCCCCATGTTTTGATGTTGCTCTGTTAGGACTGCATGCAAACTGCAGCAGAACAGTGATGCTTATTCATTCAAACAGTGAAGGGCTGGCTGGGAACTCAATGAGCTCATAGTTGCTGCTGCCTTCCCTTACAGCCAGGGAAGCAGGCACAGGCGGGGATCCCAAGCACAGTCATTTCTTTCCTGGCCATCAGTTTGTTCTATAAATCATAATCTTGAAGGCACAAGGTCATGGTATTTATTTAATCATTCATACAGCAGTCTTTTAGGGATGGAGTCTTTTTTAAACTCTCTCTGTGCAGTAAACCCTGATAAAGTTGGACTCGAGGTCTGCCTGCCTGCCAAATTTTCTTTCTCTTGTTATTGCTTGAGCATTAATGAATTTAAAATCTAAGAGTCTGATCCCTGTCTTTGACCAGCACAATTCAGCAGTTATCTCTGTGGCCTGGGAGAGTCTGTAGAGTTCCAGCCCCTGTGGCTGAGCTGCTCTTCACACGCTCTCAAACTAATAAAACCAGCAGCAGAATCCCATCAGAAGTCCCTGTTCAGGCAGTGAAGCCTTACCCAGGCAGGAGGAGGTTTGGCAGGTGCCCTGCCAGCAGCCCTGGTGAAGTGCAGAGCAGGGGACACAGAGGGGACAGGCATGGGACACATGGGGGACATGAAAGGGATGCACAGTGCACATGAGTGGGACATGCAGGGGACACAAAAGGGACAGTCAGTGGACATGCAGGACCCAGTGGCTCCACGTGGCACTTTGGAAGCTCAGCTCTGATCTCTGTGCTGGGAGGCACAAAGGTTCACCTGCTGCCCTCAGCCCCTAGGAAGTGTTTCAGTCCTTAAGTGCCTTAGGGCGTCAGTCCCAGGTCTGTCAGGTTTAATTGCCTAATGTGTTAATTAGCTAAGAGTGGCCAATGTGAGGTGTTGGGAGCTGGAAGCAGAGGTGGCAAGGAGGTCACACAAAGCTGTGTGAAAACCTTGGTGTTCAGACCATTCCCTGTGCCCGTGGTCTAGCCTGCAGAGCTCAGGGGTGAGTGCAGGACCCCAGGGCCAGCAGCTCCTGGGCTCTGTGTGCCCTTGGGGCCACCCTGCCTTCAGCTTCAGCTGTTCCTTCCCGGTGGCAGTCAGCACTTGAAGGCTCTGCCCAGTTTCCCTGGTGTCGCAGGGGAGGCAGAAGGCAGCAGGCAGAGCTCATTAGCACATAGGAGACTTGTCTGGTGTGAGAACAGCACTTAAATTACAAACAGACAACAGGGATAAGCACAGTGCCAGCAGCAGCAGACGATTCCCACTTAGAGAAGCAAGGGGGGAGAAGGAGCAGATGTGCCAGGCAGTGCCTGGAGGGATCTCAGCTCCTGCCTGTTGGACAGACACTGCAGCAGGGTGGTTCCTGCCCTGGGATACTCCACTGCAGAAATGGCTGCTCTGGTGCTGCTCCCCACGGGGGTGCCTGTGCTCGCAGCCTCCCCTGCAGCCCTTCCTGCAGGCTCACATCGAGCTTCTCCAAGCTTTGCCAGGCTCATCTTCCTCAGCTGGGATCAGCAGTGGATGTGACACCAGTGCCCTGCGATGTGTCTGTGCTCAGCTGCCTGCCCCGAGCTCCTCCCCTCCTGTCTTGAGGGGGTTTTGACAGCAGCTGGATTTTCTTGAGCCTGGATCCTGACAGGAGCTGGTGTAAAACAGGCTTACCTGCGACAATCCCAAAAAACCATAAATCTGCCTGTAAACAAACTCCTTACTGTCCTGCTGAAACCAACAGCAGCTCAAGAGTTTGACCTTAAAACAGACATGGCTTGGAAGGGAGACACTGCAAGAGCCATGATAACCTTTTATTGGTGTGTTACCTTGGCTCAGACAAGCCAGGGTGGAAATGCATTTGCTGTGGATTTGTCTGTGAGGGGCTTGTTGTTTGTTTAAAGATAATAATATTAGGAATGCCAATTATCCTACAAAAGCTGGTGATATTTAAATATGATTTAAATTCATTCAGCATTTAAACAGAAAAGTAGGCATTAAATTCAGACAAGGATGAGACTATACATTCCAGAGTGAGAAATATTAAATACATTGATGGACTGGAATAGAAGGTCTGGCTGGTAATGGATTGTGAAAAGAGTTCAGGGTTCTAATAGATCATTCCTTCAGATCATCAGCACGGTAAAGTGGTAGTTAATAAATTATTTGACGTGCACATTTACTCATATATTTTAACTAACTGTAATGAACGGGTCCTGTCAGCTCACCTAGATCCTTGCAGTAGCTGCTAAATCGCTTGAGTGAGATTTACTAACTCTCTGCAATATTGATGTCCAGGGCTGCAGGTGATAAATAAAGTGACATCAGGCCTGGCTTGGGCTCCTGTTCCAGTGCTGTGCAAGGCTGGCAGCAGGGGTGCAGCTCCCCAGTGGACAGCCCTGGCCATCAGTGAGCTTTTTCTGGGATGAGTTTTGGTTGTGACCAGCCCATTCCCTGGTACCTGTGCAGGACTCTTGAGCTCTGTCCCATTCTGGGGTGGATTAGAGAGATCTGCCCCTCCTCAGTTCTTCCTGCAGGCACTTACCTGTTCCCAGGTGAGGAGGGTTCCTTGGGCTGCACACAGGGGAGAGCAGGAGCCCTGGGGAGTCTGGCTGAGCTGTGGGGAGAGGAGAGGAACATTCTCTCCCTGCCATTATCCTGCTGTTGGAGTGGGAATTAAGGACCAAGAAAAGGCTGTTCCCTTATCTTAGATTATACTGGAACTGTTTATAGCAGGAAAACCCAGCCTGATGCTGAATTACACAGGCTATTAAGGGCACACCAGGCATCTTTCTTGTTATTCCTAGTTGTCCTCTGAACCTGAAGCTAGTTTAAACCTAGATCCCTTCTCTTCCTCCCACTCACTTACCCAGCATGTGCTGAACTTTATAATTAGTGAAGAGACTCATAAATTTTTTTTTTTCCTTCTCCTCTTTATTTTCAGGTTTCTGACAGATGTGACTATGTCTTTGTCAATGGGAAGGAAATGAAAGGCAAAGTGAATGTCATAGTTAATTTTACTTACCAGCATCTGAGTGCCCCTTTAGAAATGACAGTCTGGATTCCTCGTCTCCCGCTGCAGATAGAGGTCTCCGACACAGAACTAAATCAGATCAAGGGGTGGAGAGTCCCCATCATCTCTAATAAGAGGTAGGTTTCATTAGAGGATGTTCATTCTGGGCTGTGCACTTGCCAGGGACCTGTCAGGACCAGTGGATCTGAACATGCTCATTTGGCCTTAATGCAATTCTGCTGTAAATTTGAAGGTCACCAGACATTTATTCAATAGCTCCTGCACTGGATTTGTAAGGGAAATGGAGGCTGCAGGTTGCACGAACCTAGATTGGAAATCAATTTCCTTTTGTAGCACTAATGACTGAGATGGGAAGAGCCAATTGGTCAAGTTAGGCAGGATCAGCCATGCGGCAGCAAGGAGACATCAGCAAGAACCAGCTCTGGCAGGGCTGGGCTGTCTCCAGCCTGTTCACAGGTCCTGGCAGCTCACGGATCCATTGTCAGTGGTCATAAATAGCACATCAGTGTTTCACATTCCTGTAGGGCCCAGTGGCACTGAGCAGTGTCCCAAAGTCAGAACACAGAGCTTTCAGACACTGTCAGTGCCCACAGGACAGAGGATGGATGAAGCAGGTCAGAACCATCTGCATCTGATGTCAATGTTATTAAAAACAAGAGGAACAAACTGATAAAGTAGGTACTTGGTATTCTCACCTGCAAATGAAGACATTTATTACAGGTTTCTGTTAGCATCAGAGCAAAGACATTTTGGTGGAGATGTGATTTCAAATTGTACTGTTCAGAGAGGGATGTGTGTGTAGGTGCAGAGATTTCCATGGCAACACAAAAGATGTTTATGGGAAGATCCAGAAAGAAAAGAAGTGTGAAGGTCCTGAAAGCAAGGACTTGACATGGAAAACGATGGAAGATACTTGGGGAGAACAGTGTGGTAGCAAAGCTGGGAGGCCAGTTGGTGATCTCAAATGCTGATTTTGGATAAAAGCGGGAGAACCTGGAGGAAGCAGCTTGGTGCCACAGCCAGGCTGCAGGCTGAGGGCAGCAGGGGCTCCCCCAGCCCAGCTGAACTTTCCCTGTTGTTGTGTGGCAGGCCAGCCAGGGACAGCGATGACGAGGATGAGGATGAGCGCCGGGGCAGGGGCTGCACCCTGCAGTACCAGCATGCCATGGTCAGGGTGCTGACACAGTTTGTGGCAGAGCCCCCAGAGCCTGGGGCTCAGCTCAGCTACCTGCTGGGCTCAGACTGGCAGCTGGACATCACCCACCTGGTCAGGGACTTCATGCAGGTGGAGGAACCCAGGATCGCCAGGCTGCAGGATGGGCAGGTGCTGGTTGGGCTGGAGCTTGGAATGACCACGATCCAGGTAAGGAAGTCACTGGTGTGTTCCTGTTCCTCCCTGGGAATGGGTGATCCAGCATTAACAACAAAAACCAGAGCCAGCAACTTGGGAATGGAAAAGAATTGAAACACGAACTAGAAGATGTGGAAGAGAAGAGTTTTCTCTCCTTATCTGGTGCCCCAAAGTGTGGGAGATGAGAGTTTAATTTAATTTAATCCAACCTGGATTTTGGGAGGCTTTTTCTGATTATTTTGGTCTAAGGCTGCTTTTTGAACCTGGAGCCAGGGTTTGGGTAATCACAAGGCATGCAGCTGCTGGAACAGCTCAGTCTTCTCCCAGCCTGCCCTGACTGAGCAAAGGGTAAAGTGAAAATTAACCAGTGCTGGTTAAGGAAGTGAGACTGGAATATTAATCCAAATATTAATTAAAAGAAGGGGAAAAGGAAATGGGGAGAGAGATTATTTCAATGATACTGAAGTAAAAAAACATTTTAACACTAGAACAGGGAAAAAATCTCTCCAAATATGCTTATCATCCCAAAGTGTCAAAGCAGAAAACAACCAGCACACCCGTCGATAACGAGGCTGTCAAGGCTGGAGAAATGGGATTTGAGGTTTTTGACTTTCTGCAAAATCTGAGATTTTCTCAATGCCTTTCTAAAGCTCTGCAACTTACAGTGCTCCAACCAATGCACATAAAACTGCGGAAAGAAAAATCCAAGGGTAAAAAGCTGAGAGCAAATTATATTTAAAGAATACCTCTTATAAGCTGCTTCAAAAATGCTCTGTACCCTGTATGGATCATTAAATTCAACTCGCTTGCTAATGAGCATCATGGATGTCATGTATCACTGCACTGACCTCTGTGTGTGTTTTCTTAACCAAAACAAATTCTCTCTGTCAATTTTGCATTCAGTACCGTAAGAGGTTATTGTAGCAATACATTACCCTTCCTTCCCACAGGATAGAAATAAATACCATTTATTCAGTGGATTTTATATATATATCTACAGACTGAATTATATTTATGCTACCTCAGAACAGGAGGATTAATCAAATACTTAAATTTCACGTGAAGGATTACATTTACAACTAGTTACTACAGCTGAGGCAGATGTGGTTGGCACATTGCAGAGGGGAATGGCACAGGTGATTACAGTTGCACAGGTAAAAGGTGTTGTAAGGCCCCTGTTAGAGTTACAGAATGTGAGTAGCCCTTTTTAATACTATTTTAATAGTGTCTGCTGTGAGAAATTCCTCATAAACATCCCTTCCCTGTGTTACATTAATTCTGTGTGGGTATTTTACTTGGTGCTGTACAAAATAGCTGTTGCTAACTTCAGTTTTTCTTTCCAGATCTTGTCCCCCCTTTCAGATGCCATCTTGGCTGAGAAGACAGTGACAGTCCTGGATGAGAAGGTGACAATAACTGACCTGGGAGTGCAGCTGGTGACAGGCCTGTCCCTGTCTCTGCAGCTCAGCCCAGGGAGCAACAGAGCCATCTTTGCTACTGCAGTGGCACAGGAGCTGCTCCAGTCCCCAAAGCAGGTACTGGGAGCCCAGCTGGGCTGTGTGGAAGGAACTGCTCTGAGTCACTGCCTCTGACATTTCCAGCTGCTGCAGTCGAGCAGATTTTTACCAATAGTGTGCTAATGAAACATTCTGTTTATGGGACTCTCCTGAAGGCCACCAAGGACCCTAAACAGAAAAATAAAGATCTCACGAAAAGGGCATTGTGCTTTAACAGCCCCAGGCACCAAACACCCCTCCTGGTGTTTATGGGCTCGTGGCTGATCCCATAAATAACAGGCAGTGGTGTGTCAGAATTGAGCACCAGCAGTGCCCTTAAACACACACACACATGTCTTTCCTGTCCCATCCTGCACCCATCTAGATCCCAGGACATCCTTCCATATTCAACCTCCCACCACAGGTGTCCAAATCTCCCCTTTAATTCCACCTTTACATGAGAAAGTGTCTTGTGTTATGCCAAACCCTTCTTCCTTTAGTCACTTCCTGGGAGCACTTTAAGAAGTCAGGGAACATCCCTTTCATTCTGATTCATTACTGGAATATGAATCAGCATCTCTGACTCATTTCCTGATTCATGATTTCATAAACCATTTTTCCCCCTTTATTACTCTTAGTTCCTTTATTAGGGAACCAACAGTTACCAAGGGCTTTTGGACTTTGCTATGTCCTCAGCAGTCCCTGCATGGTATTTGTCCTTGTGTTTCTGTGCACATTTGGAATTTAAACTTTTTTTCCAAACCAAATCCATCAGTCTGGGACTTTCATCAAGGATGCACTGGGCTCTTAACACTTAAGCATGTTCTGAGCTTTAAAGGTAAACGAGCATGGCATGCACATTTGAAGTCTGGCCAATGCTGAGGTGCTTTAATTCATCACGGGGTCTTATCCTTGGGATGCAGGATGAGAAATAATGCAGAGCTGCTGTCTTTATAGGGTGATAAAAATCAGGCTCCCATAGTGTTCCAGGAGTCAAGGAATTGATGTCAGGCAGGTTGAGGGAAGGCCAGTGAGCTAATCCATGACATGGGGAGTTTAACAAAGTGCCCTGACTTCCCAGGAGCAGGGGCTGATGCCAGCCAGCCCCTCTGTGCTGCCCAGCTCCCAAAAATGGAGTTTGGGCAGGTCCTTCTCTGGATGCAGGGCTGCACTGGATCCACACAGAACCAGAGAGGAAACTGGGGATCCTGCAGTCTGACTCTGCTTGGAAAGGCAGCTGAGTCCCTCCACTGCTCAGGATATGATTTTCAGAGCACAGTAGCAATGCAAAATTATTAAATGATTATGCAGGTTTAAGCAACACAGTGGGAGGATGAGAGTTGATGACATAAATTCTATGCAGCCTTCAAGAAACATCCAAAGATTAATAAACACAAAGCTGGGATTTATGACAGTGTCAGCAAAGTCTTAGGGCTCTGTCCTGAAATAGAGACAGAAGCAAATCTCCCATTGAAGCAGGGGGAGCTTTGTGGCTCTGAGGATTTCAGAATCAGGCCAGTAGATTATGTACCATAGAATCCCAAAAGACTGGAAGTTCATTCTCCATGCTCTGAACAGGTGAATGACTTTGTGCTATGAACAATTTGAAGGATCATCATACGTGTTTATTCTCTGTACATATGTGGAGTTAGAATGTAAATACTGTCAGTATGAAAAACTGCTTATTTAAAGAAACAGCACTTTTATATTCACGGTTTTCACAAGTTGATTTGTTGGTTGGCTGGCTGGCTGGAAGACTCTCAGAGCAAGGAGATCCCAACTCTGAGCAGACAAAGGCTCATTTCAGACAGTAGAGATTCCCCTGATGGAGCCAGGTCTGTCTGGTGGGGATTCTCCAGAGCAGATATCCCAAGCAGGGCAAGCCAGACCATCAGAAGCAGGAATGAGATTCCAGGAGAGCGACCTGAATTTTGTCTGTAAATGATCAATGTATGAATACAAAGATTTTTTTCAGGTGGCACAACAATTTTCAATAGCCAATTGAAAGTCCTTAGAGGACCTGATTTTCAGAAACGGGTGAGCACACATTTTCTGAAATTTAAAAATACTTGAAAATGTTTCAAGTTAGAAGGCAAAAGTCAAGGATCCCAGGAAAGCTGCAGCATTAGGCATGTTGTGTTATGGAACTAGTAGCCAGGTCGGATTCATTTGCACTCAGTGGAAGCCTCCCTGCACACTGGAGTACACAATCTGCATTGCTGTGACACAAGATTAAACTTTATTATTGTCTTGCTTTTAATCACTAACAAGCGTAAAAATTACCCTGGCCATTTCCTAAAGAAGCAACTGATGGGTTTCCTCTACTTACACAATCTGCTAATTTAATTTGGGAGACAGAAATCAAGGAGTGAGGTCTGGAGTCATGTGTGGACCTGCTTGCTGTATTAGCTATCTTTTAACATGTGCTTTGTGTAATAAGAGGAGACTTTGTATTTTAAGCAGTTTAGAAATAATGTTGGGGGTTTTTTTATGTAAATATATAACAGTAAATGATCTCAGTCACTGGTAATGCTTCCTGACATGCAATTTATTACGGTGCTGAAGTAGATTCTGCAGAGCCCAGGGGATACAGCTCCTTTAAGCACCTTTGTGAAAACAAATCTTATTATCAACGAGTGTTTTAGACTATTTCTTTTCACGCCTTGGCAAGATATTAATTTCACTGCTCTCCCTATTTCTTTCTGTTCTGATCACTAATGGGATGTGGATCTTGTGAGGAGGAGGGAATAGACCAGAGCAGAGCACATTTCCCTGGCTGATCACTCTGAGTGGGTGTATATTTGTTTTATATATTACAGGAAGCAGCCATCAGCTGCTGGATCCAGTTCAGTGATGGATCTGTCATGCCCTTGGATATTTATGACTCCAAAGACTTCTCCTTGTCTGCCACCTCTCTGGATGAGAAGGTGGTCTCCGTCCACCATGACCCCAAATTCAAGTGGCCTGTGATTGCTGCCGAGACCGAGGGCCAGGGCACCCTGGTGAAGGTGGAGATGGTGATCAGTGAATCGTGCCAGAAATCCAAAAGGAAGAGCATCCTGGCTGTTGGGAGTGGCAGCATCAAAGTCAAGTTTGGGCAGAGTGATGCCAACCCCAACATCAGTGACAGCAAGCACAGGGGTGCTGGTGTCCACCTGGAAAACCACGCCAGTGACCGGCGCCAAAAAGCCACCTGGCAGGAGAGAGGGGGAGGAGATGGACAGTACTACAGCTCCTCCATGGGCCACGAGCAGGGCAGGGGCACCACCACCCACAGGTCCATCCTGAGCAGGAAGGAGGACAGAGAGAGCCTCCTGGATGATGACAGCCAGAACCTGCCCATAGACTTCACCAGCTTCCCTGCACAGGTGGATCTGCCCAGGGACGGCGGGGACTCGGAGGACAATGACCTGGTGCAGTCCCCCAGGGGTCTCAGTGACCTGGAGATAGGGATGTATGCACTTCTGGGGGTGTTCTGCCTGGCCATCCTGGTGTTCCTGATCAACTGTGTCACTTTTGCTTTGAAGTACAGAAACAAACAAGTTCCCTTTGAGGAGCAGGAGGGCATGAGCCACTCTCATGACTGGGTTGGGCTGAGCAACAGGACAGAGCTCCTGGAGAACCACATCAACTTCTCATCCCAACAAGATGAACGTATCACAGCCATTGACAGAGGAGTGGACTATGAGGAGAGCAAGTACCTCCTCAACACAACTGCCACCAAAAATATCAATGGACAGTCTTTCAGGTCTCCTGAGTCCACATTCAGTGAAGGGAAGGAACAGAAAAGTGAACCAACCACCTCTCCTACCTCTAAGAGGAAACGGGTTAAATTCACCACCTTTACCACCATCTCCTCTGATGATGGGTGTCCAACTGTCAACTCAATCTTGATGAGTAATGAGGATGACATCAAATGGGTCTGCCAGGATATGGACCTGGGGGAGTGCAAAGAACTTAAAAACTACATGGAGAGATTACACGAAAATGCGTAATGAGACACAAAAGGCTTTTTTGGTTTGGTTTGTTCGTTTGTTTGTTTGTTTTTCACTCACCTTCTGCCTTTAATTTTGGGTAGTGGGGCAAAAATGTTGTATTCTAACAAGAATCAGCTGGTGGATAGTAACTCATTGGAGCCCCAAGAAGCCACCCAAAAGCAGCTGGGAGAGCAGAGATCCTGGACAGCTCTTAAAATTCAAGTCTTCTCTGTGCTGAGAGATGGAAGTGAGAGATGTGTGTGGTTTTTTGATACACGGTAACATGAAAAAAAAACTTAGAAAAATAACACGGTCTCATTCTCTGTGCTTTCCCAGGAAATCAATAAATATAACAAACTCCAGTGCAGTTTGGATATTACAAAGCTCACACAGCTCTACTGTTCAATATTGCAAGCTTTGGTTAAAAGCAAAAGATTGGTCTCAGAATAAATAGATCCATGAAAAGAGCACGTCGTTCGAGCCACGTGCAGAGAATATCCATCCAGGAACATTAATTTAAAGCTGACAAAAACCAACAGTGTGAACGAAGCAGCTCCCAGAGCTGAGGAGGCAGGAGTTTCCAAAGAGTCTGGAGGGGATAAAGGCGTAACTGGGCTGTTTACAAACCAGCATGTTTGCCTCCCAAGCACTGACAATGGATACACAGATACAGTTCAAACTGAAACTCTCTTTTTAAGTACATGCCAAGGTAATTAACTTTGCCAGCCAATTTTCGGTATTTCTTAATTTGTAAAATAGAAGAAGATATAATCTCTACTCAGAATATCACTCATATTAAGGAAGGTCCATTTTGGAAAGTTTGAGAGAACGAGCTATTTTTAAAAGCCCACTTTATTTGACTGTCCTGTTTGGAATTTGTATTCCCTTTCCCTGGAGCTCCCCATCTGGTATGCTGAGGGCACTTCCCACATCAGTCAGCCTTGGTCCCTTCCCCTTCCCCTTCCCCTCCCTTCCCCTCCCCTCTCACTCCTCCAGGGCTGCTCCTGCCAAGCCCAGCCCTGCAGGTACCACGTTGTCCTTTCCACGCTGTCCTTTCCATGCTGTCCTTTCCATGCTGTCCTTTCCCAAAGCTGTCCCTGGGCTCAGTGCCACCTGTGCTCACCTGGCCACCACCACCTCCACCAGCCTCTTTGTCCATCCCCTCCTCTGGGGGAGCTGGGGGTGTTCAGTTCTTTGTGCTTCCCCCCTCTTCAGCCCAGCACGTTTGGAGGGCACTGGGAGGTCACAGGGCAGAGCTGCACATTCAACATTGAACCCTGCACAGCTAAACTCAGCAGATAACATTTGTTTCTCCCAGGGGTGATGATTATCTTGTTTTCTTCTGATAAGGATGTACATACAGTAGGATTTCAGTGATTACCCTTCCACCCCGACGTGCCCTCCAGCCCACAAACCAGGACATTTCTTGTGAGGTCCAACAGCAGCCTCCAATGGCCAGTGGCAAAGTGCCAAAGCACTAAACTAAAATCCAGGCAGTGGATGTTACATATAAAAATATCTCCAAGCTCCCCTTTATTTTCTGGAGTAAGTCCTTGCCCCCTTTTTGTTAAGTCTTCCATCATTGAATCTAGGTTGCTCAGTTTAATACACACCCACCCTCCCACAAACACTTAGATTGAATCCCTCTATATTTAGAATGTACTGTAGATTGTAAGAATGTAATATATATATTTATAAACATGCCAACTGTGAATAAAATTTGCATTTTAGTGGCTTCATCTTTTTTTCCTACTCTGAACGCCTCTTTCCTTTCACTGTCAGAGCGTTTACCCTGAGAGAGCCTGGCAGCAATACAGAGATGTGTCCTTTGATGGATCCAGGGAGGCTCATGGCACAATCTACTCACAGAATTTTACATTCTGCAGTGCTGGGGGAAGAGCATACAGCACCAACAACGTGTTATGCTACAAATGTATGTGCACCAAGATCACCCTTCCAAGATTTGAAACTATTTGCAAATAAATCCACATGCTTTTATTTCTAGCCTGAAAGCTCAATAGATGAGTTTCTGCATTTGGGTTCTGGGATCCAAGAGGATCTTGGCTAAACCCCTTTTAAGGCAATTTTAGGAGGGTAGGTGAGTAAACAGAGCAAATGTGCCAAATAGTTTGGAGCTCAGATGGTCTTTGCTTTCTTTCAGCACCTGTAATCAAGGCTTGGATGACCCAGTGCAGGACGAGGAGCAGCAGTGAGGACAGGATGAGGAGCAGCAGTGACAGCACAGTGCAGGACGAGGTGCAGTAGTGCAGGACAGGCCAGTGCAGAGTCCAGACAAGCTCTGGCTGAGCTCTCAGGTGAGAGAAGCATCCTGAGTGCTGCAGCAAAGCCTGGCAGCCTCCCTGCAGGTCCAGCCCAGCCTTACCTCCAGCTCTGAGGCAGTTTTGGGTGCTTTTTGCACATCACTGGGTGATGTCTGCAGTGAGGCAGGCAGGGTGAGAGTGCCCAGGTGTCTCTGAAGCCCAGCAGAGCTGAGGTGTGAGTGCAAGATTGCCTTTCCAGTGTGGCAGTGCGTGGCCAGTGCCCCTCCCTGGGAGGAACAGGTACAGTCATGCTGGGAGCAGCCTGTCACAGCTGCCCTGCTGAATCCAGATTCTTGCTGAATCCAGATCCTGCTGAATCCAGATCCTGCTGAATCCAGATTCCTGCATCAGCTGTCTCTGGGGAGCAGGAGGAGCTAGCAGCAAGTTCCTCTGGTAGCACAAAGCACAGAAATGTTCCCTGAGGACAAACAGCCCGCAGCTGCAGCACTGAGGATCCTGACACACAGATCTGTGCCTGGCTGCTTGCTCAGAGCTCCCTGTGTATCCAACAGCTGGAACTGGCTGTTATCCATAGGGCAGTGCTGTAAATAATGCAGGGTGCTCAGAGTGCTCTTTTCCCATGGACTCCCAGTGCTCTGAGCAAGGTGTGCTCCTTACTGACCCAAGGTGAGGTGATCTGCCCAGAGTCACTGCAAATCCATGGCAAAACCCCACCGTGCAGGATCCTGAGAGTGAACTGTGGCCACCTGTATGCAAGCAGACACTCTAATTAATCTGCCAACAGCAGAATAGATCATCTTCCTAGCGAGATTTTTGCATGTGTCTGTTGGGAGGGGTGTCTGTGCACATTCCCTTTTTGTGCTGCACAGTGCCCACACTTCTAAGCAAAACCTTCTGCACCTTGGAGCATCCCAGGGAGAAATTTCATGTTTCAGGCAATCAGTTGAGATCCCACCTGGCAAACGTGGGGCCTAAATCCCATTCCCCATCATTAAAGCAGTGATGGTGTTTAGGTGCTGCATACACACAGTGTTTTGCAGCTGTGGCTCCCACTGGCAATCTCCTGAACCTGATAAAGAGCCCTGCTGACAGCAAACACTCTCCTGTGAGAGTTATTAATTACCTTTTTGTTTTCTTCTTTGCAGTTGCCTCTTATTTTCATGTTTGAGTCTCTCTTCCTGTGAGTAGACTGAGCATGTTTTATATTAAAAAAAAAAAAAAAAAAAGATAATTTATCTGATACAGTTTGGTTCTTTTTAGAGACTTTATTGCATGAATACAATCAGGAGTAGAAACTCAATGGTCCTATAAATCAGGTAAGCTGATTCTTTATTCTCTTCTTTCATTTTAAAAGCTTCCCCTTCAGCAGTCTTAAATATATGGTGGTTTAGACCCAGCTGCATTAATACACCAGTGAACTCCAAGTCTGAGCAACGCGGTTAAATAATTGTTTTAAAACAAGACTTCTCTAGAGGTGACTTGAAAAACCTGAATAGGTATTAAATCCATGTGCAGCCTGCGCCAAGTAGCTCTAGAAACTACTCCACACCTCGTTTCTGTAACAAATGGGATGTAAATGAAATGAGCGCCCTGGGGACACTTCAGTTCAACTCTGTATTTGTTCAGTTTCTCCAAGACTGCCAGCTCTCAGTCTCCTGTGGCTCCAGGGGCTGCTGTGCTGTGGAAGATCCTTAGTGAAGCTCCAGGACTGTGGAGTACAGCTTGGAAGAGCCTTTCACATGTGTCACTGAGGAGAGAGAGCTGGCTGGACTCACGTTGGTATTGATCAACGTCCAGCAAGCATCACTGAGGAATTAGCTCGGGGAAGGAGCTATCACTGCCAAATGGTGCGTTTAGAAAATGCCTCAAGCATTTAAAAAAAACTCCCAGAGATGAAATTATTTAGTCCTGAAAGCCCAGGACCTCTGTCACATATTTCTACATGTTTATTGTGGTGCCAGAGCCCATCCCTGCACAGCCCTGGAGCACTGCAGCCACACGTCTTACTGCCTGCAGGACAATGCCAGCAAAACTCAGAGCTGTCCTACTGCCAGCCCTCCCAGCTGTGACACCCAGGGTGAGGGACCTGGCAGGAGAGGACAAATGTGACCTGCAGGACAGCTGCAAGGTGCCAGCCCCAGCCATTCCTCAGTGCCCTGGCTGGCTGCAGCCTGAGCTGTCCCCTGAGGACAGCAGAGCTCTAAACCAGGTTAGAGTATCACCTGCAAAGTGCTGAGGAGACAGAATCTGCTTCCAGTTCATTTCTGCTTGAACACTCCCAGGTGGGCCCCACTTATGCCCTTACCCAGCCATATGCTTAAGCACCTTTCTGAAGGGCTGTTTGGCTTCCAACACCCATCACCTTCCTCATGCATAAATAATGCTCCTTCCCTGTGAAATCACTGATGTGCTGTTTGCCTTCTTGGCAGAAGCTGAAGCAGGTGACGTTCAGAACTGGCAGCACTAATGGCCTGAGCAGAGCAGAGCACCTGGGCCCTGCTCATCCTCAGGAGCAGCAGAAGGGCCAAAGTTACTGCAGACAAGCAAGTGTGCCTGAGACAGGATCATTTTCTACCTTCTAGCTGATGTGCTATGAGGACCTCTGTCAACAAATCCTTCATTATGCAGGCTCCTTGCTCCAGCTCCTGAGGAACAGCAAATTAAGCAGCCCACGGATGTAATATTAATGTCTGGAGAAGCAGCAGTGCTCCTGTGTTTGTGTGTACTGCCAATGCTCGTTAGGAAGCGCCCAGCAAGCTGCCAGGGTGGCTGCTGGATTACACACGACAAGCTGTGCCACATCTCCTCCAGCAGCCTGGGGAGCCTGCAGGGACACACCAGAGTCACCTTGGTTTGCACCAGCCCTGAGCCTGCTGGCTCCTTGCTGCTCTGGGGGCACAGGAGGGCTCCTGCCAGGCTCCCTTCTGCAGCCAGACCCTGCTCCAGCTCTGGTCCGTGCTGGGCTGGCACAGCTGGGTACCAGCTCTGTGCTTGAATTCCTCCAGCTCTGCTCTGTGCTGGGCTGGCACAGCTGGGTACCAGTTCTCTGTGACACCTGGCTGGGTACCAGCTCTCACAGGTGACACCTGGCTGGGTACCAGCTCTCTGTGGTACCTGGTTGGGTTCCAGCTCTCTGTGACACCTGGTAGAGCCCAGGTGGGTGTCCCCAGCACCAGAACGTTTCAGCTTTGAGGTGTAACAGGGACTGTGCTTATTCATGTTCAGGCCTGTGTTCCTAATAATTAAATTAGAGCTTCCTACAGTCAGTTAATGCACTAATGACAGGAAAACCAATCCAAGGAGCTTCAGTACTCAGCCCTGATGACTGAGTCCCATTCTCAGCCTTTTCCTGAGCTCGGTAACTGCAGATGGGCAGAGTGGAGCAGAAATCAGGACAGGAGAAAGGGGCTGTCCTTCCTCTCTCCCTGAGCACTGCCTGGGCCCAGGATGAGCTGTATCCATGAAGAACTCACCCCCCTGTACAGTTGTATCTCATGCCTCCCTATTTCTTCAGCAAATCCTTTGATTACTGTGGACACACATTTTCCATCGTGTTGTCACCAAGCCAAACCCCTAAATCACTGTGCTCCTCTTGGCCATTAATAACTTTTTACAGCTTTTTTCCATCAGTCCCCTCTCTCAGGCCTAATCAATAGCTTTGCTCTTAGCATTTGGCATTCCCTCCTGTTCTGCCCGTTAGGATACCAAGGTCAAATCAGTCCCTCTTGTTTCTCCCTTAAATAAGTGGAATCAGCCTGCAAAGTATTTTGCAATAGTGAAAAATCCTGTATATTGATCAGGTCGTGCTCTGTACCAAGCTCTCCACACAGCCTGGACTTTTAATACAGCACTTAGTAATTGTCTTTTGTAAGAGCAATTCCTGCAGCTGGAGAGGCATTTTTGGCAGGCTGCAAGTGCAAACTCAGAAGGATTTTTTTTTTTTTTTTTTTTATTGCACTGCACAATCCTTGCACAATCACCCCAGCCCCTGGAGAGCTATAGGATTTTAATCACCTCTTCTAATTGTTTTGTTCCCTCATCTTCCGCAGAGCTGGTGTCCCCCACTTTTACTGCACCCGTGAGGAGGGGCTGGAATTGCAGGGGGTGCTTTTTTAACTCTACTGTAATATGATTTGTGAGGCTGCTGGGGATGATTGCTGCAAAGAAGAGGGAGGACAGACAGACAAGCTGAGCATCATCACTCAAATCAGGCCTTAAACCAGGGGAAATTTCCAGGTTTTAGAGCAAGACTACCAGGCCAGTCTACTAAAAAAATTGCAACCAGCTAAATTTTGCCACTCTGATGCTCCTAAAGAAAATAACTTCATCTCCTCCTTCAGAGTCACACCCTTACATCTTGAAAGCCTGGTTCAGCTTCTCACCCTCCCCTGCAGTGACCTGGGCTATAAAAAGCTTCTCCTCCCTTTGGGGTGTAGGCTTGGGAGCTCTGAAGGGGATGGAAAAAGGGAAAGCAGCAGAGAGGGGGAGAAAGGAGCAAGAGGGGACAGGGATGGCTAAGCTGGGACTCGAGGGCACTTTGTAGCCAGCCCTGTTGGGAAGGGAACAGCAGGACACACACAAATCTCTGGGATTTGTGAGGTGCACCCAGCCCAGCCCTGGGACCAGCCCGAGCTGGGGGCACTGGTGCCACCTCCAGCAGGATTTCTGGTGAGCCCAGTGTCCCCAGCCCAGCCTGGACTGTGCCCTCCCTGTCTCCCATCCCCAGAGTCCATGTCCTGGCTGGATTAACCAGGAGCTCCCAGCCTGCTGCCCAAGGGGGCTGGGGGTGGAATGCCAAGCACAGATCTCCAAGGGAAATGCCTCTCACACTCCTGAGTGTTATCAGCTGCTGTGGCTTTGGATGGAGGCAGAGGGTGGGAGATGATGGTTTCCTATTCCAAGGCAGCAGGAGGCCTTAAGGAATTCATATTCTTGTATTTCTGTGGATGTACAAACATATATGAGTGCCTTAGGTATATCCAGAGTCACCTGTCCTCGTTTCTGCCTCTAATTCATCATTTGCTTACTACAGCTTCCCCATCCCCCATTTTAATGTTTTCACTTACTGTACTTTAAAGAGCCAGAAATAGCTTGTCAGATTGAGACAGCTCTTGAGAAGTTTAATTTTCCTAATGCTTGTTGGAAATCCCCTTTCTGAATCTGCAGGAATATTAAGGTTCTTAGCATGAGCTGTGCAGAGAGGGAATTTGCAAGTAAAGCTGTCAGGGAATTGCAGTTGGGTTAAGAGAGGCTTGATGGACAGCAGGATGGGTGCAGGAGGTGTCTCCAAGGAGGGGAGGATGCCTTGGAGCCGTGGGTGGCAGAGCTGGACGGGGTGGGTAAGTGCCAAGCATTTGTTTTCTCCCTGCCAGACCTGGGGAACAGAGAATTAGACAAAATTAGAGCAGAGGCACATGGAGTGTTTACAAGCAAGGTAAGAGCTCTAATGGGTTTTGCTGCTGGTTCCCCACCTGGATTCCTGTTGTCACTGTTGCTGTCACAGCCAGAGCTGCTGTGACACTGCAGAAGGTGTCCCTGCACCCAAACAAGGGCAGCTGGGAGCCCTGTCCCATTTTGGGGTGCAGGGACGGGGCCAAAGGGACAGCAAGATCCTCCTGAAGGAGGGCTGGGGACAGCACTGGGCATGAGCTGAGCGTTCAGTGCTGTCCCCAGCCAGGCAGTGCCACTCCTGCTGTGGGTGCTCTTCATGCAGAGAGGAAACCCAGAGGAGTTTTAGGGAACAGGGAGAGCATCCCTCCTGCAGGGGGTTCCCACCTGGCAGTGCCTGGATCCTGTGCTCTGCTCTGTGTCACCAGGGTGGTTCTGAGGGGATATTCCTCAGGAAAGGCAGATGATGGTGAGTGGCAGTGCCAGAGGAGTGTCCCTCCCATGGGCACCAGGCTCTCACAGGGAGCTCTGAGATGCAGGGCAGGGATCAACCCCTTTTCCTCCACCCTAAGCAAAGTGAATCCTTAAGTGAGATCAGAAAGGCTGATAATTCCTCCTCCTCCTCCCCTTTTTCACCTGCTCTTTCCTTGCTGAGTGTCTGGCCTCAGCGAATTACTGAAATTGAATATAGCAATTGAGGCTGCCCATTGTTCCCTGCTCTGTAATGTGCCGGAGTGGCACCTTTGTATTCATCCAGCCATCCCATCTCCTCAGCTGTGCTGCTCACACAATGCTTACAGGCAGAGAAGGGACCTGGAATGAGCTCCTGCATTATTCACTTCATTTATTTTGATACAATATTTGGAGCCACTTCATTAAATTCTCTTACAATGTCCTGTCATTTTTTTCCCCGTCTCCTTGCCAATGCCTGGCTCACACAGATAATGCAGCAGCCACAATATGGGGTGTGGGGAGGTGGGGAAAGAGATTTGTTTTCTACAAAAGGAGATAGCTGGGAATTGTGTGACTTACTGATCTGAGGGTTCCCTCTCTCTTCCCTTTAAAAAAAAAAAAAAAAAAAAAAAAAGAGCGAATGAGCTAGAAACACATCATTTTTGGGTAATAGATAAAGGCAGTAAATACTCAGAGCAATTAAGTCTTGAGCAAAGAGAAAAGCCTCCAATTTTACAGCCAGTGTGGGGCATGCAGAAGGCAGGATATATGAACACCTATTTACTGCCACTGAGAAATGAGCCCCTGTCTCCCTCACCTTTCAGTGTTTTCATAAATGCAGCAGATCAGTCTCATAAATTGGTTTTTTTTTTTTTCCTTTTTAACGTTCCAAACGCTGTGATCTGAGGAGGGACTGATGCAACACAGACTCTCCAGTGGCTCAGGGACTGCTGTTTTCCTGGCACTGCAGAATTTGTCAGAGTTGCCAGGAATGTCAGGAGCTTTCCTCCAGGTGTGGCTTCCAAATTACCGGAAGGAAAGACCTTGGCTCAGCAGTCCCGACTCTCCAGTGAGCAGGAGGGATGTTGAAGAAGAGAGTTTTATGCAGTGGAGTTCAGAAAATCACCACAGTGCCATTCCTCCCAGGTTTGATGGGGTTTTTTTGCCATTTCTGTCCTGCCTCCTCACAGTGTTTAAGGTGGAAGGGCTCCCCTGCGTGCATTTGAAGCAGCTTTGCAAAATCTCCTCTCCTCCAAGCTCTGCCCACACCCTTGGGGCTGTGCTGGTGCCTCCAGCACTTCTGTGGCTGATAAAATCAGGAGAGATTTGGGTCTCAGGTGAGGCTCCTGCTCTCATCCACACCTGCTGTGCATGAACACGTAATTATCTCACAGCAGTAACAGCCAGCCCTCAGCAGCTGGGTATCAACAGATACCACGTTTCACCTGGCTGTTCCTTCATCTCTGCCTTCATCATCCACAGCCCAAACACCTGAGGAAAGGTCAGCACTGACTTGGGAGTGGAAATAGCTCTAGAGAGCTCCACAACTGGGAGCCCATCAGCTGGGATTCTGCTCCTGTGTGGGAGAATGTGTCTTGTGGGGCCACCCATGGGCAAAAACCTGCAGTGGAGGCTCTGGCTCTGCATTCTTGCAGCAGTTAGGCCAGTAGGTCTCAAGCAGGAGCCACAGAGGTGAGGAAACCTTGGCCCAGAGCAAAAGGAACTCATTTCCAGAGTTTTGGGACAGCCACTGTAAGTATGAGACAGAAAGAACTAACTGTGGTGGTGGGAATAGAAAATACTTGATTTTAAAAATTATTTTCTGTGGTAGGAGCATTAACAAAAGCTTGTTACTGCCATGTGTGTATTTTTGGGACTGCAGAGGAGCTCCTGGCCACTGCAGCACCCACGAGCTGGGGGTGCTGGACTCCTCCAGCCTTTAATGCAGCATCCAAATCTTTCTGGGACACACCAGAGCTGCTGAGCCAAAGCAGCCAAAACTCCATTTTTATCCTAATTGTGCCGTGGCCCTTTATTGCTGACCTGTGGCAGGGATCACAGGCTGTGTGTTTATTGAGGGTGGGCTGATTATTTGTGCTGGTGGGGCTGTGTGTGCCCCTCAGAGCAGAGCAGGGCTCTCAGCTGAGCCTCCTGGCAGGATTCAGCAGGCTGGGACAGCTCCTTGGCAAGGAGTTGTAACAGCAGCTCCCTTGCAAAGGTTCCTGTGAATTATTTGGTTTCTCTGTGGTCACTCCTGAATTCTTTATTTGCTGTGTGGTTGGTTGGTTGGTTTTTCCCAAGCCTTTCTTTATAAAAATGAATATTCAGTATAGAAGAAAATGCTTTGTTACAGGGAATTATGATAAATATTCTGTTTAAACTCATTTTGATTTTCCTTTTTTTTAAGTAAAGCTGGACTCAAAAGGCTTAATTTGCAGCTGTTCAAATTAACTTTTTCTGGTGGAAATAATAGAGGTGGATGGTTAAAACTAATATTTTACTGGCTTTTTTGTAAGGGGATTTATAATCCACATGTTAGTTGACTGCAATTTAGGCTACCTAGGAAAGGGCTAATAAGGAACACAGCCTGTGCTCCCAGCCTCCAAAGGCAATTCATGTTAATAGATTGACATTTAAATATTTGATGTGGAAGAGAAAAAGAAAGAGAGAACATTTAACTGGCTGCAGCACAAACCAGGTTCAGAGTCATTCATATTCTTTATGTAGAAGTCAATGAAACATTTACTGGAGAGCAGAGTTGGTGTGACAGAATCTGTTCCTGTTGAAATACAGCTTCCCCTCAATGTCAACACAGAGTAACATTGCACAGAGCTGTTCCCTGTGTGACAATTATTTTAATTATTCAAGTAGCAGATGAATTCTTGTCACATTTTCAGCACGAACAGGTACCTGGGGTTTTTACAGCTTTGTGAGCCCTGCTGGCACCACAGGTGAGCAACACCTGCAGAGGCTGGCAGGGACAGAGGGCAGAGCTGCTGCAGGGATGGCCAGAGCCCTGGGACACTGAGGGGACACAGAGCCCTGGGACACTGAGGGGACACAGAGCCCTGGGGACACTGAGGGGACACAGAGCCCTGGGGACACTGAGGGGACACAGCCAGAGCCTGCCCTGCCTGCTCTGTGCTGGGGGAAGGAGCCACACAGCTCTTACTGCTGATTTCTCTTTTAATTGCATCTCCTGCTTCCATCTCAGGGCAGTTGGATTTGGGGAATCTTCTGTTTCAGTTATTACCAAAAAGGGCATCTTGTTACACTGGACTCCTGCCCAGCAAACACCAACTAATTATTAAATCTGTCTCTTTCTCTAATTACTTTTAATTAATTAATTTTTTTAATGACAGTGGTTGCTTGTTTAGTCCTTTTCTCCCTTTTCAATCCATAGCTCTCTTCACTGTTATTGGTACTCTCTAGCTCCAGGCTGACATCCCCAATGAAAATTAGCTTTATTATCCTATCTTTCTGATGAGTTTGGGTTTAGTCCAGTTGCCACCATGTGTTTTTTTAGCAGAGTTCAGGTTGTTGAACAGACTTACAGGGAGGCTGAGGTGAGGCACAGGAATTTGTACAGCCTCTTTAATCTGTGTCTGAAGATGTGAGCAGCAGGGTGTGAAGGCAGGGCCAGGGGACAGTTCTGACAGTGAGGGGACGAGTGGCCAAGGGTGCCCAGGTTTGTGTTTGCAGGTGTGTCTGTCAGCAACACTCAGCTCAGCAGCAGCCAGAAGAGCTCTGCACTTGCTGAGTTTGAGCTGGATGAACATTGCTGCTTTCTTTGGGGCTCAGAAAGAGTCTGGGCACACCTGCTGCAGCTGGAGTGGACTCAGAGCTCACAGAAACTACTCCAGAGCCTTCAGTGTGGCTCCATTGCTCATTTTGGAGTAAATGAAAATAACACCCCATCCCAAATCTTTATTTTGGACTGAACCCCTCCAGCCTGGCAGTAGTTACTGTTCTCTAGCATTGCATTATCTTGCTGCATGACTGGCCTTTGGGACTGTTCCTTCAACCTTGGAGGTTTTTGTGGTTTCAGTTTGCTGTTAGTGCTGGAAACTCTGCTTTGCATCCTCTGCTCCTAATCCGAGTCAAGCAGTGGTGATGGAACAGCGTGTTTGGAATAATTCTGTGTTTTCTCAGTAGGCACAGCCTTAACCTTCCCAGTAGTTCATGGCAGTTACAGCTGAGTTATTTGATTAAAATATTATTTTTACCAGCTACTTGAAAGTGCAGCAGCAATCTGATTTACCCTCATTGTCAGTGTGTGTTTGTTTAGGCTTTCAGATGAAATGAACTCCCCATTCATTTGGCACTAATGCCAAGGGGACTATTGTATTCCAAAATAATGGAGTGTAATATGCAGCAAAACATTTTGCTTCTGCACTTACATATAATACACAATGGAGAGTATTTGGTGGTTTAGGGTGTTAATCTGCTTCCTCTGGGAATGGGACTTGCAGGTTTTGTATCAGCCCAGAGTTGTCCCCAATCCATGGAGGAGCTCAGTGTGTCCAAGGCCAGGGATGGAGATTTTTGCTCTGGGGTTCCCTGCTGAGTGTTGTCATAAAAAAAAATGACTTTTTCCCACAAAACTCTGAAATTCTCTGAATTTTTTGTTGGCCTGAAAAACACTGTGGAACTAAAGAGCTGGACCATTTAAATCCTCAGTTTTTAGGCAGTATTTAGAGCCGAGGGCCCAGCTTTATGCCACAAAGGTGTGATTTCAGAGGTGCAGTGGATGCAAACCAGTGGGAGAGGGGAGAACAAACCCCTCGAGGGCTCTGTGTAGCCTAGCATCTCTCTGGTAATCTGCACTTCCCAAATCTCAGCTCAAGGTCTAAGCCATTAGAGTCCTTCCAACATGTCTTTGAAAGGCTTTTTGATTTTAATAATATCTGCTTTTTGTTGCTTTTCTTGACAAGATAGTGCCACTTGACATACGTTGTTGAAAAGGTAGTTTTCACCTCTTGTGTATATGGATACTCAGTCACTTAAAAAGCTTATTGGAATTTAATTTCAGCACTGCCATAGCAACATTTGACTTTTCTCATTTTAAGTAAAACCTCACTTATTTCTGAGTACTGGGCAGAGCATTTCTAACCCTGGCCTGTGTTGCAGGGAAAATGAAAATAAACAAAGGGAAAAGCAGGGGAAGCAACAGCAGCACATTCTCATTATTACATTTACATTAAGGGGCTCTCTATTTTCCTCCCTCCCAACACATGAAACAACAAGGTTTTATTTCAAATAAGTTTCTTGCTCAGTCCTTCATGGCTGGAAGTTAATACCCTGAGGAATAATCTGATTTATTGTCTCTAATTTTCTAAAGCAGAGCTGCTGCACGAATCCTTCCCACTAGTACAGCCAGATTCCCCAATTTTCCCCTGAAAATTGTGTGCTACAATTTGCTTTTAAAGCCTCCCCAACACACAGGAGGGTGCACAGGATCCTCCTGTTGGGGCAGGCAGCTCAACCTCAGCTGGAGACTCTGCTGCCCTTTCTTACAGAGGTAATTGTAGTGCTCTGGGGCACTTCTGGCCTTACCAAAAATAGCTGGGAGGAGGCAGACGCGCATTCCCAGGCACCACGAGGAAGGGGAATAGCATCTATTTTATGTGACAGCTTCTGAAAGAGCATCACAGAACTGCCAGCTTCATCTCCAGACTTGCTTTTTTAATTTTTTAATTTTTTTTTTTCTTTGCTGCCCATGATTAAATTTCTGTCTTCCCAGAAATTCTCACTATGAAGACACATTAATGGAACATACCTGCACCTTCTTTGTGTGTGGCAGTGGGGCAGGGGTTCTTTGAGATCAGGTGATCCCCAGTGACACTGGAGGGAGGTGCCAATGAACCTGTTCTGCCTCCCACACCTGCAGAGCCAGGGCTGCTCCTGTGCCTGCAAAGGGCAGCCCAGAGCTGAGCTGGGGCTGTGGAGCAAAATCCCAGCAAGTCCTGATGATTTATTCACTGAGGCCGTGCAGGAACAAGTGTTTGAAGTGTGGGAGGGACAGGAAAGTTCTCTCATTTAGCTGCAGCACAGGAACCACAAAAGGATTGAGGATGCAGCAGGGAACAGACTCACAATGCTCCAGGGACACCTGGGAGCATCTCCCAAGGCTACGTGACAGGAGATGGAATCAGGGAGAGACCAAACACAAACCAGACTGAGCTAGAGGCTCTGAGCAAGGCTTTAAAGCTGTTCAGAACAGAACCAGTGCTCGGGTCATCCTGGGATGGAAAAGAGACTGAAGTGGTGTTAAAAGATGATGAATATTCAGGACATGTAGCACGGATGTTCTCCTGGTCCAGAAAATGGTTATTAAATTTGTCCATTGCCTCTCACTTTGCTGTGCTGTCATACAGAAGAAGGTGCAGCTTTTTTGCCTGACTCGTGGTGCAGCCTGTGAAATAATCCAGGGCCAAGCCAGCCTTAGTTCAAACCAAATTCCAAAGTGGGATGCAGCTGGAAATCCTGGGCTGTGGGCCAGCCCTGCACTGGGAACTGGCTCAGGTGTGAATGCTTGCACAAGAAGGGATTTATGTAATTTTTAAAAGTGATTTCAGGTGAATTCTCACTTACCTCTTAACCTATTTTTAAAAGCAAAAAAAACCCAGCTCCCAGCTTCTTTCCAGTTTTGGGGATAAGGGATGGCAAAGGCCACACTCAGGGATTTGAGCTTCTGATGTATAACTCAAGTTAAATTACAGCTTTGGTAACTCAGTTCACTTTGTTAAAGCCACTAAAATAACAGTGTTGACTTTTCAATGGCAGGGATTAATTTTTGAAGCAATAGAGGAGCATTTAGTTTCAATGAACGATGGAACTTGACTGAACCAGACAAATGAAATAAGTGACCTTTATCTAGCAAGGTTATATTTGTGGCTGGACTTATTTCTTAAGCAGATTTGAAGTGCACAAAAATAGGAATTGCATGTAATAAGTACAGTAAAATATCACAAAAGGGGTGCCAGCACTTGCTCTGGAGCAGGAAGGGTTAAAGTGTGCTATGGGGGGGTGACCTCTTTTGGGTCAGGTGTCCACAGCTCTGATTTCTCAGTAGCCAGATGTTCTCTGCTGGTCTAATTAAAATGTGTTGTTTAATTTCAAACAAATGCTTTAAATTAGCTTCATGGCCGTGCTCTAGGGGAAATGAATTTCTAGAGTCATTTCTTTCAGGCACTGGACAAAACAAATGCTGGCCTAGATTTTTTGGAAAGGACGTGAGATTTCAAGTGCCTTCAATATTTGATACCTAAAAGAGATGTCACAGGAATGATTACTTGATAAAAATATGTTTCATTTAAAGAGAATTACATTGTAGAAGTAATTGAAAATGTTGACTGCTTCTCCAAAAATCAGGAATGTTGGATTTTACTACAGTTTGCTCTTATATTGGTGAGACTTTTCATTTTAATAAGTAGCTGCTTTCCTCTAAATTCTCCATGCAGTTAAGGCCCTGGGAAATGAAGGTTTTGTTTTGTCTGTGTCAGGCAGAATGAAAGGCACTGAGGAGCTGTGGGGACCTGCTCTTACACGAGGTTTAAGTTTCAAACATTAAAGGAACTGGGCTGGGACCAACCAGACAGAGGAGGGTGGAAGTGAAATAAATTCTGGAGTGATGAAATTACTTTGGACAACTTAATGAAAAAAAAAATGCTCAGATCCCACTGAGCCATTAAATGACTGAATTCCACATGGAAGCACCCATCTCCTCTGACAAGCCTTTGACAAAACTGTTTCTTTATTTTCATGGGGAATGATTCCTGACCTAAAGATTAAAAATTTTAGACTGAGGGGAACAGGACGAGTTATGAGCCCAAGAAACAGGAGAAAATCCACTGGAAATGAAGGCTGAATTGTTTGTGCATTTATTAAAGCTAAAGGTGGCATTTGCAGATGTTTGGGTTGGTTAATATTGGGGCTAAACTGATGGTAAATGATTTGCAAAAGAAGCACAAATATTTTTAAATCTTCTAATGTTCTTTCATGATTTAGTCCTGATAGGACTGGGGTTCTGTAAATGGAAACCCCAATGGTCAGCACCCCAAAAAATGGGAATACTTAGCCCAGCATGAGTGTTCCTAGGGCAGACTGGTTAGGAAAGAATAGAAACCAACTGTGAAAATTGGGATGTGTGTGCTGTAGGGCTAATGAAAATGAAATCCTAATTCAGAAAGGTTTGTCACATGCCACCAAATTGTCCCCAGTTCTGGGGTGATGGTGCCAAGGAAGGGAACAGCATGGTGGGACCCATTGTCCAGGTTTCCCATGGCTTCAGTGGCAGAGTTAACTGCAAAATAAAATGCCTGTAATTGGATTCATTAACAGTACATTTCAAGGTCCTGAAATACAGAAGTAGCCGTGGGGTAAATGCACAATGGAGGGTTTTTTCCCTGCAAACAGAACAAGTGCTATTTTTGGAACTGTATCTGCATCTCATTGAGGTGTGATTTGCTTAAAACGCTGCTTGGGTAGGAGTGGGGCTTTGAAGGGGAAGATAAATACTATAATTAGGGCTGCAGGACAACAAAAGGATTATTCTTACCTATAAAATCATTTGAGTGAAGTTGCTGCAAAGATAATTATACCCAAAACTGCTTGCATGGGTCTCATATTTTCCTTACAAGGACTTACAAGACTCATTGAATATTTATAGGGCTGGAACATAAGACTGGATGAAATTTAAAACATAAATCCAGTCACAGTTTATGATGATGAAATTCCCTGCAGTTGTTGCCCCAACCTTTTAGCCTTCACAGCCAGGTTTGCTGTGGCAGAGCAGAGCCCCTGTGATGAATGGGCCCAGAGCTGAGTGCCCCTGATTGATGAGTTCTGCCTCCTCTGACAGCCTCACACAGGCCTGAGAGCTCAGCTCAACACAAATTTGAGTTGTTTTCCTTTTTTTTTTTTTCTTTTTCTCCTTCATGCATCCCTTGCAGAAGAAGGGCTGTTTGTGCTTCTGCCACGGTTATCACATGCAAATGAGCATGCTGTTTCCCAGATGCAGATTTCATATTTATAGATTAAAATACAGCCTGAAAAATCATATGTTAATTACATTCTGAGGGTGCAGCAGAATTTCTCACTTGAGCATATTTTGTTTTGCTGGGAATAGCACAAATTCCAGATCTATATATTTATAGTTGAAGCTTAGTAATAAATGTATCAGGCTGCAGAAAAAGCTTTCTAATCATTACTATTACTAATCACTCACCATTAGCTCAGTGCTTAGGCTTCTATCCCACATTGTGCATTTGCTGATTTAAGAACTTGTTTTTCTCAAAAGACAACCAATATTATTGGCAGGGGAGGGGGGAATGGCTAAGGATCAAAGCCAATCAAGCAGGGTATCAGAAATCAGGAGACCTCTGAGAGGTTTTGAGAGGAACAGGACACCCTGAAGTTGGCTCAGCTAGTTAGAAAAGTCCTTTTTTAGTCCCTATAAAGGTCCCCTGCCACACGTGAAGCTGAAAATCCATGTTGCAGGAGTTCCTCCTTCAGTGTCTGGTTTGTAGTGGCCAAAAGAGACCCAGCAGGGCCCAGAGAAACCCAGCTGGAGAATTCAGCTGCAGATTTCCAGTCTGTTCAGGGCTGGCTGGTGGCTTTTTAAACTGAGGAGCAGCACAGCTGCACCTCCATCCCAGCATGGCAAAGGACAATCCAGGAATATTTAGGCAAAATGTGCTCAGAAGCGAGTGCAGCAGTTGTGGGATTTGAAATCAGGCTGGGGTTACCCATAGGGATTGTGTTACAGAAAACAAGGAGGGAAATTTGGGAGAAATCAATATACAACGTTCAAACTGCTTTCTTTTTTACTGTATTAGAACCTTGCAAAACATCAAAAATAGAGAGGGGAGCTTAAAATACACTGTGAACTTCATTATTACAAAAAAAAGTGGCACAACAGCCACTGAAGTCAACAGAAAACATTTCACAGGCTCTCCTCGAGGCGGGATCGAGACCATACAAAGCAAACAGTTTCCTAATAATAAATAGTTAGAAATATGGCCCTCATTTTTTATTTTTTTTTTCTCTAGATGAAAGTCCTTTGATGACCAATTACAGACTCAGAGATATGTCCAGAATGCCTGGGCTGACAGGGCTCATTAGTGTGGACTTTAAGCAGAGATCAGGCTCACTTTAAAGACAAGCCTGGCTGCATTATATTGAAATACACCCTGAAAAGCCACAAATAAGAACAAACAGTACCAAAACACACAGTAAATTGAAAATACCTCCACTTCCACCCCCAATCCCTTTTTATAGGTCTGATAAATCTTTGAATAAATAAAGTAAAGCACAAAGGTACCAAAGGAACTGGCAAGCCAAGAGGTAGTTGGTGTAACAAAGCATCTCTGTCACAGCTCTGGCACCTGAGGCAGGTCTGGGCCAACCTCCTGCCCTGGTGCCAGGGACAGCAGGGCTGGGTCACAGCAGGGCAGGGTCACAGCAGCTGCTCTGGGAGGGCTGCAGGAGCAGCACAGAACATTCCTTGTGCTCCCTTTTCCCAACACCTAGAGAACATTCCCTGTGAGCTCTGTGTGCAAGGAATCCTCTGCCCTGCCCTGCCAGCTGCTCCAGGGGTGTCCTGCTGCTGCTGATCCCAAACTGAGCCTGCTCTGGGTCAGCTGGACACGTGGCAGGGGCTGAAGCAGCTGGGAGTTTGGTGTGTTTAAAGAGAGTAACAATGCATGGCTGACTGTTTCTAAAAAGAACCCAAGAGAAACCCAAAGCTAATCACATTTCTATCATGAAAGTGCTCTACTGGCTCTCAGTGGAGTCCTGCAAGTCACTGGAGTCTCAGCACAAGATTCTGGTAGGTTTTCCTTTCACCTTCCCAGGAATGATGTTTCTTCACGTAGTCTTTGGCCTTTGTTGTAATTTCCTTTTCCATAATGGGGTCATTCATTAAACTCTTGGACAGCACAACAAACTCCTAAAAAAAACCAAAACAAAAAAAAAAACCAAAAAAAACAAAAAAAAACCAAACAAAACAAAAAAAAAAAATGAAGAAAATAATCAGTTAAAATTTCTTTGGAAAAGTCCTAATGCTACTGAAATAGCTGGTACCTGTTCAACTGTGAGCCAATATATGAAGCTGTCCTAAGTCATTTTTCAAGGTTAAGTACCATGCTTTATTTATAAAAACTGATCAATCAATAATAATTTTATGTCACACAGCCCACCAACTAAGACATTAAAAATCAAAGACAATTTCAAGAGGGTTAAGACCAACGAGCAACGCATTAAATGACACAAAAATTGTTTGCCATTGTTTTCCACGGTTGGAAACCCAGGCTGGTTGTAAATGAATTACTCTGCATGGAGGATAACTGGCATCAGATGCTTGATCTCAGCTCAGCTAAACTTTTCTCTCATTTCTACTGTGACACCTTCAGTGAATTTTATGGTAAGACTAAAAAAGTCCCAACACAAACACAGTGTAAAGATAAGAGCAGGCATGCAGCACCTGGGCAGATACAGATACAGCAGGGTTAGCTCAACAAACACCAAAAAAAAGCCATATATTCCCTTTAACTTCACTGGGCAAAATACCAGAGGCTCAAAGATCACAACCGTTCCTCTGCCTCTCTCATTTACTTCTAGGCAAGAGAAATTGTGAACTTCAAACATGTGAAAGGAGATTTGATGTCTGAACTAATCTATTCTGAGCAGCTGGTCTAATTTTCTATCAAGAGACAACTTCCAATGCTTCAGCTTGATTACAAATGTGCTCAGATCTGTGCAAAACAGTGCCCTGGTTGAGCTCAGAAAAGCAGACAGCTTTCAAAGCAGTGGAAAATTAAGATAATGTATTACTACACAATTGGTAGTGAAGATCAGTGCATAGGGACAGGGAGTGGGAGAAGGAGATGCATTATTTACACAGTGTGTCAGCTGTGGCAGGAAAGAGCACAGGTAAGACCAGAGCTATGGCAACAAGAGCTTAGGTAGACAACTAAAATCTAAGAGTGTCCAAATATCCCCCCAGATATAAAAGCTCTGGTCAGCACAGGATGAATTTTGCTGTTGCAGTGCCAGTGAGGGCTGTGCAGGATGCACGATGTAGTGTGAGCCCTGGGACACCCTCCCAGGGGAAATCATGGGATAATCACACCTTGGACTCTCCCTGGCAAGACAGAACAGCAGGAAAATGAACCAGGCAGAGACACAGCTCACTTCTGTGCACAGGTTTGTAACCAGGTGAGAGAAAAAGGAGATTTTCATGCACGCCAGTGAACAAGAAGCTCTTGTTCTCCACAGACCAGTGCTGGTTGTAAGCTGAGCTCTGGCCCCAGCGCAGCCCTGCACCACCCACAGCTGCCTTGGGCTGATTTCACTGGGATTTCAACCCCTCACCTGGGAGATTCCCTGAGCCCAGCTCCACAGACAACCCAGGGAAGGTGGAGGAGTCTCACCTGACTTCTGCTGGCTTCATCCAATTGCCTGGATAATCACAGTAATAAATACTGTTCACACTGAACTACAGCCCCAACTTTAATTTTATGCTCCTGTGGAGGATTTTATTTAAAGTAATGTTTTAAAATAATTTATGTAAATTACCTAGGAGTAGAAGCAGCAATGTAACATTTCTTGACAGGTAGGCCTATTAGCATTCTTTTAAAATGTGGATATGGAGGACAAAAAACTTGGAAACATGTAAATGATAGAAGAAATGAGATCCTTATTCACAGTTACAATACTTAAGGCTGAGGATAATTTCAGGAAAAAAATGCCAAACTGAGTCCAAAGCATAAAATTTGAGAAAATGCAGGAGAGAGAAAAAGCAAATGGAAAAATACCAGGAGATGGAGAGTAAGGACTTCTCAGCTTTATCCCTACTTCTTCTCCTAATGCAGTGTGACCACCCACAAGTCACTTGCAATCTGACTGGAAGCCAATGGGAAGATTCACTGTGACTTATCTGGGTTTTGCCTCGTACCCTTGGAGCAGCTGGCTGAGCTTGTTTTCAGGTTTGGAAGCTCAGCTTTAGATAGCAGTAACTTCATTTTCCAGGTGTCTCCCCTAACTACAAGTGACTTGCATTTCAGTTGTGGTTTTGTGCTAAGTCTGGACTTGCAGCATGCAGACATTCAGAACTCTGAGCTCTTTCAGAAAATCCAGCATTTCATTTTGCTTTTCCAGAAGTCTGTGATATATAAAGTAATTCCAGGGAGGTGTGCAAGTGATAATTGCACAAATATTTCTGCACTACCATATTTTGTTGTAGATGGGGAGTAAGCTTCAGTTTTGGTGAAAGAGGGGGCAAATTCACCAATTGTCCTTCACTAATAAAATCTAAGATTTTCAGCAGCCCAAAGGAAGGAGGTGATCTATATGCTAGCTTACTACTTGGGGCCATCCATATTTCTAATAAACCTTTATTCCCACACAGGAGTGGGTATAATTAATTTACAGGTGGCAGGAGAACACAGAGTAAAAGTTGTAAGCACAGCAGTAAGTCACAACCCAGAAAAATGGGAGAAAATCATCTCCTGGATGTCCAGAAGCACTCTCACATCTGCCCTTTTCATGGAAAGTACTCCACCACAAACACAGGCATTTTTCAACAGAAACATCCATAATACAGTTTTCTCCTGGTAAATTGACCAATCATCCTTAAAGAAAATGTCAGCTCCTCTGTATAGTACCTAAAATAAATCCTGTATAATATTTTGCAGAGACACAGAAACACCAGGAGATAAAACTGGAAAATGAGTGCACTGAGTAAAAAAGAATGAATAATTCCTCAATTACCACGAGAGCTGCACTGGTGCCGCAGCTCACACATAATGAAAATAAGATGCATGGTTAATATATTACTTAGATAATGAAAGTAAGTCTGCAATTAAACCATTTCATAGCAGCTTCAGCAGCCAGGAGAACGTGATTCTTAAACGCCAGCAGTGACCCCAGGGGAGGCAGAGTCCAGGTGTGAAGGCAGAGCAGTGACAGAGGGACCAGGTGAGCCCTGAGTGCTCCCCCAGGTGCAGGGTCAGTGCTGCTGGCTCTGAACTGCCACTGCTGCCCTGAGTTTGAGCTTTCAGATTTCCCAGATTCTGCATTGGTGTGTGACTCTGAACTCCACCCAAAGTGTCCGTGAGCTCTGCTCACAGCTCAGGCACACACAACAATCCTTCCCCAGCCCCAGAACCAAGGACAGCCCTGCAGCCTCAGCCCCAAAAGTGCAACCAGCAGAGAACTGAGGGGAGAACCTGGGAGGGTGGGACTGCAGAACCTGGGGCTGCAATGGGACAATGAACCCCAAGGTGGGAATGGAGCCAAACTGATCAAAGGGGGAAAACTCCTGACTTGGGTCCATCCTGGCTGTAGCCATGGCTGGGCTCTTGCCCTGCCCAAGGTGAATCCTTTGAAGCTTTTTAATAAATCCCTGCTTTATTCCTTTAACTCTGCCCAGCCTCTGCTCCAGGGAGCCTCTCCAGGCATCCCCACAAACTCAGCCTTGTTCTGCTCAGGGGGAAGGGGCAGAGCTCTGAGCTCAGGGCTGTTTCCAGCCCTGTGGCTGGCAGAGGACAGCTCTGGATGTCACAGCAGTGCTGCTGCTCCCAGCTGGGCTGGGCACCCCTCCCACCCCTCCAACCACTCACAGGGGCTGCCCAGGCCATCTCCCTCAACCTTTGTCCCTCTCTTACTGCCTTTGAAATTGATTTACCTCCTTTCTCTTTATTTAGGCCCTTCTGTAAGCTTTTACAGACATGGAACATATAATTTTGAAACCCAGCCTACTGAATAACTCTTTGTGTCTTCCCTTGTAATACACTTTTGCATTATTTATTGCCCCATTCTTATCTCTTACTTTTTCTACTTCAGGTCCCATTAACTCTGTGTCAAGTATTCCATAAACTTGCAAATTCAAGCAGCAGCAAGATCAACCCATGATTTAAAAGTAATGTGCACAGTAATGTGCACAAATGATGGAGTGTCAGGAACAAAACGTTCCAGGGCTTTCACTCCCAGATTAACTATTTCCATCTGAGTGCTGGCTCCAGTGACTGGCAAGGCTTTTGCTATTTCCAGCCAAATGTAAATGGTTAAGGATGGCTACAATTAGTCAGAACATTTCCTACTTTCCTGGAAGCCACAAAAGCTCACTTCCAGCAAGAATGAAAGAAGAAAGCCAACAGCTCTCACCATTTAAAACAATTCTCATTGCATAACGGTCAATTAATATCCCTCTCATTTGGCTTCCAAAAGACAGCAGGCAGGACTGTTCATATGCAAGGTGCTACAAAGCTTTCCCTCCTCAGATCAGAAACAACTATAAATAAGCAATGCTTTCTACTCCTGAGCTGTGATCCAGCCTGCATCTTCACAACCAGACAGGATTCACCAAACTCAGCAAGGAAAATTCCTTTTCTAATCACCAAACTTTCCTCATCTTTGGTGGTCCACATTCTTCCAGCCAGAGACAGACTTTCCCAAGCACCTCGACACAGTTCTAATCTTTTTTGTAGATTAAAGGCATTTTCCTCACTGACTTGATGCATCTGAGGGCACAGCAGAAAAGATACTTAAGATGTCAAAGTAATCAAAATAAAAAACCCAAAAACTTCCTTACCAGAACATGTTTTTCAGTCGCAGTTCACTCAGACCAGACCTTCCAAGGTCGCATTCAAAGTGCCACGGGCAGTGTCCCTTCTCCCAACAATTAAAAACAGCTTCTAAATTAATTGCATTTCTTTGATCTAATGTGACTCTCAACCTCTGGCAGACTGTGTGCAGTGGCTTAAAAACTGTGTTTGATATGGTTTGGAGAGATAAGGAACATGAGGAAATGGTTACTTTATCTTCAAACCCCTGAGTGCTGATGGCTGGCATTCTGAGCTGCTCTGCATGAAGGAAGTTTTTCAACAACTCTGCCTTGGGATTGGGACATTCACCTGGAAACAAGGGGGTTCCTGACCCATTTGTAAACTCTGATAGTTTATCATGTGACAGCAATAAAGTATAAAAGGGCTTTCAGTACCTGAGCTGCAGTTGCTGTTTTGCAGAGGAAGGGGGATGATCCCTTCCCTGGGCTTTGCTGTTTCTTTGCAAACAAACTTTGCTGATCCCAGTACAAATATTTTACCTGCAAGCTCATGTGGTAATGCAAGTCCTCACCTAAAAGAGATTCTAGGATAGAATAACAGCAAGAAGGGTTCAACAAGCAGCAGTAGGATGGGGAAGGTTCTGATCTTTGCCATGGCACAGTGCAGAGAAGGCAGCTCAGGCAAAACGGGGTTCAGAGAAACTAAAATTACAGACATATTTACAGCCTGTCACTCTTGTTCTGGTCTGAAGAGAATCCTTCAGTCCTCAGTCCTTTGTCCAGAGTCCCTGATGTCACTGGGAGAATTCCTGTGCTTCAAACTGCCCTTTCCCCTGGGTGAAATGTGCAGCAGGTTTTTATCTGATCTCAAATCCCAAATAAACCTGTGGAATCTGGGCTGCTTGGAGACCACAGACGAGGCTCCTGACAGGGATGTCTGATGATAGCTGGGTCTGGTATTAATAATGTATTTGAATTCCAGGCCAAATGCAGCCAGATTGTTGAGGGAAACAACAGAATTAACACCAGGAGAGCTCTCAGCCCCCTGTTCAACAGGATTTTATGTCCTGGAAGTTTTGGAGGAGCTGGAAGTCAGTGAGTTTTTTTCAGGGAATACATGTACAGAAGTTATCAAAGAAATATATTGAGTTTTGTAGAAATCACTGGGAAAACTGAATATTCCAGAAACAAGCAAACAGAATCATACTTGAATTGGAAGAGTTTTTCTATTAAAAACTCCTTCAAAACCAACCAAGAGGATTCACCTTCCACTTAAGAGGGTGCATTAACCACACAGTCCACAAAGTAAATAAATAAGGTACATTCTCTACTTTGCAGAATTATCAATTGGTGTATATTCTAGCCCATTTTTGAATCTTGAGTTGGATAAAACTCTGAGGGAAATCTTTTTCTGAGAGTCATTTTCCACAGTATCCATGAATATGTAACAGCAAAGCCCTAATGCAGGAAAATATGCTGAAATGAAAATTTCCAGCATTTAAATATGGGTAGTGTTCCCCCTCTCCCCACTCTGATTTCATTTCACTGAGACTTCATGCTAACACTTCACTTAATTTTATCATTAATTTCTCTGACTGAGCAATATCTTGCATCTAAAAATACTTTACATTAACACCGACTGCTAGAAATTACAGAAAATGTGTCATCTGAAACTCGAGGCTCTCTCTCTTCTGGTGAGCTCCAGCTTGTCTAACACGAGTTCCTGTTTCAGTTATTACTTGGAGGGAAATCTGACACATCCAGAGCATCTCCTGCAGGGTTTGGCTGTGGAACCTTCCTGCAACAAGTGGCTCTGAGCAGCTGAAGCAAACATTCAGCAAGGCTGACACCTAGTATGAGCTCCCTGAATTGCAAATGCAGGCAGGCAGCAGCACAGCTCAGAACTGCTGAGAGGAAACACCGAGGCTGCAGACAGACACAAGGCTGTGACAGAAAAGGAATCCAGAGATGTGTGGTTTTCTTACCTGGGGAGTTGAAAACAGCAGGCCTGTTTCCTTGTGTTTTATTATTGCAGCATTCCCAGGAATGTTCCTTGCCAGCACTGGAATATCTAAATCCATTGCCTAGAGGGATATAAAAAAAGGAAACAACAGTTTATAGGGATTCATGCAATTTGAGATGACAATTTTAACGAGAAAAGTAGAAACGACAAGCCAAACTCCTTTCCCACCTTTCCAGTTTCTTCATTAAAAAATACCATTCCCCAGAGAGCACTGCCAAGCCACTTCCAAAAAACCAGCTTCAGCTCTGAGGTGTGCAAACCCTGGGCACTCAGCTCTGCTGCTCATGCATGCCCTGATCTGAAGCTTTAATTACTATTGATGAATTGGGAAGTCTGGAGATGCACTGACTGTAAAACCAGAAATACTCATATTGTGCAATTATCACAGTGTCAAATGAGGAAGAAATTCACTCCCCCAAATCTTCAATCTGCCTCATACTGATTCCCCATCACCCCAGAGTCAATGCATTTTTAATTGCTGTCATTACAGTCCTGCATGAGGAGCAATTCTGCTCAGTGTACCCAGCAAGGAAACAAAATTCCAAGGAGAAAACCATGATTTTTTTATAGTTTGGACAAAACTGAAGAAAATACCCTGGCTGCTAAGGTACAGAAAGGGACTGCTGGGACTTAGCAACATATTTGAACAACTTAAAATACCCAAGAAAAGCCCTGTTTAAATCACCACTGCAGGTGCATGAGTCTGACCATAGCCCTGGCACAAACATCTGCTTTGCAGCAGTTAGAGCTAAAAATAACAACCCTTAATGATAGAACCTGTTCTACACTTTGTATCAGAAACTACCACATTATCTGGGGTCATTCAGACAGATTAATGCAGTGAACACAAACCAGAATAAATGAGATATGTCAAAACTACAGACGAGACTTTTGCATTTGTCCCGGTTGTTGAGACACAGCTTTTTTACAAAGAGGTTTACAAAAAGTTATTTTGGTGAAAGAAAACACAACCTTTGGTCCCCCACAACTCACTGTGTCACTTGCTCTGACCTCACTGTTAAAGAAATCTGTTTGCCAAGGGAAGAGCTCCAAAAGCATTTGATGTCAGTCTGTGCCATCAGTACTGATATGAGGAGAGAGATCAGGGCTCTGCCTGGCAGGCTGGGAAGCTGCAGCTCCAGGAGCTGCTCTAGGCTCCAGTTACCCCAGTACAGCCCCAGCACTGGTCCCAGTGAAGCCCCAGCTCCTCCAGGAGCCCCAGAATTCCTGATGCAGCTTTTCCTGCCAGCCTCACACCCCCCTGTGCTCAGACTGGGGTCTCATCCCACACTGCAGTGAAGAAGGAATGGAGATATTTTACCTGAACTGGGCTGGAAATGCACAGCTGGGGGCTGGCAGTGCAATGTGACAGCACTCCCCTGCCCTCACACTGCATTTCTCCTTTTAAAAACCACAAATGTGGAAATGTTTCAGGTCTGGCTCCTTCCCAAACAAGGAACTGGCCCTGGAAGGGCAGGAGCACCTGGCCTGAGGCAGTTCTGTGCTGCACTGCAGGGCACAGCCCAGCTACAAATTGTTTCAAGATAAATTCCTTCACTTCTGCTTTTTAAAGCTCCAGAGCTGATGGCTGAATGAAGTCGAGCACCAAGTTTATATTTAATTTTCTGTAATTTCCAGAGTCTAAAGGGAAAGAGATTTGTTCTGTCTCAGACTTGGAGGGCAGGAACTGCTACACAAGAAAATCTTCAGGTCCCCAAACACACAGGTACCAATGAATTATAGCTACTGAAAGACAGAACAGATGGCCAAATACTTCAGATGCAGCCTTTCTACCACTGGCCTTAAACAAATGGATTGGACTGTAAATAATTACTGCACAAAGTGGCTTCAAATTTAATTTAGACACTTAGACTATTTTCAAGCAGTAAAAAGAATCATTTGCATTGCTGAAAATATGTATAATTTACTGACCTAGGTTCCAGGAATAATAGCACAAAACAACATTTTAGTCCATTGGCCATCTGTTTTGTTACATTATTTTGACTGCAAATGTGTTTTACTGCTCTTGCAGGAGGATGCAGGGTGTAAATTGAAGCTGTGGGAACGTTACCCAATAAGAACTCTACCCAGCAATTCAGGGCTGAGAGAGCAAATGCAGGGTTTATTTACCACTTTGTCTTCTGGGTTGTCCTTCGTTTTCTTCCTTCTAGCCTCTGCATCTTCTTGTTGGCACTTCAATTTTACTGCTTTACAACATCCCTTCATCTTTTTTTTTTTTTTTTTTATTTTTATAATTTGCTAGGGCTTTTATTCCAATCTGCTAGGCCTGTGCTTCTCGTGTTGGCCAAGACTGGATTGTGCTTCATAGCACAGGAGAGTCTGTCCAACTTCCTTTTTTTACAATTTTTTAAAATTGGCTTCTTTTTGGAAAAAGCCTAAGAATGTAATGATTTTTACAACAACTGGAATATTCCTGAGAGCACAGAAAAAGGTGAAATGGTGCTGGAATCCAAACCTTGCTGTTAGCAGGAACAGAGAGAACCCAGAAATCTTTCCAGCAGTGGTGCCTTTCCCACCACCACGTGCCCAGGAACGTGCAGAACTCCTGAGCTCCCAAAGGAAGAGATGCATTTTTAATGTTTGCTCTAATGTTTTGTTTTCTCTTCTTCAAATGCCAAACACAAACAGATCAGTTACCATCAGATCTCAGAGATCTCAGAACCAGAGGAATTCCTCATAGCTCCTAGCTCTTCCATACCTTCAGGCAGGTTGAGCTTGATGTGATTATACATTTATCTCATTTATCTATTATATATTTATCTCACTCTAAAATACTGCTTACAGATTCATGACCTTGTTAAATGTTGAACTTTGAGGACAATGAGAGCTGCATTTCCAAACTCAAGGCTGTTTTCTCCAGCCTAGGACCAGAAGATTTTTATGCAGATGGTCTTTGCTGCTGCCCTTATTATTTCCCAAGATCTCAGCAGACCCTTGCTGCTGCTGGCCATCCCAGGAAAGAATTTCCGGGCACTGGACTGTCACTTGCTATGAGAGAGAGGAGTTTCCAGCAGGTATTTTATCAGCATGACTCAAATCCCAGTGTGCAGGGGAGCAGCAGACAAACACAGGAGCCCCAAGCCCTTTGGAATCTCTGCCCCCACTGCCCTGTGAGCCCTGAGCTTGCCCAGCAGTTTGTACCAGCCCAAGCACTGCTCCTGCAAAAGCTCTTTCTCCTCCAAACCTTTCTGCTTTGCTTTGCTCCTGTCTCTCACTCCCTGACACTCTGGGGAAATAAATTCGATTTAAGGTTGATTTTTGGTCAACTGTTCTAAGAGTAGCCCTGAGGGGAACATGGAACTGGTGAGGAGGAGGTGACACAATTTCACTTCCAGAGCTCTGCACACTCCCTGGAATCCACGCCACGACTGCCTGCTCTGCACCTTTGAGCAGTGGCACTGGTGATGGAAATACACTTCTGCTGTCCCACCATCATCTGCCCTCCCTCATGCTTCTAATGCTCACTTAGTTCTTACCCATGAGGACTTTCAGATGAGTGGAAATGCTGGAAATGCAACTCATTAGAAACAGAAACAGGAGGGTCATTAATACAAATAATTTCTGTGATCTGCTGAGCTCACGATGAACCAAAATTCAGCACCCACCAAAACAAATGGAACAAAGAACTTCCACTTTAAATACACTTTTTTTTTTTTTTTCTGAGAAAGCACTTAATACAAAGCAGTGCCCTACTTCGACAGGTACAAAATAAACCTGGTTATTAATTTTCAATACTGATGGCAAAAAGATTAACTGAGCATGTCATTCATTCATTAATCATTTCAGAATAAAATAACCAAATGCAGCTCTTAGATTGCTTTTTGAAAGGATGTAAAAATAAATGAAAGTCCATTCTAGCAACATTATAAGGAAGTGGTGTTGAATCAAGCCTAGTGACAACCCCAGTAAATCAGAACGATTTCTACATCTCAGGTCTGTACTATTAATTTAGCAGGATTGATAAAATTATGTTCTATCCTTTAAAAATAAATAGAGAAAGCATAAAAAACTCAGTTCAGGGGAAGAAAACCTTAATTGCTAACACTTGCAAAAAGAAATATTTTAGTTTTTTCTTCACTAGTTTTGAAATATGGACATCAAATGTTGACAGTCATTTCCAGTGAGGGTAACCTCTCTGAAAAACCTCCCAGGAAACTGGAATTACCTCCAGGATGGCAGCAGACATCCCCTCTGAGATGGAGCTGTTCACCACAGCAAAGCACCTTGTGACAGCAGCGTGCAGCTCCTCCTGAGGCAGCTCCTGCAGCAGATGCACCCCAGGGGCCCTGGGAAACAAACACACCCCAAAGGGAACTTCCTGAGGCAGCAGAAAAAAACGAGGAAAGGACACAAAAGAATGGCTGGAATCCTGGCACAGGCTGCCCAGAGCCACCCTGGACCTTCCATCCCTGCCCAGGCTCAGGTTGGACAGAGCTGGGACTGGATAATCCTTCACCAACCCAAACCCTTCCACGATTCTAGGAACCAGAAATCTAAAGCAGAGTAAATCAGGTGTGATTGAACACAAAACACGACCATACAGGTTATTCTAAAGCTTGAAATGTTTGGAATACCTGGGCTGAGACTGTGATATGCTGAATAATCCTGACAGATGAGTCAGTCAGAGCTGGGCATGGACATTCACTTGTTTATACATGATTTAAGAAGGGGCAGATAGAAGGTTTAGCATTAACTTCTTACCTTTTGACTTTCTCCTTAACTTCACTGGTAAAAAGTGGATCAACCTAGAAAGGAGCACACACAGAGGTCAGTGGCACTGACCACTCCAGCACTGCAGCTTAGCTTTGAAATACCCAGAGAAATCAACAAAATTGAGCACATTTTATCTGCCATATTTTAAATGCTGAGCTTGAAAATCACACCACAGATCCGTTCCTTGGTTGTCTTAAAGGCCTGCTGGGACAACTCCTGTCTGAGTGAGGGGCAGGGCACTGATGTGTCCCTTTATTCACTGAGTAAAAATGTGCCTCAGTGAGCTCAGGAATTAACCTGGAGGTAACCTGAGACACAGAGAGATGCTGTGCTGTGACAGAAAGAGTTGTTGGAAATCTAACAACCACCAAATTCCCAACCCCAGTAAAACATGAAGGGTGCTGCAGTTATTCAGGTGATGTCTAAGCTGGGTGATTAACTCCAGTAGGTTTATTTACAAAGCTTAGCTCTGTCTGCTGTTTTCATTTAGCATGATTAAAAGAAATAAACAGAACTTGAAAATCCTTAGCTAGACATGAAGAACAGAATTCAACTTTTTTATTAAGGCTGACTGACTATATTAGATTGATACATGATAGCTTGCAGGGAATGACATGACTTTTTAATGTATATTAATATTTTGGCTTTGGTTGCTGATTTTTGTTTCAAATTACGAGATAGAGAAAACTCACAAAGTGTTTCAGAAAACACTTTTGGTAAAAAATTCAGGACTTTTTTTATAACTATGGTTGTATGCTTTCAACACAAAATTGATTATTTTATGAAAACTGGGCTTATAAATGAAAAGATTCAAGCAAATCACTCTTGCACTAAGGAATGGATTCCTACTGAATATAAAAAGTAAAAGCCTTGCTTAACTGCTTTAAAAAGTATTCTTGCTATTTCATATTGAACTTCCCAATTGCTATTTCTATATAAATGTATTTTCAGCTTGTTCCCCAAAGTTCTGGTTTGATGCAGAGTTCCTCTCAGGAGGAGCTACCCTCTGTTTCCATTAAAATCCATGGAGTTCTTGCAAGTGATTCAGTCAGCAGTGGGATAAGGTCTTGTGTTCTTGTCCCTTTAGAAGGATCAGAAAAACTACAGCCTGTGACTCATGAAATTCATAAGATGTTAATAATTCCTGTCCCCTCTGCTTCAGAGGAAGCCAGGCAGTCTCCATCTGCCTCCCAGACACAACGAGCTTTGAGCTGTATCCTGCTGGTAAATATTCCAAGAATCCTGGCCTGAAATTGAAAGTTCAGGTAAAATTTTGCTGCCAGGATGGGCAGAGCAGTGCCTGAGCTGCTTTTAGGAACTGGCGGGGGCACAGCTGCCTCCCCCCAGCTCAATCCTACAGGAATGGAGCCAGCAGGAGCTGGGAATGCACTGGGACCATGTGAGAGCTTCCAAAGACACTGGTTCTGGCTGGGGGACTGAGCACAGGCACCCAAAACCATCCTGAGAACAACCTTCTTCCACCCAAAAACATCCTGAGAACAACCTTCTCCCACCCAGGCACCCAAAAACATCCTGGAATAAACTTGTTCCACCCAAAAACATCCTGAGAACAACCTTCTCCCACCCAATAACATCCTGAAAATGATGTTCTTCTACCCAAACCATCCTGAAAACAATTTTCTTCCACCCAAAAACATCTCCAGCATCCAGTTCTTCCACAGGAAGCGTTTGTGGCCACGTTAATGTTGTTATTTCTCAGCACAGCAGGCAAATACACTCATCAGTTCCCCATCATTTGTTAAAGCATCACCCACCCTGGGCACAGCCTCCACTGGGTGCAGATTTATCAGCCCAGCAGGGAGCAGAGGAAAGCAGCTCCAGCTGCTGAACAGTTCCTGTCACAGGAGAAGAGCTGACACGAGAAAAGGGGCTTGGGCACCCCCAAACAGGGCCAGATGTGCCATTGAGGGAGTTTGCTGGTAGGAAAAGAAACATCCCAGATGTGTTTGACAGTGCAAGGAGTCACAGATCAAGGGTTGCACAAAAATGAAGGGGCCTGGTGAGCACAGAGCCTGCCATGATCAAACCCCAGCAAATCTTCTGTAAACACACAGTATTAAAATACTGCCATATAAAAATTAATTCAGACTGAAATAATGGTCTGGGGCCATCTCTGTAGTGCTGAGGCTCCAGAATTTGTAGGGGCAAACAGGTCTCAGCACAGTGAAAACTCTGACAGAGGATCACCAGAGTACTGCAGGTGAAGAGCTTGAGGAAGATGCAAAGATGTTCAATTTGGAGAGGGGAAACTTCCTCAGTTCCTCAGGTTTCTGAGGTTTTGGCAGCACCACTGAAAAAGGAATCCTCTTTACTCCCAGCACCAGGTGACCCCGCATTCCAGTGGTTATCTGATAGAGAAATGTTCTGTATTGCCAACAATGATGGGTAAAAAAAAAACCAAAATGAGCTCTGAGAGATTATCCAGAAACTAAAGGCTTTAAACAAAACTTTAAAGTTTTGTGGACTTAACTTTTTTTAAAGTTTCATAAGCTCCTATTCTTGGAATAGGGAGCTGCTGAAAATTAGCTGCTGTTCCAAATTTCATTGTAGAAATGAACAAAAGGAAAACTGGAAATGGAGACAAATGGTGAAAATTTTACATAACACAGGCCTCAATCCTGCAACATTACCTTGATTGCACCATTTGAGACAATCATGCAGAGAAAATACAGAGGATAATATATAATCTCATGGCAGCAAATATATCATCTTATGGAAGTAAAGCAGAAAATAGAGTGTGGGCCTTTGTTCTTTCTCTTCTTAATTAATGTAATCTTACTGTATGGGCTTTTAATATTCACAATAAAAATTACATGCTTCATAGATGGTGGCACTGATTTTCTTAAGATTTTTGTGGTTTGAGAAGCAATGTGAAAAAGAAGAGTACAGCTAAATACCAATAGAGCTGAGATGTATTTTTTTCCTTTAGCAATATTTTAGTTCCATGAGAGAAATATGCTCTAAAATGTTTTAAGGAGGTTCAGCCCTTGATCCAGCCTGTGCACTGCCACAGGGTTATTTCTGGTCTGTAAAGACATTAGCTTATGAAAAAGTGAAGCAAATTTAAAAAGACGACTGAAATGTTTAAAATCCTCACTGGAGGCAGCAAGTGCATCTTTTGATTCTAAAGCACAGCTTCATTACACCTGCTCTAGATTTGCCTTCCACACCAGTTCTCTTCCAAATCATTTTTGTGTATTAGCATGGAAAAAAAGCCCAGATAAAATAAAAATGCAAAAAACAGCTTTTAACAATAAAATCCTGCGTCCCAAAATTTGCAAAGAGTCAAACCAAATGAGAAAAGAGAGAAATTGTTCTTATTTGCCTCCTGAGAGTCTGTTTGTTTTTTTTTATAAAGCAAACTGCCTTTAAGTTTTCAGGCTGGAGATGAATCAGGGATGAGGCTGATACAGAGGGAACACATTTCCCAGATGAAACAGGGAAGCTTTTAGTCCCTTCAAGCCCCAGTGAGAGTTTGTTTCACACGCCACAGCTGCCTCCTCAGACCTTTTCCACTGCTTAAACCAAGGCTGTCTTTTCAAGCCCTGAGCTGCAGGAGCTACGTGGAGAACATTGATTTCTTTCTCAAAAGCCCTGCAACCAGTTTTGTAACTTTAGCATAAAGTGACATAGGCAGCACACAAGAGCAGAAGAATCAGGACAGAGGTACCAAATTAAGATTATTCTGAGATGGGGAAGTATAAAAGGCCCTCAGTTTATCCCAGATGTTCTGAGATTGCAAACAGAAAAGGAGCTGGACTGGTTTTGTGAGCTCAAGCTCTGTCCTTGCTGCTGGGTGTCAGACAGATCCTGAGCATCCTTTTGCACCTGCTGACAACTGTTAATTGTATGAACACAGACTCCCAGAGTGGCAGCAAAGCCCAGATGGAATGGAACAAGGACCCAATGCTCCACAGGAACAGAAGATGCAAGAACAGGGATAACAGGGAAAAAACAGCACCTGAAGCATAAAAAATCCTCATTAGCAATGACTGTGGAAAAAAAAAAAACCTAGATGGCAACTGCTGCCTTTTAAAAACATTTGATAGGTTCATTCCTAAGTCATTCCTAAGGAAATAGGCATTGCTAATAATTTATTTGCTAAAGTACACATTTGAGTAGTTGGTGAGTGGCTAAAATCCCAACAGCAGCAGCCAGGAGTAGAATCCAAGTGTTTGGATGGTTTTTCTCTTCAGAACTCCTTTCTGGAATGAAGCAGTGAGTGAACAGAGCTGGGCTGCCTCAGTGCCTCCCCTGGAAAACCCTCCCAGGAGCTGCTCCCTCTGCAGTGCAGGAGCCCTTTTACACTCAGGGCTGAATTTTGGAATTCTGAAATCACTTGCACAGTTTAGACCTGTTGGGAACAACCTTTACAAGGTCTGGGTTTGGACCTTCTTGTCCCTTTAACAGAAATCCTCTGACCTAGGTTCACTTTGGAACAGAGCTGTGGTATCTCAGATGCAGGTAAATGGAAATATTTAGAAATAAAAATTACAGCAGTGACTTACTGCAGGTCCAATTATGCCCAGATGGACACTGGGGTCCTTTCTGTGCCACTCTGAAACAGAAGAGGAACAACTGTTTTATTAATAAAAATTACTAATTTTCTAATCAGTATAAATAGCTCCATGATTAAAGAAGAATCAGACAAATATTGTACTGCTGTTTAAAAGACTGAATGTGCACCAGATTCCATGCTCAGCCCTCCCAGTACTCCTCAGAATTCAAATATTAGCATATCTGAAAGTTAGTATTTAGCCTTTCTGCTTCATGCAGTCTCTTCTGACTCAAGGGTTATTTAACTAAGCTCAGATATTAATTTTAAATCACTCAAGAGAACAATGCTCTGTATAATGCGGTGACTCTGGCCACTGAGCCAAAATTATTTGAATATTTTCCTATGTAAAGGAACATGTGGAAGTAACTGCAGCCATTACAATCATTACTCAGAAATATGCACAAGAGAAACCTGCTGCTCTCTGAATGCCAGGACACAACAATGCAGTTCAGCACAAACTGCATTTGGCACTCAGCAGCACAAGGTTACAAAAGTCACTCGAATAGCACAGGCTGAAATTCCAGCTGGAATGTTTGAACCTTTTACAGACACAAACAGAACCTGACAAAATATTCCCTTTTGTGACTGTGAGGAAACTTCAGCCTAGTCTGAGCACTGAGCCAGAACAATGGGTGGTAAAATTTGTTTGCAGCTTCAATGGCGTTAATTAGCACACATGCAAATCAATGTAACAGCCACGGGACAGCAAGATAAAAAACTTATTTTGAAGTAGATGATCTTTTCTTTTCTCTGCCATCAATATTGCATGTAACAGCAAAACAGTTTTCTCAGCAAGCAAAACCATCAAATATTGCTTTGATTTGAAGGCTCTGTTATTCCCAGCAGGATGGAAAAGACATGGCACAGAAATAATGTGTTGAACAAATCAGTGGTTACGTAAGAATTTCTTTTTTTCAAATGTAAATAAATATATGATAACGTTTCCTGCAATAATAAAACAGCTTATGCCAAATTTATAAACGTTAAAGGAATGCAATGGGTGACAAAACAAGAATATTCAAATAGTCACTACTTACCTGAGAAAACTTCCACTAAATACAGGGGATCCTTGACTCTCCGGAGCCCACAGACCAAAAGAAACAGATGTAAACTGTCTGTACCTGTAGGAATGTCTGGAACAAATAATTGTAAAAATAATTCAGTAATGCAGAGAGAAAAGCTGAACACTCTAGATTGTTCCATAAATGAGCAAATACAATGGTAAAAGCAGTACAAGAGTGCATTCTGAAAAATTGTCATTATTCCCCCTGTTTCTTGCTCTTGCATCAAGCCTCAGATTGAGGATTTACATCATTTTATAGGGCACAGGTTTATTTCCAGAGGCAGTGAATGTGCAGGACTTGGAGAAAAACCTGGTGGCTGGTGGTGTTCTTGGACACCAGGACCCAGCTGGGAGGGTCCTGGCAGCTGAACAGCTCTGGGTGGTTCTCAGTGGGTTTAATCCTAAAAAGAATGACTTTACAGCCATCTAATAACTCACCACCTATTTCCAGAAATGAGATTTGGCTAATCAGTGTAGGCCTTTGAGCTCTTGATCTGACACCTTCTGTAATTAAAGATCAGGAAATGTCCCACAGTTCTCAATCCCTGTATGCCAGCACTGCTACAGAGGGGTTAACTGGAAATTAAAACATTGCAGAGCATTTATCTTCCACTTCTTGCTAAAACCACAGATAAGAAATAACTTGGGAGACAAAACCTCAACGTGGGAGATTTTAACACTGCAAATCTCTCACATACACACAGCACCAACTCATAATTGTGTAGGTTTTCTTAGGAAGAGGAGATGTGCTGTAGGATATTGCAGCTGCCATTGGGGCTGTGGCAGGACCATTAATCCAGGACATTCTGGACAAGGCTCACCATGTGATGAGCTGTGCTAAAATGTGTTTATGCACAAGTCAAAAACTGCTGACTGAACACAAATAATGGGAATTAATAAACAGTGGAGGGCTGGAAGTGTTCAGGTTTGATTTGCTGCACTGAACCAATCAGTTTGGTATCCTTCAGTTCCTCCCCTTCTGGAACTCGTGGGTGACAGGGATCACCCAGCACCAGGCAGATCTGCAGGGCTCTGGGGGGAAATCAGGGACACCACAGGAACCTGCTTTTAAAATTTCAATCCACTTCAGGAGCGTTTAAATTCTCCCTGTCATGGGTTCATTACTGAGTCTGTTTCATTCAACTTAAAACAACTCTGAGTTGTCAGAAGTGGCTGCAGCAGACATGGTAAATAACATTTGACTGGTTATTGGACCAAGAAATCATCTGCAGTTTATGATACACAAACATTTGGATTGGAAAAGCCATTCTTGTGCTGCAGTGGGCATTAATGCTGTCTGCTCTCAGACATGCAGCAGTGCTTTCAGCTTCTGATAAACCCACCCAAAACAAACTACTGAAAAGTGTTACCAAAATTCAGACTGCAGCTATCCCAGAAGGCACAAATACCCACTGGAAATGAAGGATTCCTATTTATTGATGTTGAGCTCTGGTTATTTAGATACAAAACTTGGAGTTGGTGCTGAAAGCTCAGGCAGGCAGGAGGAAGAAACCAGGTTTTCCTGTTCTCACATGGAGGCTATAGAATTACTGCACTCTTGAAATAACTGCTCTTTTTTATTCTTACCAGCTTTTTGGTTTTACCTTAACAGCTTTCAGTCTTTTAATTTTATGAGATAAGGGTTTGAAGCCCTAATAGACCAGTTCTGTGTAGCCCTGACTGCCATTCTGCTCCCTGGGTGAACACCTGACCCCAAAAAAGAAAGAGGGGCTGGTCCCACAGGCATTCAACCTCTTCCATTCAGTTCCTGTGCCATTCAAAAGTACTTGTCCCAAGAATCTCATCAATTACAGTCCAATTGTTCCACCAGTGAAGTGACCAAAAATAATATTTATTAATGAAAACAGCTCACTCAATTGACCTCTCTCATTTTAAAAAGACATTTACATTTCTCCCAGCAGACTCTCCCCCTCATGCCAATTTACACAGCCCCACCTGTCTCTCAGGATGTTTTATGCACTTTTCTCTGAAACAGCAGCTGTGGGGACACTGGGCTATGGGCTGGATCCTCCCTGGCCTCTCTAAAGCCTGTCATAAATTGTTAGTGCAGAAGGATTTGCCTCTGCCATTCAGTGTAATGGATGAGAATCTGCTGTAGTTTTATTTCATTGTCTGCTGCACATCTCAGTCATCCCCTAACTCATTTTTACAGGCAGGTTTTCCCCACCCAACCCACTTAAAAGCACAGAAAGCATTCCTGTAAGATTGTTTATAGTGCTGGGAGTTTGTTATTTCTCTGCCCACCTCAGATCAACCTTCAGTGGCACTTGTATGCCTTGGTCACCTTCTGCCCATCCCTGAAATGGGGACATTCCCACACAGAGCTGCCTGCAGCACTGATTTCCCACCTGCTGCTTTCTCCAGCCCTGCAGGATAAAACCCACCCAACAAACAGAAAAGCAACAATTCCAGCACGTCTGTCCTCTCTGAGCACTGAGGAAATCTGAAGTGCAAAGGCTGCCTTACCTCACGGCCACCAGCTGGCTGAAAAGTGCCCTTTGAAAAAGACATTTTTTTCTTTTCCCTGCAGCTTAAACAAGACTTTAGCATGTGAATTTTTGCCAGCATTCTTCCTTTTGCAGATGGAATAAGATACTACCACCTCGTGTGATTGTGAAATGGAAACACATCAATGTGGCACAATCAAGTGATTTTCTCTTTTAGTACATTCCCTGTGCCACTATCTTGTTTGAATGACAGGCAAACACCCAAATAACAAAAAAAAAAAATGCTTGAATCTCTTTCTCCCCATTTCTGTGAGTGATACAAAAGCAAAGATTTCCAACAGCACACTGTGCTTCATTATCTCTTCCCTCATGTATCTTCCTGTTTGCTTGACAAAGAAACAAAATGGAAAGATTTGTACATAAACCCTGGCAATTAAAAACTAAAATTAAAAAAAAAAAGACTGCATGGTACGTGTTTTCCAGCCATCCTTCAGGATTCACACTGCACTAAATGCAAGTAAAGCCCTGGCACTGTAATTAACATCTCTGTCAGTGTCATAAATAATTGGTTCATGTCGGTCAGAGATGCTGCTGTAAACAAATGCTGGCAGGGTTTGTCTGTGGCTCTGCTTTGTTCCCTTGGCTTTATCTCACCCAACAGCTGCACTCTGGTCCCAGCAGGGTCCAGCCTGCTCAGCAGCTCACCTGCTCCAGGGGTGGGGGGTCCAGGCAGCCCCAGGGATGGAGAGGAGTGTGGGATGTCACTCCTGCCCCTCTGCTGCCCCAGGTGTCCCCCAGGAGCTGCAGGGAGCCACAGCCCAGCTCAGGGCAGGGGCAGAGCTGCTGCTGTGCTGCTCAAACCCTGATTCCTGAGTGGAATTTCATGGGCAGGAGGGTGTGGGGCTGACAATTCTGTGTCTCAAACTTCATACCTGAAGGATCCTTTCTTTCCTAGGGAAAGCTTCTCACTTTCCCAAGAGAAATGTTGTAGACAAACTCTCCAAACAATATTCTTTCTCAAAACAACAGGTGATGTTTTTCATCCTTGTTTTCCATAACATGAATATATTGTTTCTCTTCCTTAGCCAATGGTAATAGGGAAGGTGCTGTTCCCATTCACCAATCACTTTTTACTTAGCCAAGTACCTTATATAAAATACTCCATTTTGTTAATAAAGATTCCTCTTTTCAGCCTCCCGATGAACTTATTTGGAGTCTGTGTGTTTCTGTTCATCAATAACAGTGACAGGAGGGCACCCAGCTGCTGTACCAGGGGGGTTGCTGCTGGCACTGACCCCTGGCACAAAAGCTGTTGGCCAGGGGATGAAATTGGATTAATCCTCAGGATTCCTGCTCTCCAATTCTGAGTCAGGGCATGGCCTAGAGAAAGCTGTCAAACCTTGACTTGCCCATCCAGACTTCCCCAGTCACCTGCAAGTGGGTTTAGTGCCTGCTTGACACGAGGCACTGGCTTTAACTTTGGGGCCACTGCTCTGAGCCCTGAGCTGCCAGGCAGAATGAGAGGATGGAGAATGTTAAAAGTGGAAAACAGGAGGGCTTTTTCACAGTGCAACTACTGGCCACATCAACTGCTTTACTGCTGTCCCAGAAACACAGATCCCTGGAATCACTCAGGTGGGAAAAGCCCTCCAAGTTCAGCAGGAACCCAGCTCTGCCAAGGCCACCTGTCCCCCACACCTGCACATCCTTTAAACCCCTCCAGGGCTTTCAGACAGCCCTGCCCTGGGCAGCTGTGCCACTGCTTGATACCCCTGAGGGTGAAGCAGCTTTTGCAAATCTCCAATGTAATCCTCCCCTGGCACAACCTGAGGCCACCTCCTCTTTCCCTGTTCCTTGTTACTGAAGAGAACAAAATTATGGACAGTTTACACTTGGGCCATTAGAAAAACCTGCCCAGCACAACATCAACACAGCCAGCAAACACAAAACCCTAAATAATTTCTGAAGCTTCAGTGGGGACCTCATTTTTCTAAGGAAGGCAGGAATAAGCACAAGTGTTATCTAAAGAGATTTTCAAAGTGTAGATTCATTTAACTCCATCCCTCCAGGTACTATCAGGAAAAAAAAAAAAAAAAAAGCAGCAGTCATAGGTGCACAATAAAAATAAATGTATTACTGCAAATCTTTAATCTTACTGAAAGCTGCAGGCCTGGAAGTGAATGAGTAATAGCAAGCATTAGCTTCCTGAGAGGTAAAGAAGAAGATTTAAAAATTAATTTTCCAACTCCTGATTTCAAGTTCACTGTTGTGCCTTTAGAGAACAACACCAAGCCCACATTATTTGGGCTTATTCATCCATTTCTGGTTTTGTTCCAAAACAAAATCTAAGCCATGATGAGATGGTGAGGGGAAATTACCTTATTTTCTTTTCTTTGAACCACAGCAGGTCTTTTACTCCTCTTGAAACTATTTCATTTATCCACCTCCTGAGCACCTGAAAGCACTGACTGCTCTCCTCCAAAAGGAAATCCATAGGTTTATTGCTGAGATTTCAGTCTTTCAGACAATGATTTGATTTTCTTCAGCATGAAACATAGATAAATATGTCCAGCTGTGGCATGAACCTTTGATACTGGAAATCATTCAATTCATAGCTTTTCTTATCTCCCTACACTCTGAAGAAAAACCTTCCACTGGCTCTTGTAGTCCTTTGGCACCTCGAGTTTGGGTTTGTGTCCCTTTCCTGGGTCAGCTGCAGAGCAGCCAAGTTTCCAGTGAATAATTGCTGGGGTTGCTGGCATGTTTGTGAAGACACAGAAGTTAAGACAGGCTACTACCCCTGAAAAATGAGATTGCAAAATTCTCCATCAATTCTTCTTCTCCCCTGTTTCTCATTATTTCTAAGAGATCAGACAACAAAACAGCTCTGTGCTTTCAGATCAGTTGGGGAACTCAGTTTATTGCTGCCATCATACAATTTTTACTATGGGCAGCTGTATGAGTGCACAAACTTTTACTGTTCAGTTTTTCTTACGTGGTTTTTTCTTTCCAGCATAGCTTTAGGAAAATCTAAAGCCTCTGTAAACCCTGCCCGTGCCACGACAGGTTATGTAAACTTCTCAAGCTCAGAGAACAGCTGTGCTATGAAGCAGAAATTACAGGAGAGTTGAAAAACCAAATTACAAAAGCATACTGCATATTTTATTTGCTGGTGCAGTAAGCATGTGACCCTGTGGTTCCACACCACCTCCCATGAAAGCAGCTCTAAGTCCTGTCTGCTGGCTAAACAAAGATTTCTCAGTTTATTAGTGCAGACTTTGTTAGTTATCTACATCTCCTCATCACATGATGTTTATTAGGGTCTGTATCTTCCAGGCTTCAGCCCCATTCCACTGAAATCAAAAGAATCTTTTCATGCTGGAATGATGACTTCAAGCCTGGCTGTGATCAGAAGCAGCTCTGCCCCAGCCTTGAGTTTTTAGAGAAGATCAGGCTCAGGTTTCTCATTTACTTAAACTGCCTTGTCATTTTCTGTCAGTCAATTTACAGCAAAAGGCTGAACTTCCACTGACTCTCTCAAGTCTATAGATAGGGCTTCTAAAATTGCTATAACCAAACTGATTGTGCTGTATATAGATCCCTGCAATGTAAGGTCAGAGAAAAACATTTTGATCATCTGGTCTGATCTCCGGGCTGAGACAGGCAGCAAAGCTTCCTTAAATAGGCTGAGTTACCCAACAGGCTGAAAATGTTGTGTTCCTCAAGTCTGGGCTGAAATCTGCACTTGGTTCAGCTTTTTGGGTTGGCTACTGCTGCTCACAGTCTCTCATCCACAGAAGGCAAACTGTGAAGTTGACTGTTAACCACAATGCAAATTAACTCCAAAAGCCCTGGATTTTTGTAGATTTAGCCATTAAATGCTGAGTAGGCAGCCCCTGGAGATCCTGCAGCTATAGCCCCACGGCATCACCTGCACAGCTCTCGAGTCTGCTGCTGAGGCCATGAAAAAACACTAACTCCATGATTTTTGTACTGAGCTTCTACTGCACCCATAATAATAATAACAACAACAAAAACCCTCTACAGCACTGCTTCCATTTGTGTCAGGCAATTGCTATTTACATCAGCACCCAAACCATCAAATGCAGTGTACAAAAAGCTGGGGTTCCTCAGAGTTTGGTTTAGTTCCATTCAAATTTGGGGGCTGGAAATCTCCCTCCATAAAATGGATTTGGGGCATTCTGTCATTCATTTAAAGCTGTCATTAAATTCTTTTTGAAGCCATTACATTGATTTAGAGAGGCTGTTTATGTATTGGTGTCATATCTAAAGTGAGCAAATTTCCTCTGACTGAAAAAAAATGAGTACAAAGAATATTCATAAGTCTGTTCTGTGGAAAAAAAGTCTGGAGGTATTCTGAAAAGCCTATTTCATTTGAGAGAATAATCTGACACCCTGAGCACCAAGGGTGTTTAAGAGTGATGCCCCAAATGAATTCAAACCTGCACTGCAGGGCGTGTGCTGTTTTTTTGCATTCTGTCCTGGGAATCCTGAATTTGACAAATGTTCAAGGGCTCTGCTAAAGATACAGGCAAGAAAAAATCTTATAACACCTGAGACTTATTTCTCCCCCCAAAAAATCATTAAGTGCCTTCACATATGGAATTGAACTTCATGAAAAAAAATCTTAAAAAGAAGATTACAAATGCCATGAGCTGAAGGAGACTGGACAGCTTTATCTGCATTAAAGCTCAGGTGTGCAAGCTCACTCTGCCAAAATCACACCCTTTGCAGCAAAACTGCCTCCTGCACTGAGAATTTTCTTCTGATTGCCCCAAGTTTAGGAGAATTTTAAACACTTTGGACCTGCAAATGCCCAAAAAATACAATTCACTGGGAACTCCTAATGAGTCCCTGGAAAGCAAAGGTACAGCCAAAAAGCCTGACTCCACGTGCAGTATTAAAAGAAGTGGAAATCACAGGCTGCCACCAGAGATGGACATAGGCACAAGGCAGAGAAGATAAATGAAATGAAACAGTCATAAAAACAACACTGAATGATCTGATGCCTGTCTTCAAGTTATTATTTAATAAGGCACAGATGTTAGAGTCACATTTTAGTTTGCTTTTCATGTACATTATGAATTATTTTGCACTTTTGCATTAGTACACATTAGGCAGAAAAACTGTCTCCAATATATTAGAAATTCACTTCAGGGGGAGCTTCCCCCTCCTCAATCTGTTGACTGCTCATTTAATCCCAAAATGGTTGGACAAGAGATCAAATCAACACTGAGGCTGTGCCAGCAAGTGACAAATCATTTCTCTTCAGAAAATTATTAATCTTAGTGGCACTGTGCTTGTGGGCTGTGATTTACTGAGAACAAAATAACCTCCCCATGCTCAATTTGAAATCGACACTGGCTTTGACTAATGGCACACATTTCCTGATGTGATAATGCCATTGAGTGGGGAGGATTCATTTGCAGCACGGGGAACGGCTGCACTAGCACAGATCAGGCTGATGAATGCAAAATTGAAACGTTTTTACTGGGCTGAAATGCCTATAAATCATTCTTTTGGGGAAAGATGAAGTGATTAAAGCATTGCCAAGATCAGGTGAGTGGAATCAGGTCACCTGCCTTATCTGCCACTGCTCTGCTGGCTCTAGCCCCCAAAAATCAAATATTTCCTATTTCTCCTGCCCAGCAGCTCCTCGCTGCTGGGGACAGCCCCAGTTTGGCACCCAGGAAAGTTTTGGAAAGGAAGAAACAAGGAAGTTTTATAAATATGACTGTTCAGCTAAAGATGTTAAGAATGTAGAAAGTAGAAGAGAGATTGAAATGAAAGCAGTGTTTGTTTGAATGTTTATAGAACAGTTTTGGCAGACTGAAGGTCTTTTTTTTTTTTAAGAATGGCAGACATACTAAAACTAGAACAGATTTGTTTGTTTGTTTGTTTCATAGGAGGGGTTTTTGATAAGATTTAGAAATTAAAAAGTAGTAAAATATAGTAATGTAGTAATTTTTTTATAGGATGTATGCAAATGTAAAAAATTTGTATTTGAGACTAAATTAGTTGATAAAAAAGTAAAATATTCAACACAGAAAGAGATAGAAGTCATTGTAAAAGGAGAGCTTGCTCTCTTGTTTGCCCCTTCCTCTCTTGCTTGTCTCTCTTTGCTCTCTAACCAACTCTAAACTGCTCATAACGACTCTAAACTAAATATAAAATAAAATAAACTACAAACTTCAAAACTCAGCTTCAGAAATCTCTTCTAAATTCCATCCCAACTGTTCTGGCACAGGACAGCTCCTACAGGAAAGCACAGTTCAGGAATTGCTGCTGGGCTCTAAATTAACATTTAGGGACACTGAGCCCCAGGCTGGGACCCCTCCTGGAGGCAATTCTGGGTCCTTGATGAACCAGACTCACCTGATTGATTTTCTGCCATTTGTTATAGAATTAAGGCACTTCATTATATAATTAATGAAACTCTGAGTCTAAATTTCTTTCATCCTTGACACCTATTAGGAATAAACACCGAGAAAAATGAGTTTTACCTGCATTTTGCAGAAATCTGTGCCAATCAAAAGTTTCACTGGGTGTAGTCTTAATTCCTGTGTAAAAACAACAAAAAAAAAGAAGACTCCCATGTTTAATGTTCCTTGGATGGCTGAGCTGTGGCTCCTGAAGGGTTCTGGAAGCCTAAAAAAAGCAATATTTCTGAATTCCATCTGCAGCTTTCCTCACCCCTTGCCTGTGCAACCCTTCCACAGACAGCAGGTTGAAATTCAGAGGAAAATTTTGTACAATGCCTCAGTGTTTGAACTTCTCCAGCAACACAACCCTGGATCAATTTGGCTTTCCAAAACTCCACACAAGAAAACATCATCTGAGGGAGGGCATTATTCCAAAATAGATCCAGAGCCCTCAAAATTAAAAGGAGTCAATTAAATTTATATACAAATTAAATATTATTCTATCCTGAATATTAATGTATTTGGTTTTCCTTATGTTAAAGATTAATTATTTTGATGATTAAACTATTTTATTAATTTATTTAATCTCTTATTTAACTATTACCACACAAGAGGCTTAAATATAAACTAAATATGGGCTAAACAGACTTCACAACGAGTTATTTCAGCAGCACAGTCTGGAAAAGAATTTTCAAAGTTATTTTCTTTGAAAGTGAAATACACAAAATGGAATGAGCTTTGGACTCCACGGAGAGGTGTTTTTAAAGAAATAAAATTAGGAAATGAAGTCATCAGCCCTAAAATCCTGAGCTGTGTTCCCATGGCTGCTCACTGAGTGATGCACCTTGGCAGAGGTGCTTGGCTGGCGTGGGCTGGGAATTCAGCTTTAAATTTATTACATTGAAAGGAATTTGGGCTTTGAGAAAATCATTATTCACCCCCAAAACTTCTGCAGCCTTCAGAGAAACCTCCAGTGTTACCTGACCTTTCAGATTCCTGCTGGAAGACAGCTGGGAAAACTTCTATAAAAGCACCAAATGAGTGGAAAATTTTGGCTGAGAGACTGAAATACTGCCTCAATTAATGGCAGTGGCAAAAAGCCCAACTGCAGTGGAGCAGGACTGCAAACCCCAGCCCATTCCAGCAAAATATGGCTGGGGCAAAGGGAGGCAGAAACACAAACAAACAGGTACCAAACACATGAATCAAAGAAATTGAATGTCTTAATCAGTATTTCAAAGCTCTCACCTTGACTTTGGACGTAGATTTTCTTCCTAGCATCTGGCTTTAAAGAGAAGCAGAAGAAAAATAACTTTCAGAGTTCAACATAAAAAATATCTGTCCAAGCTTCAAAGAAAACCACAATAAAGAGTAATAAAATAGTTCTTTTGACTATTAAAAATCAAAACTATTAGATACATTAAGTAACATCAAAAGCCAACATTATAATTTACATTTACTATGTCCATTTATGGTATCAAAGAATCAATTTTGCAATAAACAATTACCAAATTAGTGCAAATATATTTCCTAGTTTGTCTCTGGATCCTTTCTTTGGATCATCATCCTGTGTCCCTGGAATAAAACAAATTTCAACTATCTAGCTGAAAATCTTCACTTCCCAAAAAGCTGTTGGTCGTGAAAGACTGGTTTTGAAAATCCAGTTGACATTTATCCATAATAGAATTTATAAACATATCAGTTTCAGAAACTGCTGTCAAATATATAGACTTGCCTAGACAGGAAAACTGCTACCTGGTAGTTATTGCAGAACATTCACAACTAAAAATTGCAAAATAAATTACTTTAAAATAGCTGTAGTAAAAGAGGTAATTACTACACTTCTAAAATCACTCCTGAAGTGCTGCTCTGCTCGTTATTTAATTTAGGTGATTAAAGAAGCAATTTCCTGTTTCAATATCTTTCTGTAATTCCAACTGTGGATTTGTGGAATATTTTTATTTTTTTAATGAAAAGAAAATCAATTCAGAAACAAACTTCTAAGCAATCAATTCTTGAACCAGTCAGCTCAAAAAATAGGAACCACAGAAGTGAGGTTTTGTTTAAATTGCAGAGATTTTGGTTTTCCCTATTGCTCCTTTGTGGCTGCCCCTCAGTCCCCTGCCCAGGCACTAAAAGTAAACTGTTACTAAAAATGAACTGGGAAAAGAAACTGAAAGAGAAGAGGTCACTTAAAAAGGCATCTCCAAGCAGCTCACAGATGGGAAGGAGGTGGTTTTTGAGAATCAGAGTGAACAGTGTCACCAAAATGACACAAAAAGGCAGCAAATGCACACGGGAATGAAGGGGGGCAGAAACAACCCTGTGCTACATTGGGAGCCTGAGGCTATTCCATGAACTTTCTCTTTCTTGAGCTTTTGTGTTCAAAGGATTTAAAAATAATAAAAATAGTTTAATACGTGGTTACATTATTTTATTACTTAACACTGGTCCTTCTCTGACTACAGCACTGCAAGGGGAGGCCAGCTCCAGAATTGAACTTTGCAGAAGGACAGGGAGAGCTGAGACTGAGCCAAACAGAAACACAGGAAGCCAGGAGGGGGAAAAAGCAGAGGGGCAGCAGCCCCCAGCCCTGCTCCCCTCTGCTGACTCAGACAGGCCCTCAGCTCCCTAGAAACACCAAGTTTTAAAAAGGAAGTTCAAATTTAAACATCTTCTTCCATGCCCTGCTGCACCCCAAAGAGCTCAGGGTGAACAAATCCAACCCTGCAGGGCTCAGGTCACCAAGAGGAAAACAGCAGGAGCACTGGGGGACAGGGCATGGAGATGTTCTCACACTAAATGTCAGTTTTCTCTGATGTTCTTGATTTTAAATGGGCTTGAGGAGAATGGAAAATGAAATTGGATGCTAATGAAACTGGCTTAGGTAATGCTTCTGCACCAGTTTTATGCCACTGAAATAAAATGCTGACCATAAGCATAAGATCTTTTACAGTGTTTCAAACTCACTTGGAATACAGATTATTACAAAGGCTGGATTACAGACTTCATCATTAAGGGCAATTCATCCGATGTAATAGAAAGGAATTTGTTGGAAGAGACAGCCTTTGAGTACAGTGCAATTGCTTACAAGTTTGTAATTTAAACTCTTTACTGTCTTCACTGGTGAAGCCCACACTGGAGGAGTAAGGCAGCTCATGGCACTGTGAGCTAAAATGTGAAAATCATTAACATCCCCTGAGCTGGAGGGAAGGATGTGTTCATGTTCTTCACTGCCTGGAGGCAAATTTGTGGCATTTGCTCTCAGCCTTTACACAAAAACCCAGCAGGACAGGAGCTCAAACCCTCACATTTAAGGCACAGGTCAGCAGGTGGGATTTCAGATTTGTCTCCAATTCCCTGCCTGCCCCAGACCTCCAAAACACTGAATTAGTCTCACAGGCCCTGAGTACAAGGGTGTTTAGGTAAAATCAAAGTCTGGTACTTAAAGCATTTGAGGTGTTGATTTTGAAATTATTTCAAAGCTCAATTTTGTTTCTTCTCCTTACACTCTGTTGATTTTGTCTTTGCCCATCATGAAATTCATCATAGTAACTATTAAAATCAAATTCCATTTGTAAAATAAAACACCAAATCCCACGTCTGCCCATGTATCCTTTTAATGCAAATAGATTTTAAAATCAATTAGTGCTGAAATAGGGTATTGCATACTCACTCTCAGTGATCACTTTTTAGGCAAGAGTGCATTAATGATCATACTCTGATGCAAATTAGAACTCAAGGGGTCCCAAGCACTCTGTTTCAAATTCTTGCATTAATTGTTCAGCTTCAGCTGATGTGGCCCAAGGCGAGGTGAGTGGAGCCAACACCTCAGTGCAAGAGGGAGGTCCTGCCTTGCTGGTTTCATCCCAAATGGTTCCTGCTCAGCCCTCACTAAACCTGGTGATCAGCACAGCAAATCTAATTTACCTCCCCAGCTCACCTTAAGAAATTCATTCTATTTCCAGAGGTGACAAAAAAAAAAGTATTTTCAAAATTATACTTCCAAATTCTTTATTATGACTAATGCTGTCTGGAGGAATTTTGTCAACATGAAGTTTGATAAATGATGCAAGAAGAAACAATTTGGCATCAGGAGAGACTGGGTAACAATACATTATTTGTTTTAAATGTTACAGAGAAACACTTCCTAAACTGTTCTACACTCTCTTCTAATGCTAAACAGCTTTTGGTGCCAGATCTCTCTGACCTGTAGAAGTCATCAACATGAAATGCTTTTTCTGAAAGGAAAAGCAGGGCTGGGAGCAGTGAAGATTATTGCAATTCTCTGGCACTATTTAGGAGCATTTTAGGAGGATGGAGATCTGCTAATACTGGAAGCATTACCACCACCACCACATAAACATACCCACTCTGCTGCTGCCAGCTCCTTCATTTCCACTGTGAAAGCCACTGCAAACCTGGGTAAATGGACAAAAATAGTTGGGATCATCTGCTTAAAGTGTTTAAACACGAGGAAAAAAAAAAAAAAAGTACTTCAGAAAAAAACCTTGATAAGAACTAAGATCAGAGGCTTATAAACTGATCCCAGATGAAAGACACAAAGCAGGCTTTGCACTTGTTTCAGAGAGAACCCTGCTCAAACCAACGGCAGCTCCTCAGGCTTTACAACTCTGAGCTCCTGGGAAGGTGAAGTGAGGATCTCTCAAAGTAAGAGAAACCCCAGAGAAGGGGGACAGCTGCCAGTTCAGCCAGATTAGTGCTCACAGCTGCAGGAGAAATGTGGATTTCCTGCTCCTGCCTCAGTGCAGGGCACAGGAGCCCTTTCCACACCCACAACAGAGGTGATGCCTTAGATTTTAGCTATTATATTTTTTAGACTCTGTGCTGTTTTGGTGAGTAGTTTTAGGTTTCATATTCAGTGCTACTGAGCTCTCTTCACAGTGTAGACAGACAAAACAATTCCTTCTCCAGTTTGATACCAAGGACAACTTTCAGCCCAAGAACAAAACCAAGGGTGAAGGGAGAAGGAAACCCAAGGAGGATGGAGCTCCATAACCTGGAGCTGGAATTGGACAATTGATTCCAATGTGCTTATGGACCAGAACTTATAAAAATGTGATCCCTCGTGACCCAGTGTCCATTTTGTGACCATTTTGGGGCATTTTGGGTGTGGCCCAGCTGGACTCTGCATGGCCCAAGAGAACCCACTGAGACCTTTTAATAAATCCCTGCTTTATCCTTTTGCCCTGTCCAGTCTCTGTTCCAGCTCAGCCCCCAGCAGGCAGCAGAGGGAAGGAGGGAGCTGGACTGCACCTCCTCCCACCCTGTACCACTGCCTGCAATCGAGTCTAATTCCAAGGAAGGTCTGAAGCCTTTCCCCAGTGTCCCCAGCTTGTTTCTCCCAGCTGCCAAGGAGCACCAAAGCTGGGTGTCTCTGAGGAAAGGGCTGTGCAGAGCACAGAGTGACACAGCAGCACTGATAGGAACAGCTTTCATCTCTGGGTGTCCCATCACAGCCAACAAAAAGACACTTGATAAACAAATTATTCTGACTGGGACCTAGGTGGAAGACTGAGAGGTGTTTTTACACCTTTATTATCTCTTTTATTAAAGAGCCCCTGCTCAGAGGGGATCTCAAGAACATGCTGGATTTTAATGTAGCTTTTAAGCTGTAGTGGAACACAAACACATGCTTTGGGTGTCCTTAAATGGAACTTCAGTGTTAACTGGACCCTCAAATTTCTGAAGACCCTCAGTCCTGTGGAAAAGAATGTTTGAATGGCTCCTTCACAGGAAACACTTCTGCTTAGCAAATCCTTTAAAATTTCTCGTAGAGATATTGAATATAAAAGAGATGTCATCACACTTTGCACTGATGATTCAGTGCTTTGTCACGTAATTTCTGAAATGTTTCTGCCCTGGGCCAACCCTCTGACACCTTAAAGGTTGGAGATAAAGCACAACAGTCACAACCAGGACAGAGCTTCTCCACTGGACACGTGATGTCCTGATTCGAGGGCATGAAATCACAATCACTTGTCAGAATTCCCATAAATGCTGAATTATAACTCCTACTTTTGGCTGTCGAAACAAGCCTCATTCCCCTACATTTGTTTTGTAGGATCTGCTTTATGGCACTGCAGTGAATTTCACACGCACAACTTGACAGCTTTAAGGTTATTAAAACCTTTGCAAATGCTTGTTTTGTCAAGTTGCACGTGCTTCCTTCCCAGATTTCACAATTATCCTTTCAATACATCACATTTACAAGCATAAAAAGATGTTGCTTCTAAGTCTACAAAATACTGTTCAATAGAAAGAAAAAAAAAAAAAAGGTCCCCTAGAGGAGTACAAGCACCATTCAGAGGAATTTGATTAAAAATGAAGCACTCATAAGGCTAGACAGTGTTCAATAGTTTGTTTTATGGAATGTGGGGGGATATTGTACTGGACAAGTAATCTACAATTCATGATGCTTTCTGCTTAGAACCCGGCAATCAATACAGAAAAAAAAAAAAATAAAAATCAATGTTTCTTTTAATAACTATGCAATGAATAACACCAGGGATGCTACTGGAGAAGAGGTACAATCAGAAAAACTTCTAGAAAATGGAGATACTTTTCCTGCAGCAGAGAAAATATTGTAAACTGCATAAGGATGTAGTAAGACTTTTTGAAATATCATAGATAATTCAAGCTATTAAGGTATTCTTCAGGCTCCCAACTCAATATCATTAAAAAAACCTTCAGTAAAGCACAGTTTTTGGTATTACCTGTATTTGTGACAGGCAATATTTTAAACAGAGCTGGATCAAATGGACACACACAGAGATTGTTTTTATGAATTTCTCATTTTGCACAGTGCTGAAATTTATCTGACACGTTAGCTATCTTATTCTTTTCCTTCAGACCTGTTTAAAGAATAACTTCTGATTATTTGATAACAAGAGTAAACAAGTCCATAAATTTTCTCCTGAGTGGGACCTTAAGTTGCTTTCAGCTCCAAGTCACACTGAGACACAAGAACATGCCCTAATGATTTTTCAATGAGTGTGATTAAGTGCTGTCTTTAAGAACTGTTTACTTACCACATTTTATAGGGGACTGCAGGCAGAGCAGCACATCTCTGCCAGTGTTAAGTGAGCCAATAATAGCTGGGAAATAAAATGGGATCAGCAAGGATAAACCAGGAGAGAGAAGCCTGCTGCAGATCCTGCCTGACCCCAAATCCATCCTGCTCTGAGCTGCTGTTGGCAGCAAGAAAAGATTTCCTCCCTCACCGTGGCCATGATCAAACACTGCTGAAGTCAACAAACCTTGGGATCAGTCAGGAGAAAACTTCTCTGGGGACGCTGAAACGATGAAAAAATGCTCAGAAGTGTTTTTAGTCATTTTCTCTGGTTTATGATCAGTTCTTGATCTCCATTTGATGACTACACTGCACTAGAACTATCCAGACCCTGAAAATACTCCCTTGTCATTTCACCTAAAAACTGAAAGAATTTGCCTAAAGGTTTTTTTCAGTCTCTGCCTCTTTGCTCATGGACCCAGGGAAAGGATCACATTATGAGGAGAAAAAATAAAATTTAAAAAAATCTGCTTGTACTTAAGGGATCAACTTTTCACCCAGGCATTCTGTCAATCAGCTGTGTGAGAGGAACAGAGGGAAATATAAAACAGACTGCACACAGACTGTGTTTTGTGATGAAACTCTTCCACTTCCATCACTGAATCACACAATTTTATGTAAAGACCACAAGAATTTCAAGAAGTCCAGCCTTTGTCTGCTGCCCCCACATCTTCCAGTGATTTGAGGTGGGTGTGGAAAACTTCCTAAAAGTTCCTAAAAATTTTTTTCTGCCATAAAAAGCATGCAATTTCCTGTCATAAATCTTTCTTACCTGGCTTCCTCCAGCACTGCTCCCATTACCTGGCGTTTCTCTTTACACTTGATATCTTCATTTACATCAGTCCCACCAAAGATGATTCCAAAAGGAATTCTGCTCCCTGCAAAGCAATGACTGCAAGGAGAAGCTGGCCAACACGTCCATGCAAAGACCAGGAGTGAAAAAGTACATTGATATACTGAATCACCTACCTGAGCAAAAATCTTTGCAAAGGAAACCTGGAGGAACTTGAATTTTGATTATTTTAGCCCTGTAACCCCCCACACAATAACCATGCAGTTCCACAGGACATCAGACCACATGGGAAACAAAACTCCTTGAAAAAGATGGAAAAGGTGCCACAGATTTCACATTTGGATTTGAAAGTTAAGTGAGCTTTAAGATCAGGATTAGTTAGCATTGCTAATTTCCTCATTACTAAATGACAGAGCAAGCAAAAAGAATGAAAGGCTAATTACTATTCTGGCTACTTGGAGAATTTCCTTGGCATTTGTTGATATTACACTCTGATGTTTGCAGGTGAAGGGAATTAATGTGCACTATCTAAGCACCACTGTCTCTAATCTTCAAGAGACAGACTGTCTGTAATACCACATAAAATATGCATCACCTCTTCAATAAATTAAAAAGTAAATAATCATTATGTCAGCTATTACGTGTGCTGATCATGCAAACAGAATTTCCAGGATGAGGCCAAACAGATCAATAGTATGGCAGCAGTGGTAGCATGAGTGTAAACACTGAATTTTGGAATGTCCCAGGAGCCAGCAATGTCCTCTGATGCACTTTTTTCCTCCCAGAACTCTGCAATAACTTTTATACTTTGTGATCATCTCAGCAATCTTGCCTTTCAGAGAGCTGTGGTTTATTTTATTTTCAGTTACTGCAGATACTTTGTAGAACAGTGTAACTGGTTCATTTAAATTCCTGAGCTTTTCTAAAGTATCAAGCTTTTAGGTCACCTGGGATTTGGAAAAGCTAGTGGCAACAGCATTTGGGCATTGCCACTCAAGTTAAACCCCAGTAAAATTTTACTCTAATAAACAGTTAAAATTCAATTTTATCTTTTGTTCCTCAGCCAAAAAGATGGCTCTCAGGCTTTCCAAAAGCCTCTTCCAAAACAATTCAAGGTCTTGTCATAAAAACAATCATTTTTATGTCCCAACAAGTCTTATTTCATATGCTAGCAGAGCTCATTTTACAGTTTTATTCTGGGTTTGTATTTTATGTCCCTGCTGAACTCAGAGCCCCTCTGGAACAAAAGAAACCCAGGTACAGCAGATATCCTAATTCAGGCATTCTGCAGACCCACCAGAACAAACTGGGCAGGGAGCACTCCTGAAGCCTCCAAATAAACACAAGAGAGCTCACCCTGGCAGCTGCTGCAGCAGGAAATGAGGTGCCTTTGTTGCAGATTCCTGCAGTACAAAGGTGGGCACACAAAAGGATGCACGTTTGCCATTTCAGCAGGTGACAGTGGCTGTAATTTTGAGAGCCAGTGCTTCCAGTGGCTCATTAATGGCAGGCTAAAATTTTGTTCTACGTGGCTGGAGAGAATAGCAAATTTTATTATTTGCCTGATAACATCCTGCCTCCTCTAGCTGAGCTGACAGGAATGTTATTTCACGTCGAAAAACCCTGACTCGTTTTTGAACAGAAAAATCAAATTAGCCTCCCTGCCTTCTTCCATTTGACCCCAGCTGTACTTAGCCAAGCCATTGTCCTCTGAAAGAACACATTTGCTGAAAGGAGCCTAATGTTAATGTAATGCTCTTATCTTGATGTAGTTAAAGTATTTAATTATCAAAAGCATTATGTGGTTTCAAAGCACATTTATTTCGCTCTCTCTGGATCAGATCTCCCACTGAGAGTGATTTTTAGCATTTCTGAACGTTTGTTGAAGTGGGTAAAGAGAATCAGGAGATTTTGGGGAGGGTTTATACATTTACAGGCATTTAGGACAGTTAGGATTCGTTCTCTTCCCTTGCAGGACCTTTTTAAGAGGTATTTTTATTACAAAGTAGAAAGAGGATTACCTTGCAGCAGTCTGCCTCCTTTATACAGGTGAATGGCCAGGGCTGCATCAAACTTGTCTGTGGAGGTCAGATTTGCAATTTCAGTCGGATTTTCATACATGAAAGCATCTTTGAGAACACAGATATGCCCTGCAGCATGTAGATGATCCCTTCGTTATTGGAACAAATAAAAAAAAAGAATAAAGAAGTCACCATGAGTGTTACTAAATTAAAAACAATTTAACAATTATGTTATTATATTACATATAAATGTTATTAAAGAAGTCACTATTAATTTCCATAGGCACACCAACACATGAAGTGAGCTTAATCAAAACGTTTTTCCTTAAATTTTCTCTGACTTTTAACTTTATGCCACTTTTGCTCGAGCAAGCAGGAGCTATTTCCAAGGCTGGAGTTTTTTTCCCTGGCAGATATTTGTTACCCTCAGCACTGTGCAGCCACAGGCACATTTCCAAGCAATGGAACACTCCATGGCCCAAGCCTGAGCAAGGTAACTCCCCAAAAAATCAGAATTAATTAAGTTTGCCCAGGCCCTTTCCTAATGAGCTTCAGCTCACTCCTTTTAAATGAGTGTGTCAGACCTTGCCCTCAGAGATTCTCAGACCCTTGTTTTGCAGAAAGGACACCAAGTGAAGAGAGCACAAATGTGTCCAGCCAGTCAAAGCCACTAAAAATACAGAACATCAAAAATTAATGCATCAGGAGAGCCACAGAGCTTTGTTCTCTTGAATTTCCTTTTTTTTTCCCCCTTTCTGTTTGTGTTCATTGCTTCTCGTCTTAGCTCACCCATTTAGAAACCAGGCAAAGGATAATTGAAGCAAATGCAAAAAAAAACCTACACAAAAGTAATTACACAAATACCTTCACAGCCTGCTTTAAAAATCTCAGTTCCAAAAAGAAAAAACCCAACAAATCCAACAACAAACCCCTCACAGTCAGCTTACCCATTCATACTTTTTTAAATTTTTTTTTACAGTGTTTCCTCATGTTGAAACATTGATGCAAGGACTGCCAAAGTCAAGAAGCTGATTAATTACAGACAGTTTTACTCCTCTGCCTGACACCAGGACCAGTGTTCCCAAAAACATCAGCCAAAAACCATTCAGGAGAAAATCTGTGTCTGCTGACACAAAGTGTTTGCACTGTCAGGACCATAAAAACACCACAAGAATGTTCTCTGCTTATTCCACATTGTTGCAGTTGATTTATTTCTCACTGTCTGTTAATTGCTCTGGCATTAAAATCCTGCTAACTTCCTGGATAATGTCGGCTTTCATTTCCTGATTATTTCATAGCCTCCCAAGAAATGTAATCTTCTGTCCTGCAGAAGTTAGTCATTACTGCAGAAATTGGTGCTAAAAGTGCTGTAAAATGTCTGGAGGCCTTGGAAGGAATGGATTAGCACTCTGTCAGACAGAGCTCCACTGGCACACATGGAGCTGGATTTCTGCCTTATCCTATAAAGAAACTCCTTTTAATTCCACCGTGTGAAACGAGACCAATAAATTCTGATAAATACTAATAAATAATAAAATACAGCCACATTTTAAGCTCTTTATTTACACTGTTGAGCAATTATTAGCACCAGTTGCCCCGTGAACTGGTTCCAAGAACCTGCCTTCCTCTCGAAAGAGCTTCTCAATTTATATCTAAATAATGATGCCCCAATCTCCCAGCTGTGGAGAGTAAATCTCTGGGGCAGATACTTGGGATGCTGGTGCATGCATTCCATAATTTCACAGGTGCTCATTAAATAGGCTAAAAGGATTTTTTCCCATCAGTATTCCAATTACCATAAATCACTATCATGTACAAGCAATATGTTTGCATATTACAATTAATTTGAAAATAACTCTCTCAGGACATCGGGAATCAAGAAACTCAGCCAGGAATTCCAATCAAAAGTGGATTTTAAAAAAAAAAAAAAATATACTAGGGATGACTACTTCTACTTCTCCTCCACATTTTGCACAGCTCCAAATCTCCCTGGGGAATGACAGTTGTTGCTGCAGTAAATACAGAGGGACTCTCTCAAGTGCTTCAAGGCTCAGAAATTCTCCCTTAAAAAAAAATAAAAAATGAAGTAGTAGAGGTAAAGAGATTTTTATTCTACTCAGCAGCACATAAAAAATTTGCATACATCTTTAGAAGGAAAAATAAGTAAATATTCCCAGAATAATTCAAATTCCCAGATTAAAAGAGGCCTCGATCCCCTAAACATTCCATTGAGTTTGAGATCATTAATCACAAGCTTCAAATTATGCATATATGGGAACACACGTGTGGAGAAGCTGAGTTATTGGGCAGTATTTAAGTACTGAAATTTACAGCGTTATTTTCATATTTTCGAAATGGCTTTTCATCTTTAAAACCAAAAAAAAAAAAGCAGACTGTGATTTTCACACATATGCTGTTACCAAGGAACATGATTAGAGAGTGCTGCAAAGTTATTGCAGGGGATTTTTATTTTTTTTTGAAGACTGATCTGTCTATGAAGTCACAGATGTCCCTGAATGAAGCCAAGACAGAGGAGACACATTATCCATATCTCTTCTCCTCCTGGCAAACGTTTATTCACATTATTTTGCCATTTCATAAACAAATACTTTCTGAATGAGAAATAAAAATTAACCCAGCTCCCGCTGTCTGGGAATCCAAGACAACACTGAAAATGCTAAATCTCAAGGCTACATTTCCTCTCTATCACAGAGATAAATTCCCAAGTGAGTGTCTTAACAAACAGTGATTATTGCTTGGATCTAGAATTTGCCTTGCCATATCCTTCCCTTTTCCTGAAACTCTCCTGGAAGCCAATGCCACGACTTGGGGACAATAATATTTCTAAAATGGAGTTGAGCTGTCAGATCCCAGATTTTGGGTTTTCTTCTAGGCAGAAAGCATCAGGGAGAACTTGAGCCATTCAGGAAATGTGAAAGAGCATTTTTGGAAATACATTATACTGGGCACTGTGATATTTGTGCACACCTGAATCCTGGACAGAGTATTTCCCAGTCCTACACATTTTAGCAGTCAGGAAATTAATTTCTCTTTTGTTTGATACATTTTTTATATTCTTTGGAAATCACAAAGCTTCTAAGTGAAATTTCTAAGTGTGTTCTCTGGATCTAAAAGGTACAACCCTTCTCTGACACATTTTCATTTTGAGATTTCTAGACACAAAAAAAAAAAAAAAAAAACATTTTTCTCTAACACATCTCTGAAACACCAAGTGATGTTTTACAATGTTTAATTTTTTATTCCCTACATAATTGATCACTACTTCTCACTTTTCCTGGCTAGCAGTCTTCTCTCCTTCAGCATCAATCTGCAGTTCACAGGTTTTCATGTAAGGAAACAGTTTCAGAGTTCCAAACACAGCCTGGCTGAGGGGAAGGCACAGGAATTAAAAGTGTACTTATTTCTAAGGTACTATAGCTGTGAAACTTGCTCTGCTTTCTGTGATGGCTTCCCTTCAGAAACATTTACATTCTAAATTTCAACTGGTACTGATTTAATGGAATTACTTGCAGACAAAGAATGTTTGATTTCCAAAAAGTTCCTGGTAGGTGGATACACTGACACTTCTTGAATGGCACAAAATAGGCTTCATCCAAAAATATTAATTATCTCTTTCCCTCAGCTGTCTGTTCTGCACAGCAGCTGTGAACCAACTCCTGTTAAATGTATATGGCACAATTCAGAGCTTGTTAAATGAGCAGAGTCATTCCTCTGCCTCTTAGAAACTTGGCCAGACCCAAATACTCTCAATCCCCACTGAAGCTCATCAAATCACAAGAGCTGAAAGCCTGTTTGATCTTCTGTTTTCTTCAAAAGTGATCTTATTTTTTCATAATTGTTAAAACAGCATGTCCTTCACTTTATTTCCCTCTCAAACTTCTCCTTGAAGCAACATAGACAATTTGTATTGGCAGAAGAGAAACTATGAAGAAAATTCAGTGAGAATCACAGAAATTAAAAATGTGAGTGAAGATGGGGACCAGCTCCTCCTGTCCGTGTGTTCTGATCAGTAACTGAGCTCTGGAAGGCTCAAGGAACTCTGCAAAGCTTAAACCTGTGTTAGAAACAGTTCTGGCAGTGCAAACCATGGTGGGGAGCAGCAGCACCGAGGGCAGGCCCTGTAAATGATGGCATCTCACACCAAGGGGCAGATGAACACCTGTCCTGCAGGTACCTGCTCTGGGAATGGCCATGCAGAGCCCCCAGGGACCCCCCAGCACCCCTGCAGAGGCCCCCCAGGGACCCCCCTGTACCTGAGCAGAGCCCCCAGGGACCCCCCTGCACCTGAGCAGAGCCCCCAGGGACACCCCTGCACCTGAGCAGAGCCCACAGGGACCCCCCTGTACCTGAGCAGAGCCCACAGGGAGGTGCAGGAGCTCCCCCCACACCTGCCATGGGGACAGGAGGATCCCCTGCCCTGGCAGTGCTCTCCTGGGGGATCCCAGCACCGGCACACAGGGGAAGATGAAACAGTAGAAATGTTTGGATCACTGAATTCCTCCAATAAACATCTAAGCTCAAACCAGAGGAGAGATCAAGAGGAATGAGGAATGCTAAGCACCGTTGAATTTCGGTTTTAATTGTCTCGCTGTTGATTACCTGGAGATTTACAGAAGGGCTGTCTCAACTGGCCAGTTAATGAGAGCCAAAACAACTCCTCCCTCTCCAGAAAACATTTACATATTGGCAAAATAGTTAATCTAAATCTTTCTGATTAACCCATTAATTCCAGATTCCTCTTCCTCCTTACTACCAAGTAATAAAAGCTCAACAAACATCTCAAGGGACAGGGAAAAATAATTTCTTTTCTTCCTTGACACCCTCTTTGATCTCATTTCTAAGGCTGAACAATGGCGGCCTAAGCCAAGACTTTTGCTTAGTGCTGTATTCTTTATTCATTGCTCATATTTTTTAAGATGATTAAAGATTATGCACACCAATAGGAATAAAGCCCACAGCACATTCATTATACCACTTGTTTTAGCAAGTTGATTTTTAGCCAAATTAGATTCTGGTACCTTTGTCACCACTTACTTTAAACTCAGGAAATGAATATCTTATTTATGAAAAGATGAAGCAGTTATTGGAAGAGCTGTAATATCATAAACAGAGTATACACTGTGATATTAAGCCATAAAATTAATCTATGCTGGCAAGCATTCAACCCGGAGACAATGTCATTGCTTAATTTATATTTAACCAAAAGTTCAATATAAAAAAAAAAAAAAAAAGAACAAATCACTTCCTAAGCATGGATGCAGGTACAACTGAAGCCCAAATATTAATTGAAATATGTATTTTATGTGTATTAACATACATGATACAAAGTTTACCACATGCATATAACCTCAGGCAGGGCAGATTAGTGTTAAAAGTGACACAGCCAAGCCTTTGGCCACACATACAGGTTTTGTGAGGGTTTTTTAATGGCATAAAGTCTTAACAAAACCAGTATTGGCTAGAAATATCTGCACAGGATGGTTTTAGTGATGACCTGACTAGCCTTTTAGTCAGGAAGATGGACTTAATTGCTAGCTAGTACTCTTTATTTTTTCCCTGATCAGAATTGTTTCCTTTCCCTGAAGGCTCGTTTAGATTATTTCAATAAATAGCATTTACAGCAGGTGATAAGACAGCAACTGAACACCACACAAGTCACTCTCCAACGCTATTTCTGCTAGAATCCTTTACCCAGCTTTACTGTGAACGTGAATTAAGTTTCTCTTTCATTATTTCCTTTCTGTTTGAAGGTCTAGGTGCACGAGAAAGCAGCATGTACTTGGTGTGAGGAATTCCTACACTTGGTGTGAGGAATTTTCACACCTCATGCCAGGGATTCCCAGGAAACAGGGATTCCCAGGTCACTGGAGATGTGCTCACAGAGCTGCAAACACCTGCATTAATGTGATTACATGTTCAACCAGCTCACCAAGTCTGTGCCCTTCCATGCTAAAACTCCTTATTTTCGGCCACCACCACATGTCACAGCTGCAGCCACCAGAACTGCTGCTTGGCATGATTCAAGGAAAGGCACCTCAGCACAGTGTGCTCACACTTCACTGTCAATATCAGTGTCGTTAAGACAGATGTAATATGTAAACTTTTATTTTCTGGCTTATTCAGACTTATTTTAACTAGAAACAATGCAAACCCTGCTTCCCACTAGATTAGCTCTGAACAGCTCCAGTCTAAATGTCTGGCTGGCTTCCCCCAAAGTGGGATTGGAAGGAGGAGGTGAGTAAATATTTAATTTGCAAAGGTAGAGTAAATAACCTAATAGAAGAAAAATAAGCAGTGATGTCCTCAAGAATAACTAGTTTTGTATTACCCAGCGAGAGCAAAGGGTAAGATACAAAAGGAAATGCAGAATACCACAGGAAATCTGCTGAAATGTACAAGCATAAAAACATATGTATATATATTTACACACACTTAAGAATTTACTTGGTTTGTCTCAACGTTTTTGCAACCATTATTGGTTTAGAATACCAAAACCTTCAGCTTTCTCTAGTCTTTATATCTTCAGTGCCTGGGTGACTGACAGGACCAGCACAGATGTTCTACCAGTACCTTATACAACAGAGCAGCCCTGCAGAAATCTAAGGCTGCCCTTGGTATGACAGAAGCAGTGTGAAAACTTAATGTCTGAGGATGTTTCTATGCATAACATTACACATGAGATAATACACAGACCAAGGTCAGGGAAAACTTGTAATAGCAGACTATCCCAAGAGATTCATCCAAACATAAACAACTAAACTGTGGACGACTTTTAGATAAGATGAAACCAAATCATTATTTCAGGCCTCAAGAGGCGAAAACCATTGGGAAATTGTTTCATTTTTAAAGCGACTTATTCTTTTTTATCGCTCACTTGCACAGCGAAGCCCCAGCAGCAATGCTCTCGGCCACATCCTCTTCCCACGTCACAGAAGAAGCTAAATGGGGACATTAGGAAGATTTTTGCGGCTCTGTCAGCCCGTGCGATTTGGCAGCACGGCAGTCCCGTGCCCATCATCCATCCCCTGAGATGCGCAGGCTGTCCCCGCAGCGAGGGCAGTCCCTGGAGCTGCTGCTGCGGGATGGCCCCGGCACTGCCGCTGCTTTGGCAGCTCCCCACTGCCCTTGGCACAACGCCTGTGCCATGCCTCGGGCACGTACTGCCCTCCACAGGGCTGCCGGGGGG
>CM031871.1:7503155-7538053 GCA_018697195.1 Certhia americana
TATATTTGCTCTTGGCGTGGTTGGCCAGGACTTATTTGTCACTTTGTTCCTTCAAAATGGACATTTCTACAGCCGTGCATGGCCGGAGAGGAGGAAGGGGATTTTTTTCGGGAGGGCTTTTTTTTTTTTTTATCTCGACTGTGGTTTTCCCTCAGAAAAGGACACGTTCTTGTGGCTTTTTTTTTTTTTGGTTTATGCAAAAGCGTTGCCTAAAAGTTATTTATTTTAGTCTGGCGCTAACACAAGAGATTTAGACTTAAAACCACAAACATTTAAAGTAAGACAAGCCTGTTTCTCATGAGAAACGAGGATAATATTTGCAAACAGGTCCTCTGAGAAAAGGAAAATAAAGAGGGAAAATAAAGAAACATTCAAGGATCTGAACTTTTTTATCAACTATATTTTTGGTTAACTTGGCTTTATGCTATTAAGGCCTAGATGAAAAAAAAATATCTGGAAATGTGCAGCATTGTGCCTTGATTTTATAATATGGGAAGTGCAATTAATGTAGTCCTTTATAGGAATTTTCTTTTTTCTTCATCCTTGAGGACACAGATGCATTCACGTGTTCAGAGAAAGGGCCTATGGAGTTTTTTCAGAAGTGATCTGGAAGTGTTTTTTTTTTAAAACACATTTGTAGCTAAATATGTTGGAAGGAAAATTACAAACTAACTTCATGACGGCAGTAATGTTTGGGCTTTCTAACTAGCAACTTGTGCAATTTCAGCTGAGAGCCAACAACAGTTCTATCTCCTAAAGAGTTTGAATAATTTTAATGTGTCATTTCAACTACTGCTCAGCATGTAGATGTTTGACCAGCTGTGGGATAGTTGGGCAACATTCAAAATATCCCTCACTCTCCAAGGTAAATTCTGAAGGGCCTAAAACATGAAAAGGAGACACAAAAACAAGGTGTGCTTCATTACATTGAGTCTCCAGAAAACATACTGAATCTCCTCAGAAAGTGCAATCACATGTAATATGACAACATTAAGCTAGAAAAGATGAAGGATAATTTTATTACAGCTTTTATTTTCAGTCATGTACAGTAGTTCAGAGCTTTTGTCTGCTACAGCTGGTGCTTTTCCTGCTTATTGTCCTTTTGTCATGAAATGGTTTTAAGAGTTTAAGAGAGGCAAAATATTAATGTTTTTGTTCATTTTTATGGCATGTTATTTACAAGGGCCCATATTTTAATGATTTACATTTACTTTCCACTTAACCAACACTGCTCCAAATGGAGCCATGCGAAATATTGGGATGTAAACACATGATGTCAGCTATTTTATTATTTTCTTTTGCACTGAAAACCACAATCCAGCAGTGTCTACCCACCGTTCTGGCCAAAATAAGTATCTTTAAGATCTGCGCTGAGACAATTCACACGTTCACAACTTTCCCTCAATATATGTGAATCGTGGAACCGCAGCACACTTAGGGTTCTAATCGGCAAATTGCTAATTTTATGGTTTCCCATTGAGTCACGGCTTTTGTTTCCCACTGAAATCGTGTGTATTTTCCATGTGTTATCCTGGATAATTACTGGCATGCCCTCCCAATCAGTGCTTCTGCTCCCACCCCGAGTCACCAGGCACACCTTGGGGGCTGAGCTGGGCCCTGCTGCTTCCAAACATGGATAAAAAAACGGGAAAAACAGCCTTTTACAGCCACATTTCTCACTCTTTGCCTGCTGAAAACCGGTTGAGAGACCAACATAGCATTAAATAACACCCAAAAATCCCCAAGCTGATTTGGGGTATGGAGCATTATCTTTTTGAGACAGTGTGGGATGGGCCTGTTTAGTCTGAGAAGGTCGGAGAATAGGATTCATTAAAGCAATCCATATCTCAGGGGCAGGTTGACAAGAAATGGGGACAGCTCTTTTCAGGTGGGCACAGCAAAGGATGAGGGGCACAATGCCCATAAAATAACAGCACGAAGTTCCACCTCTCCATGATTTAGAAGCCTTAAGGCTGGCAGAGCAGCGCAACAGTTCTGCCCAGGAAGGGTGGGTTCTGTCCATCTGCAGACATTCAAAACACTAGGTGAAACCTCCTGTGGGCCCCCCTGCCCAGGCTCACCCTGCTTTTTTATTTTTTTTTTTCCATCACGTGGCAGGGGATGCACCGCACGGGTCCATCAAACCCAAACGCTTGGGATTTTCTGGGGAAACACATTATCCCTGTGTCAGCACTCACCCGAGAGGCGAGAGGACACGTGCAGACCCCCCGGGGTGTGGAGACTGGGCACTGCGGGCACCTGAGGGGCACCCTGAGGGACACCTGAGGACCCCTGAGGGGCCACCATGAGGGGGACCACCCTGGAGAGGACCACCCGAGGGACCAGGCATGGGCACATGAGGGGCACCCTGAGGCGAGCCCCGAGGGGCACCTTTTGAGGGAACATCCTGAGGAACACCCGAGGGTTTTTTATACATCATGAGGGAACACCCTGAGGGGGACAACATGAGGGGACCCCTGGGGACACCATGAGGGAAAAATCTGAGGTGAACACCTGAGGGGACACTTTTCCTGAGGGGCACCCCTGAGGGGAACATTGAGGGGCACACTGTTTCGGGACAACCCGGGGCACTGCCGGACTGCCGGGCACCCTGAGGGGCACCTGAGGGGCACCCTGAGGGTCCCTGAGGGACCACCCGAGGGGAACCCTGAGGGACCAGCCGTTTGTTAACCCTGCGGGGCACCCTGAGGGACACCCTGAGGGAGCCACTTTCCTGATGGAACACCCTGGGGGACCCTGAGGGTTAGCCACCCGAGGGGCCCCCTGAGGGACCAGCCGGGCACCCTGAGGGATTTACTACCCGGAGGGACACCATGAGGTGACACCCCTGAGGTTGGCATTTCCCTTGAGGGACCAAGCCGGGCACCCTGAGGGGCACCTTGAGGGAGCACCCTGAGGGGCACCCTGAGGGACCACCCTTGAGGGAGCACCCTGAGGGAGCACCCTGAGGGGGCACCCTGAGGGGCACCCTGAGGGACCACCCTGAGGGGCACCCTGAGGGGACACCCTGAGGGACCACCCGGGCACTGCCGGACTGCCGGCACCCTGAGGGGCCACCCTGAGGGAACACCCGGGCACTCTGCCGGGCACTCTGAGAGACCTGCCGGGCACCCTGAGGGATCTCCCCGGCCGCTCTGCCGGGCAGTCCAAGGGACTTCCCCGCCGCCCTCCGGGGCTCCCTCACGCCCGTCCCCGCCCCGCCGCTTCCGCCCCGTCTGGCCCCGCCCGGCCACATGACGGCGAGGCGGGTGGAGTGACAGCTCCCTCAGCCAATAGCGCCGCGTGGCTGCCGGGGGCGGGGCCGGGCGCCGCCGGAGTGACAGCTCCCTCAGCCAATAGCGCCGCGCCGTTGCGCGGGGGGCGGGCCCGGCGGCGGGCGCGGGTCGGTCCGGTCTGTCCGGGCTGTCGGCGGGGCCGGGCGGACGCGGGGCCATGGACGGGGCCGAGCCGAGCGAGCGCAGCCCTTTGCTGAGCAGCGGGCGAGCGGCGAGCAGCGCCTTCCAGGGCCGGCGGCTAGCCTGCGCCGCCGTGCTGCTGGCCGAGCTGCTGGAGCGAGTGGCTTTTTACGGCATCACCTCCAACCTGGTGCTGTTCCTCAACGGGCCGCCCTACGGCTGGGAGGGCGCGCAGGCCAGCCAGGCGCTGCTGCTCTTCATGGGCATCACCTACCTGGTGTCGCCGTTCGGGGGCTGGCTGGCTGACGCCCTGCTGGGCAAGTTCGGCACCATCCTGCTCAGCATGGCGCTGTACCTGCTGGGCATGCTGGCCTTCCCCGTCATCGCCGCGCCGCACACCCGGCAGGGTCTGTGCGGGGACATCCCCCTGTTCCCCGTGGAGAACTGCTCCGTGCCGGCCGCCAACGCCAGCGGGGCACCCTGCTCGCAGCTGGGAGCCGCCCGCTACTGTGCCACCGCCACCTTCGTGGGACTGGTCCTCGTGGGGCTGGGCGTCGGCTCGGTCAAGGCTAACATCACCCCGTTCGGGGCAGACCAGGTCTGGTATGGGCTGCAGCTGCTGCGTGCCCCAGGGCGGGCAGAGGGGGTTTGCCGTGCTGGGCTGCACACCGCCCGCCCGCCTGATCCCTGCGGGTGTTCAGCCCTGCAGGGAATCACATCAGCCAGCTCTGCTCCCCGTGTAAAGCAGGCTGTTGAGTTGTGCCCGCTTTGGTAGAATTTTGGTGCCTGGGGGGGTGTCAGATCCCTTTTGGTTTTTGGTGTCCTGGTTAGCCTGCCTTAGCTGTGGCATCTGAGTCGGCTAGGCCATCACCTTCTGGAGGATAAGAGTGATAAAGTACTGGAGTCACCATCCCTGGATGTGTTTAAAAAAAGACTGGATGTGGCACTCGCTGCCGTGGTCTAGTTGAGGTGTCACAGCGTGGGTTGGACTCGATGATCTCGAAGGTCTCTTCCAGCCTAGAAATTCTGTGATTCTGTGACTTGGGTTGAATTCTTACTGGCCATTAAGTGGGCTGTTAATTATCCTCCCTGGTGAGTTTGTACCCAGTTAAACTGACCTCAGAGCTCATCGGATGAAGTGCAGGATACACATTTGAGCTTTGACAAGGATGACGTGAGCCTTCTAAGGCAGTGTCAGAGGCCTTTACCATCCTGTGCTAAAGGAAGGCTACAGAACAAACAGTTTTTATGCTTTAGGTCTTTGTGCACTGCATTGTCCTTGAGTGGTATTTCTGTGCTGCATCACATGATGGGGGAAACTGCTCTGACCGTGGTAAACATCACCTGGGCTGTTCCCATAAGGAACATCCTGTCAAATGACCTTATCCACACTTGCTGCAGTGATATCATTCCTTGGGTCATCACTGCAGAGCCCAGTGGCTTCACAAAAAACACCCGAGAGGCAGCTTGGAGCTCAGTACCAACTGGAATGCTCTGTTACATGTCCTTTTTGTACAGTCTTATTCTGTAAAGATGGTGTGCTGGCTGTGAATGTTGAAATGTAGCTTCTGCTTTACAAACGGAGAATTTCAGTATGCTCAGGTACTACTGAGCAGCTTTTCTAACCAAACTGGAAGTCCAGATGTGTGTCTGTTTACTGGCTCACTGAGTTCTGGGTAGAGCAGGTATCAGAAATGCCATGAATTGTTTGTCAGAGGGAGGATCCACCACAGCATCACTGCCAAACATACCTCTGTTCTCTGTTGTGCAGTTTGCATTTGCCATTTTTTGGCGTTTCATGTATTCTAAATTCTGGAGTCCTGGGTGAAAGGCAGTATATAAATGTAAACCATTATTACAGCCCAGGACTGTGTGTCCCCAGTGCATTCGTTCTGCTTAAGCCAGCCTGAGCCCATCAAGTGAAATAGCTTTACCAGGGCTTTATCTTGTAAGGTGTTTTTCAAAACTGACTGCTTATCCCCAGAACGCTTTATGAAAGTTAAATATGGGAGATAAATAATGGCAGGAGCAGAGCAAGAGAAGAGCCTTTGCCAGTGGAAGTGGAGCTGTTGTAGCTGGATTTTGTAAAGGCTTTTCCCCCAGGCTTTCAAGGAGAGCAGTTTTTGGCTGGGTTTGCAGATAATTCACAGTGATTTATGTAGGGTGAAGCAAAAGAAATACTCCTTTCTGGGCCATAATAATCAGTGGAGCTCTGCCGAGGACTGAATTTCCCCCCTTCTCTCTTCTTCTGGCTTATCTCTTGTTAAATATATTCCAGCATGCCACTTACCTTGGAGTGCAGCTTGGGGCCCTCTTGGGTGCCTTCTCCCTGCACAGGAATGTAGCAAACTGTTGGGGAGGTGTGTATATATCTATAATCTATATAGCTGTACATCTAGAGCTATCTATAGCTCTGTCTAGCTGAGAATAAAGTCTGTCTCCCAGAGCCACATTCTTGGGAGGCCAGAGCACATTACAGACGTGTTTTGGCTGGATGTGTGCTGGTAAGATTTGTCCTCTTTCCCCTGTAAGTACCCAAGGAAAGGCTGAATTCTATATCATGTACTTCCGTTGGCACAATCACCTTTCAGAACGCTAATTGCAGTTCATTGCAGATCTCTTAAAAATTACCATGTGAATTTCTCAGCTTTAACGTGTGCGTAGAATTTGGGTGGAGAGCTTTTGTATAATGAGAGGTTTCTTTATTTAGCAGAATCACTTTGTGGAAAATCGGAAACTGAATCAAAATACTTACTTTTCTGTGAAGTTGGAAGCTGTGGTTTCTAACTCTCTGTTAAATGCATGCTTTTAGAAGTGCTGTTAAAGTGGAGTTAGTATCGAGTAACTTCCACCACTCAGCTTAGCAAAAAAAAGTTCCTGCAAAGCTGGGGCAGAGCAGCTTTTCTCAAGTGTGTTTCTAAATGTTTTTTCTAGAAGCTGCAGACTGAGCTGATGGTTCTCGGAATAGGGTTTCTAATCATGTGCTCCTATAACCTGGCACTTTCCAGTTCCCCTTTCGAGTGTGAGTGCTTTGCTGTCACTTCCCGTTCCGTGGAGCAGTTTGTGATTTTCTGCAGTTAGGAAACAATAGAACTCTTGGGCATTATTGTAAAAGCTGCTTCAGCACTGAAGCCAGAATAGTAGCAGACTCCTAATCTACTATCAGCCATAATCATTCTAATTATAGCTGGATTTCTTTCAGGGTTACAGGGATTAGAGATGAGGGTTCACCCACTGAAGTGCCTTCATAGCCAATAAATCTCTCAGGCCATAACTGCCACAGATCTTCCAGCTCGGCTAAAATTGTTGGTTTACAGTTGCTATTGGAAATTGCTGCTGTAAAGATGGCTTCAGAGTGATTTTCAGCCTTTATTTATTTGTAGAGCATAGATTTTCCAGCCTCTGGATAAGGATGGAGAGCCACATCCAAAGATTTGAAGGTCCCTGACTGCAGCTTATTTTGTTGTTGCTGCTGTTGAACTTCTTATGAGCCTGTGGACCTGGAAGGCTCTGCAGAGAACAAGTTTGAAACAAGTTGTGGCATTCACAAGGCCAGCAATAATAGATGGGAGAGGAAGCAGATTTTATATGTGGACTTGCTGAATTTTAGTATCAAACTTTGAAATTCTGTAGCAGCTGAGTAAGGCTGTGGAGCTCAGCTACCCAGCTCTGAGATATCTGAAAGAATAAACTGTCTGCAGTGACAGTTTGGTACTTTTGTCACTTGTGATTGCAGGAACAAATGAAAACCGCTACTGTCAGGAATTTCGGAAAGATCCTGTTCCTTTCAGGTGGGGTTTTGACAAGACATCTTCATAGTTCTTTGTCTTTGAGAAGGTATCCCACCAGGTAGTTCAGTGGGACTTCAGTTATTAATGTTTGCCAGTTAAATGCCACAGTGGCGTTTCAGACGTGGCTGTGATGTGATTTTTAGTGCAAATACATCCTTTGATAAAGAAGGAGAAAACGGATTCTTTGCTTTGTCAGTCTGTGGTGTGTCTGTCCTTTGAGCACTGCCTTCCTTTTGGTTACTCTGTTCCAAAAAGGACACTGGAGATGGTGAAGAAAGGTTCCAGAAGGGCCACAGACAGGGTCAGCAGTTTCCAGGTGAGGAATCACAAATCAGTCCAAATTTCCTACCTCTGAAAAGGCAACAAAAGAAAAAAAAACCCAACAAAAACAAAACCCCCCCGAGATGTGAGCATGGTTTGTGCCAGCAGTGGAGCAGGAATGGGATGGGGCTGAGCTGTCTCTGTTGTTTATTGGAAGGAGGTGAAAGGAGCCAGGCTCAGGCAGGGCAGGTTGGAAGCAGGCAGGTGGAGGTGAGCCTTCCCACTGTGTAATCACCTGTGGAGCTCTTGGCCACGGCATGTTGTGGTTCTGAAAACTGACCTGGGGTCACAGGCAGGTCACACCAGCTGGTGGAGAGGAGAGCTGCTGCATTGATTAAGTGGAGAGGAGCCCTCTTGGCTCAGGAAGTTTCTCAGGAGCTAATGGTTGGAGGCTGGGATAATGCTTGACAGAAACCTCATGCTGTGCTTCCCTGTTCTTACCTGGATCAAAGTTTGCTTTCTTCTCCCAGCTTTCCTTTGGAGAGATGTCAGCAAGGTCATGTGCAAGAGGGAGGATGAGAAGTCGTCTTCCTTGCAGAAATAAGAGAACTGAGACTCTGTGATGAAGAAATGGAAACTTCATCAAACAGATTGCTAACGCTTTACACGAGTTGGAGCACTGTGTTTCATGTAATTGTTTGCCAATATCCTGCTGCTCATTGGGCTTTAGAAGGAATTCCTGGATTGACACACTGCTGCAGTTGAGGAAAGTTAGGAATTGAGTACCAAGTTGAAGCTGGAGAGAGAGAATTTCTTGGGCTTAGTCTCCAGGATTGACTTTGCCGCTCTAACAGATGGCCCTGAATGCCTGACAATGATATTAACTATGCACAGGAATAGATACTCTAATATTTTTGTCTGGTTTTGGGCTTGGCTAAATGGTTCAGATGGGTTTGTGCACCACTGGGAAACCTGAAGCTGTTAATCAGAACTGACAGTGTTCAAAACTCATTTTAAGACACAGCTTGCTTTTCGTGTTGCAGACTAAATATGGATCTTTTGAAGATCTGGCAAATAAGGAGGGGAAATTTGCAAATGAAAAATAAAACTGACTCAGTGAGGCTGGGGCATGGCACTGACTTGCTACTCACTGTTAATGGCCTTTCACTCATTAACACTGACAAATACAGTATTATGGATTCTCTACAGACTACTCAATCTTCTTAATGTATTTCAAATTTTAATTTGCATGATTTCTCTTACGTCACCTCTTATGAGTGATGCTGGGTTCCTGGGACTTAATTACAAAATGTGGGGTAACTTAGAGTAGGAAATAATAAAGAGGGATGGTGAAAACTCTACAGGACAGTTCAATAAACCAGGGATGTCTTTACTCTCACTGGAGAGACACTGAGAGCTTCAAGCAGAAAAATAACACAATGAACAGCATTGACTTAGAGGGATAAATATTTACTGGGGCCTTGTGATCCTCAGGCAACCCAAATTTAATTAATTTCTTTTAAAGGTCAGAATGACAAGTCCTCGATTTGTGTTCTGATGAGAGGCACTAAAATTTAAATGTGTTAAAATTTAAATTTGTTGTTTAATTACCAAGTATTCATTTGAGGCTTAGAAAATGGAATAGTGTTAAGTGTTATGTAAATACAGTTAGAAGAAGCAATTCTGGCAATACGTGAATTTTTTAGGTAGCTCAAATTTTTGTTACTAAAAAATAGTTACTTAAACTCCTGTGGACTGTGGGATGTTAATTTGAGGGAGCTTTTTGTAGAGAAATGACCCAGTGAGAGTCAGTGCAGTAGAAATAATAATGGCCTCTCTGGGGAAGCTGTGTCTCTCAGTAATGTGGCTTTTTTATACCTGTGCTGAGCTTCTAGAAGGTTACTCACTCAATGGTGCAGCTCACTGAGGTGTCATTTCATCAAAAACCACGTGAAGCCCCAAAGACTTAAATCATTTCTTGTGACTCTAAATGAAACCTGAACTCTTCAGTGCATTGAACTTGTTTGAATTCTAATTCGAAGATCCTAATTCTGTTTAGCCTTATTTTCTCCAGAAACTGAAGGGCTTGCTCTTCATCTTTTCCAGGTCAAGGACCGGGGGCCAGAAGCCACAAGAAGATTTTTTAATTGGTTTTATTGGAGCATTAATTTGGGAGCTATCCTGTCTCTGGGAGGCATTGCATACATCCAGCAGAACGTGAGCTTTGTGATCGGATACAGCATCCCCACAGTTTGCATTGGGATTTCCTTCATGGTTTTCTTATGTGGGCAGAGCTTCTTCATCACCAAGCCTCCTGATGGTAGTGCCTTCACAGACATGTTCAGAATTCTCACGTACTCCTGTTGCTCCAAGCAGAGGCACGGGGAGCATTCAGCAAACAGGTTTGTGCTGAGCTCTTCTGGGTGACCTCCTTTCAGAGGCAGCCTAGGAGTGAAACTCCTTAGTGCAGAGCTGGCTGGTAAAAACTACCACCAGAGACTGCAGGAGAATGAGCAGCTTTGCTCTGAGAGCTGGGAAATTGGAATCCTGCAGCTCCTTTCTGAGAGTTGAGGGGTGGAAGAGAGGCACAGTGAGATCACTGGGTCTCCCTGCAGCCAGCTCATGGTGTCAGCTGAGCTCAGAGTTCCTCAGAGTGTAATGGAGCCTGGCTGTGCTGCTCTCAGCATTAGTTACCTTTTTCCTCTGGTAGATATGCTTGTGGATTTGAAAAGCACTGCCATCTGCATGTCATGCTGTAAGTAGCTTGATGGGCAGCCAAAATGTTTCCACTCTTAAAGCTGCCTGTGGAAGACTGGTGGTTGAATTGAATCAGTGGTGGGAGATGTCAGGTGCCTCCTCTGCAGGGGAGGTTCATGTGTTCAGATTACCAAACAGTTCAATGACTTAACAGGCAATATCACAAAATACACCTTACTCTGAGTTCTGCCACTTATTTAGGGCTGGGGTGTGTGGGGAGGATGGGAAATAAGGAAACTTCAGAGCAGATTTCCACCTGCTGGGGATCCACCCTGGCTGAGCTGTGTTGCTGGAACTTCCAGGAGTGACTTATTTTGGAAATAACTTCCAGGAATGACTTATTTTGGAAATGCATCAGCTTTTTTTGTGAGGAAGAATGTTTAAAACTAAACATTTCAAATCCTTTCCCAAAGTGAAGGCCAGGGAGTGCTGCACCCACCTCGCAAGCAAAGCCTCTTTGAGATGGCCAAGCTGTCTCGGGGGGGCCCCTTCAGAGAAGATAAAGTAGAAGATGTCAAAGCTCTTGTCAAGATTATCCCTGTCTTTCTGGCTTTAATACCTTACTGGACAGTGTATTTTCAAGTGAGTACTTCCAAATGGTTGCAGTTATATTTTACGTAATTTCTAATTTAACATTTTTTTGGAGGTGTTTTCTTATAAATAGGAGACTTACCTTGAAGCTGAGAGATGAAAAAACGACTGCTAAGGAATACTCTCAAATAAAATTTTGACCTAATAATAGAAAAAAAAAAAATAAAATCATTAGAATTGTAGTTAAGACTCACAGTTGTACAAATTCACATATCTTAAATACTGTGCTGTGTTTCATCTTGCAGTTGTTTCCCATAGGTTAGGGTAAGTGGTCTAGACCTCATTTTAATTTTCAGGTTCTGTCTTAGGGAGATGATTCGGGATATCAAATATATTTTGGGCAAAAAAAGCAATGCAGAAATTGTTTTCTGAGACACATGAATGATTCTTTGTGTTTTTAGTAAAAATAAGGTTAAAAATCTTGTAATATTCTGTCCAGTTTTTCAGTTCTTTTCAGTTTGCTGTGTTAGCATTTTACCTCTGGTATAATCTCTGTTAGTTGTTATAAAAATGGCAAATATCTTGCTCTCAGCACTCCTTGTCCAGGTAATCTCAACTCCTCTTCCCTAATGCTAGATGCAGACAACGTACGTATTGCAAAGTCTCCACCTGAAAATCCCTGAGATCTCCAACGACACCAACTCCATCCACACGGTGAGCAGAGCAGAACAAAAGCAAAGTGCCTTTCTTCAGCTGAAATGGAACTTAGATCAGGACTGTCCCAAAATTCCAGGAAGGTCAGGTAGTGCCTTTGGGGATTTAGGATGCACATCCCAGATTTTGGCATACCAACAAATATGAGTTCACACAGTTCTGGATGCATTCAGGTCCCTCTCACTGCCTTCATCAAGAGTTTCTTTATCCTTCAGTGGCCAAAGAATGGCCTTTGAAGAAAGCTGATCAATCTCCCTGCCCTGAATTTTCATACCAGCACAGAAGCATTTTTGCAAGCCCAGTAGGAATGAACACCCATGCTTAAGTGATACATCAGCATTTGGAATTTGAGACACATTTGTTAGATTTAGACTGCCCAATCAATAATCACTTTACCTTCAGCATACTGGAAGCTGCTGTTCAATCAGTATCTTTCAACAAAGGCTGGCATCATGTGATTGCAGAAATGGTACAGAGAAGTAAAACCACAGGATTTACAGGATACATGTGTTACACCACCCTCTCCATTCATTTGGCAAGTCTAACTTGATTTGAATTCAGTTTTGCATTTACATTAGTAGGGCTCTGTTCTGTGATATATTTCTGAAAGTTCAAGCTTAATAGAAGATATCCAGAGCTTGGCTATTAAGTACTTTTCAAGACTGAATTGGATAAAAAGTTTAATTCTGTCAGATGAGAAACTGAGCTTACAGATGTATGAGCAGCCAGACTCCATGAAAACCTGAACAGCTGAAGATTTTCTTCAGCTTTTAAACACTCTTATTTGACTTTTCACAATGTCTGTCGGTGCATTGTTGTTAATTTCAGATCAGAGCGTTCAATCAAAACCTTTCTTTGTAAAATAACAGTAAAATTCAGCTCCTAAGTATGAAATTGCCAAGTTGAGTCATCTCCCCTTTCAGTTTCCAGCAGCCTGGCTGACCATGTTTGATGCTGTGCTTATCCTGATCCTAATACCCTTAAAGGACAAACTGGTGGACCCCATTTTGAAGAGGAATGGTTTGCTGCCATCCTCACTGAAGAGGATTGCAGTTGGAATGTTCTTTGTCATGTGCTCTGCCTTTGCTGCAGGTAAGGAAACACTTTGGAGATCTCCTGACGTAGTGAATTGTCAGCTCACTGCAACAGCACTTTTTAAAGAACTCTCTGAATATTTAATCCAGCATTATTCAGATCTTTTCTCGCAGGATAGTTGGAATGAGCCTTCATGGCTGCATTTCCCTCAATAAAAAGGGGATTGTATCCAAAAATTTACTGAACTGTTCTGAACACTTGCTATCAAATTGGACCGTTTTTCCTGCCTGAAGTACACTTTGCATACACCCTTTAAAAATGTTTCTTGATACATTCTGACTTCCAAGTATAAAAAAAAAGCTGCAATTTTACCTAAAATCCTTTCCCCTGATCTGAAATAATAATAAAGATAGGTTATGGCTGAGCAAGAGTTTCTTCCCACTTTGGGTTTTCTCTCCTCTATCCTCCTGTTCCCTAATGTTTGGGAAGGAGTGTAGTGTAAAATAGCATGAAAGGGAAAAGATGGCACCTCTGCTGGCCCCATAAATCAGCTGCTTTTGAGATGATTTCAAGTTGTTAAGTGCTGCTGATGTGGAACTGAACATCTCTGAGCAATGCTTCCCAGAATCTATAGCCCTCACCAGCATCACTGTAATGAACATATTGATAAAGCATTATAGCATTAAATAAATTCATTGCAGCACTTGGGATCCCCTATATTTTAGGGAGAGGGACACTTCATGTGGTTATTAAGATTTCTTTCAGTGAGGGAGGTAATTATTAGGCCAAGGTCACTTTGTGGGCAAGGAAAGTTCTTAAAGCAAAGTCATTTAAAGTTAAAATAGAAGTGTTTCTCTTATTCCATGTTTCTTAGGACACTGCTGCTGCAGAAGAGGATGATGTAAAACCCTTAAATGTCAGCTCTTTAAATAGAACCTGTGGGCTCACATGTAAGGGAATTCAAAACCAGCAATATCTGTCTTTATTCATAGTGGGGAAGAGCACATCAAGCTGTGATGGCTGAGCTGGGGAGTGGGTTCATACAGCAAAATTCCTTTAAGTTTCAAATGCTTTTTTCAATTCACCTCCAAATGTAACACAGAGATTTTGATGGTTTGATCCTCCCCAACTCTTCCCCAGTAGGAACTGGAAAAGGTGAATTCTTTGGGTGATAATTTGCAATCTGTTTGGAAGGTTTAACCTTTTGGAGTAACTTAACATCTGTTCATCATAACAGGAGTTCAAGAGCTTCAGCTGGGACAAATTTGGGGGTTAGGAAACTGTTTATTTCGAGCAAGGTGTTGGTTTATGTGCTTCATGCAATTTTTATTTTCTCGTTAAGTGATATTCCTAGCTGCCATATTTTAACATTCTTAAAATACACTACCACTTCCAACCATTGCTGCCTTCGAGAGGGACACTGAAGGAAATCTTAAACATATGAAAATGTCAAGAATTTGCAATTATGGCAATGTCTTAATGATTTGTTTGTGCCATATTTCCATTTTGACTTGCTTATCTAACAGCCATTAGCTGTGGACACTACTCAGGCTGCCTATTAGATTGGTTAGATTATTTAAAATATTTTATAAACTCTGTTAAAATACAACTGATTAGATTTAATGAACATCTGCTGTGCTTCATGCATCTTATGGTGAATTCTGAGCAGCAATGTTCGAGGTTATTCAACTGGAAAATCCACTTCATTTATAGAGTTTAAACCATTACAGCAAGAAGTTCAGATTATTTTAACTGCTAAGAGTGTAAAATTAAACATGAAACTTGTCTATCTAAGTCTTAAAGGAAGAATCAATAGATTCCAGATTCTGAGGTGCTTTGAAGATGAATTTATGGCAAAGTTTGGTATGTTGCAGTTGTGCTCTTAGGTGGCTCAATGCTTATTTTGTAAGAGTATAAATACATTAGGATCACTTTATGTTTTGAGGTGCAACAATTCTGTGTTGAGTGTAAATAAATGAAATTATGTCTGAGCTCTTAGATGACTACTGCTTTGTTTACATTTTAATTAAGTTCCACTTTAACGTGTTTGGCAGCTGTATTAAAGTGAAAACATCAGGAAATCCAGTTTTCTTTTAATCACAGCAGCTCTTCATACTTCAGAGGGCACTGAGGTAGCTGAAGAGCTAAAGAAAGAGACATAAAAATAAGATGGGTCACCTAAAAAGAAGGGAGGAATATAAAGAAAACGTGGTGGCTAGCCTGACATGAAGAAGAAATAAATTCAAAACCATCTTCACCTCAAACCCAGCTGTTAGTGAGAAATTTGGTACTGTCACTTAGCACAGAGATGCTGATGAGGCTGGTCCCCCCTCAGGGTTTTATGTCACAGATTTGGGGGGACACAGGAGAACAGGAATCATTCTGTGCATTGGGAATTGTGTTTGTGGCTCGGAGTGCTTCAGCCAGCAAATTCCACCTTGGCTGAGCATGGCATCCTTTGGGTGGCTCCAGGGCAGGGAAGCTGGAGGTGAGGGAGCACATGGACATGGTGTGAGATCCATCAAACATCAGACATTGGGGTTTTTTTGTGGCAGGAGGGATGTTTCCTCAGGAAGCAGAAAGAGCCCTGAGCTGACAGCACTAAAAAAAAAACCTGGGAGTGTAACCCACACTACAGGAAACAGTGGCTCAGTCCTGCTGCTCTGAATTGTGATGAATAATTTCACCTTATTTCCAAGGATAAGAGATGAGGGTTCTTTTATCGAGGTCTCTTTTGGGTGAAGCAGGGAGTTTTATTAACTATTAGCTGTTCTGTGTATTTTATGTTACTGTGAGTCAATCGTTTAATCTGGGTAACTTCAACAAAACCCTACAGCATTATTTGATATTCACTTTCTACTCTAAACTGTTGTGCTGAGCAAGCTAAAAATGCTTATATTTTCCATTATCATGTCTTTTTTATTCCACAGGAACTACTTTCTATGCAATGCATTGCTTGTAAATCAAGCTCTAATGAGCTCTTGGATCTCTTTGGATGAAAAGTGTCATATAAATGTCATAATCATATTCATAGAGGGTTTTCATAGCTCTACAGCACTGGTGTAGCCATTTCCATAAGCAAAAGGGTTTCTAATTTATGAATACTATGGTGGCAGTTGAAATGGTTCAACAGTGCAAAGTAGTAGTTTGTGAAAATGAGATTGTCTTTAAAAAAACCCCAGCACAGTGTCCATGAGAGCTCTGAGCTGATCCATCCAGAAATGGGCTAAGTATTTGTATAATTATTGCTACTGAGTGACAATATATTCACTAATTCTATGGCAGAACAACTGTATGTCTTGAAATAACAACAGCAAAAGGAGCCTGAAATGCTTTATATCAGGAAAGAAATAGATATTCCTATTGTGTCATTTCTAATTGCAATGCAGGGCTGAATCCTGATTTAATTCTTAATATGGAGAACCAATGTTTGCATCTTAGGTCAATATCTTTTCCCTCCCCTTTCACACAGGAATTCTGGAAAGCAACAGACTGAAAATTGTAAAGGTTAAAACAATTAACCAGACAATTGGGAATGTTACATACCATGCTGCAGATTTGCCAATCTGGTGGCAGATTCCTCAATATGTGCTGATTGGATTCAGTGAAATATTTGCAAGTATAGCAGGTAAGAGTCTTTGTGTGCTTAAATCTGCTTTGGTATCTATCATAAACGATGGAATCTTAGAAAAGAAATGCTTCTCAAATCATTAGAAGTAAGCTCTGATATTCCCAAATACATTTTTATACAATATTGCTCAATTTAAGAGGCAAAGTTCACCATTGTCTTGCACATTTGAAGCCTGGCTATGTAAGACTGTGCTTTCAGAATTGAATTTCAAGCAGAGTAACACCTCAAATATTTGTGTGGCATCCAGTTAGTGCTGGGTATTTGCAAGCCCAAATGGAAAACAAGATACTCTTTCAATATTGTATTTTAATGCAGTTTTGTGTCCTCTGAATATTCCTCTGTGTTGGAAATAAAATTTGTGCTTTGTGATTTTTTTCTTTTTTGTCTTATAAACTAAGCTCACAGTTTAGAAAGTCAACTAGTTAAGTGAGAACACCTTTCTGAGGGCAAAGAAAAGAAATAAACCACATTTAGAAAGACTTCGTTTAAATCCATGTTACTTGAGTTTTTTCATCTCTGAAATAAGAAAAGTTTTTATGACTATTAATAAGGAAGTAGTTAGTTTTATATCATTTTATCTACTTTATGTCTAGATTAGTTTTTCTGTAGCTGTTCCAGTACTTCAACACGACACCAAGCAAACTGAAACAGATTTTGTGTGAACCAATGCAAGAGATCTGAAATTCCCCAACACTGCCCAGTGTGGTGCAGGGCCAGCTGTGTGCTCACACTGATTTTGGAGCTGAAAGTGAAGTGGGAGGAGAGGGTGAAGTATAAAATGTGATTTTCTGCTTTGTTTCCTGTTTGTGCAGGGCTCCCAGGCAGTTCCCTGGCTCTTTCCCAGCTCTCATTCCTGGGGCTGCACAGGTGAAATGCTCCTGGGGGTCTCAGCACAGTTTGCACACGTGGTGTCTGCAGCAGGGCTTGGTTCCCAGGAACAGAAACACTTCTGAGTGTCCAGGGGCCTCTTCTGGCACTGCTTCAGTACAAGTGTGCAGCTGCCTGATGGAACCCATCACAACTCCTGCAGTGACTCCACGTAGAAATCATTTCATTTTTCCTTGGCTATAGTTACTTATGAAAGTGCTGAAATTCTGTGTGCAAATCCTGAAGTGTGAGGCTCATCCACTCGAGCTGGCAGTACCTCCAGCTCTCCTCCTTCGATTCCTCATGACAGAACTCCTGTTTCACTTCCCCTGTGGGAGGTTACTTTCATTCCTGGGCAGCCCCAGTGGGCTCAAGTGAGATTCTCAGATTCTGGGAGATCTTGCTGGCAGTGGCCCCAGCTGTCACATGGCTCATTTGTTCCCCTCTCAGTGGAACAGAGAACTTCTGCCCCATCAGGTTTCTGGTTACTCGTGTTCTGCTGTCATCACAGTTGTTAGGAAATAAAATAAGGTGCTTGGATTGCTTGGCAAGGAGGATGAAAGTGGGGTTTGTTATTTTTTCCTATCTGCTCACTTGCTGTCCATTTCACTCTGTGTGTGTGTGGTACCTGTCACAAACATTAACACACGATATCTGATGATTAAAATCTTGCCTGATTTAGTTACTTGTTAAAACCAAGGCTGTGTTCAGCATTTTTATCCCAAGAGTAAAATGAATTACTTGCAGTCAGTTTAGTGACTCTGCCACTTAAATCCTAGCTCAGATAAACAGATGAATTATCAGAAATACAAGTGTGCATGGAAAATTAAACCAATTTCGTCTCTCTTATGCAATCTTGTTTCTCTGTCAGGTACTCTTAACAGTTTATAGGTGTTTGCAAAGGAAAAATAGCAAACCTGTCTGCAGGCTGTGGAGAGATCTTGAAGCATTCTGTGTTTGCTGAACTCCAAGCTGAGAGGACTTTAGTAGAGTTCTTTGTGAGAGTCTTTAAGGCTTACACAATTCTTAGGTGAATATTCTGCTCCTTCTTATGTGAATATTCTGCTGTTCTGCACTGCTGGGTCTGTATCAACAGCATTTTAACTTCAAAAACTCTTGGTCAGTGTTTGGAAAAAATGGACCAGAAATTCTGTGCAGACCTTAATTGCTTTGTGTAGTGCACTTTGATTTGATTTTTTTTTTTTTTTAGAAGTCTCTTTCCTACCTTTTGACTGTTTTCTGAACATAATTCGTAATATTTTTAAGAAGGCCTCTCAAGACTCAGAGTGTACTTTACCAGTTCAAACTTAAACTTGATAAAGGCTTGATACTGTGCTGTGAAATTCAGGCTTAAAATAAACAAAGTGTTAATGGTTACAAAACCATAAAGTTGTGAGCAAAAAGGGACTAAATAGCACAAGAGCTGAAACACACCTCTGTTTTTCTGTTTACTGTAAAACTAAGCAAATTCTTATTAAGCCACATTAGTTACACTTGAGGTACCTTTAAAAAGATGACACACATTGCATTAATCTTTTGTTTTACTCTGTCAATCCTCCTAAAGCAGCCTTGTTTAAGTGGGAATTGTAATCTCACATGACAACACCGGCGAGGGGCTTTAATTTCACAAGTGCTTGTTTGCAGGAGCATGAAATCATTATCGATGGCTGCCAGCAGCCTAAGAGCTCAGAAGGCAAAGAAAAGATTGTGTATTCTTTATGCCAGATTCCATATTAGTGTGGCTGCAAAAGTTACTCACATTTAGAAATGTACCTTCTTTTGTTGCAGAGAAGTGCGGGGTTACGCTCAGCTTGGTTTTTGTTCTGAGTTTTAATGTCTCTGTCCAGCTGGAACAGTCAGAGCCAGTGTATCTGTAAAATGAACAAGAACAGAAACACTCCAGATCCTTTCACGTGTTATACCTGAGCTTAACTTTTACAAAACATTCAGAAGCCTGGTGACCAGGCTGTGGCTGAGGCTCGGGAGCCCTGTGGCAGCTCTGATAATTTCACAAGAAATCCCCAATGTGTCCTCAGGGCAGTCCCCTTATTTTGGCTTGAAGCACGACTGGACAGATAAAGACTCCTTGGAAAATCTGACTTGTTACATTGGTGGCAGAGCCCAGGAAACAAAGGCACTTTGAATTCCTGACACCAATATCATTTTGCCCCCCTGCCCTGCCCGTTTGCAGCTGGCTCTGTGTCTCTGCAGGATTCTCTGGTTACAGTTGGAATTTTTGGGAAGCCCCGCAGCTGAGCTGGGTGAGGATATTTCAGTTCCCCCCTGGCAAATCCCTGCTGGCCCTTTCTGCCCCGTTCTGCAGAGGAAAAGAGCAGCAGGGTGTTGGTGTTGGTTGCCAGAGAACACCCAGCTCTGCTTCTTTCCCAAGAGCAGAGTTCCTCCCTTGCAGCAGCCAGGTTGGCCTGCCTGCCTTGAAGTGTTAATCCTTTTTCTTGAAAAGAAATGCCACTGGATTTCTATTAAACCCTGGCTGGAGCAGTCAAATAGCAGTGGTGATGTAAATAAAGCAAGCCTTTATTATGCCAGACATAAGAGTTGTGCAATTTCAGGTCTGTAATGCTCTCCTTGCAAAGAAAAATGTTAGATGAGGTAGCATTAATTCTCAGTATGAGCAGACTGTTTTGAAACAAGCATTTCACCTGTCAGAAAAAGCTCTGCAAGGAATGTATTTGATTGTCTCTTGTGAATAATCCCATTTGATTTTTGACAGGAGTATTATTCTAAAAAGGAGAGTTAATCATGGGCATTAATCTTTACGTGGCAGAGCCTAACCCAGTGTGTGCTCTTGGTACACAAATTCAGGAGCACAGATTTACAGATGGATGAGCACTGGTACATTTTTCTTGGGTTTATTGGTTGAAATTTGAGTAAAGACAGCTGAAAGTTCAAGCCCTACATCTACAAATCTTAAAAGGAATTGCTTGCTAGCAAGCAATGAACTCAGAGAATCCTAGATCAAAAGTAAATTAAATTAAAATAATTACTGCCTTTCCACTTCCAGTTAATTTCTCTGTCTGCACGTTCAGAAGATAAAGACAGTGAGGCTGTAAGAAATAAATGTTCATGGCCAATGCAAGAGTGACTTTTTTCTTTGTCCTGCCCAACAGACAAGGAACAGGGAAGTAAGGGAGGTGGGAGGCGTGGAATTGCCAGGTTTGAGTTTAGTTGAATACATTTCTTGGAGAATAATTTCAGACAGAAAAATGAACATGTTGGTCCAGAAGATTTCTTGGTTTTACACATGGAATATAAATAAGATCAAAGTCTGTGTCTCAAGCATTGTCCATGTAATGGGTTATACATTGATGACCTTTAAGGAGATTTAAAAAGCAATTAAAAGGAGCTGGGAACTGCCAGGGATTCACTCCACACCTGTAACTTCTAGAACAATCCACTCTCATTTCTTCTGTATTCCAACAGCATTTTTTCATCTTTTCCTGCAGGTCTAGAATTTGCATATTCAGCTGCTCCCAAATCTATGCAGAGTGCTATTATGGGGCTGTTCTTTTTCTTTTCGGGGATTGGGTCCTTTGTTGGCTCTGGATTGTTGGCACTGGTGTCTATTAAAGAAATTGGCTGGATGAGTAATCACACAGATTTTGGTAAGTGTATTTTTCAGTGTGTTCGTGGTGTGGAAAGTTTTCAGTTAAGCATCAAGGACATGGCACTGTTGAGTTTTAACACAGTTATTATTTTCAGAATATTAATTTGTCTGCCGCTCTGTTCAAGTTTCATTTTGCATCTAAGTTATGAAATAACGTGACTGCAAAATAATTCACTGCCCTCAAGAAAGCAGGAGAAACACCTCTGTAGAGCCTCAGTTACTTGCTCAGCTCTTACTGCATTTCATCACTAGAAATTACAAATATTTGCAGTAAAAAATATTTAAATTATCTGAATATATTTGGTATAAAGAATGTATTTGAATATAAGAATACATATAAGAATATATTTGGTATAAGAATATATTTGGTATAAAGTAGTGAAATTGCTTTCAGTGGTTATGGGAAGTAAAATGTACCCATCTCTCTCCAAGTGATGATTCAGCTTCCTCATTTCAAGTGACTTCACTGAAATTACCATGAGCTAATTCTGCATTTCTGTCTGCTAGCTATTTATACTCCTAAAGTTCAAGAAATCACCTGCTTTGAGTTGCCAGTGGAGGTTAAAAATAATTATTGGCACCAGTAGGTGGCACCTTGGGAATTTCAGAAAATCCTCCCATCCTCAGTGGGTTAATGAGTTCAACCAGGAGGAGTGTGAACAGTTCTTAAAATGTCTGCTAGACATGGCTTAAAAGTGCAGCCTAAACTTTAAATTTGGCCTAAGAGAATTTGCCATTTCAACTGGATTTGCACCTCCCCAAAAGCAATGGTGTCTGATTCCTGCACGTGCCACAGGTTGGCATCTTTAAAAACTGCAGAAGATAACGAGGAGCCTGAACTTATGGAAGTGTCCTCCCCAAATGAATATTTCATCCCACTGAGACTTCTTTTCCCCAATCCATTTCAGAAGTAGAAAAGGACCCTGTTCTGCATCTCCCTGCAGAGGTCACCCAGCTGACGAGGGCTCACTAGGGGATCAGAATTTCACACAAACAATGATGGTGCTTCTGCAGCCCCTTGCCTTTGTTCTTTGAGCTGATGAGGAGACACATCTCCTCTCTGTGAAATGTTTGGGCTGTGCTCCATCTGGGCAGCACTGGGAGGTGCCTTTGCTGAGCCAGGCAGGTTCTCAGCCCACTGGAGAACCTGCTCTGGGTGCTTGGACCTTTCCCAGCCCAGCTGAGTTTCCAGCAGGAGCAGACCTGGCTGGGGGTGATCTGGTGTGCCTGCCTGTGGCAGTGTGTCCAAATTCCAGACAGCATGGGAACGCTGCTGCACGTGTCTCCAGCTCTGTTTTCATTGGCAAAAGTCTCATTACAGGATTGAGACTCTAGGAAGATGACAGCAGCTCGTGTCCCAGACAGCAGACACTCAGTCCTGTGTTACAATACCCTTTAAAGTTCTCTGTCTATGGCAGAAAGCACAGAGCACATTGACACTTGCTTTGGCCAATTACAAAAAGCTCACGTTTGTTTGCTTTAAACAATGCTCACTTGTTAGCCTTGGAATACAATGCACTGTGTTCCATTATTAGGCCTAAAACTTTCTATCTCTTGACAGATAAACTTTTCTGCTGTTCCAAGGTTTCTATGTTCTGTTTTCCACACACCACCTATTGTTAACAGTCCTTGCTCACACTCCAAAATGTCTTTTTTCTTCCCAAATCAGCATCTATAACTCCAAGTTTTCTCTTCTTTTCTGCTCCTGAGGCCTGCTTTATGCCTTTCCCAAAAATCCTGTACCTAAAATAATTCCCAAAATCTGGAACTGCCCCATCCACAGCAGCTTTAACCCTTTGTAACTTTTAACTCGACTTTCACTTGGTGGAGCATTATTAAAAGTTACCAGATCCACATCTGAACTTCACCTGGGTTTTTCCAGGGCAGGAGTTGCAAGGAGGGGACAATCACTGAGTGATTTCTCATGAGATGCTGTATAATAACTATAGCACATGCCCTAAATTTCTGCTATTTCTGCCAAGTCCTGACATCACTGGGGGTGACTGACTGCCTCCAAAGCCTCCTGAGGAAGTTCCCTCTCTGCCAGCACTTCAGGGGTGCTGCTGCCATTGGATTGACTTGTTTCTCCCATCAAAACTAAGATTTCATGGCTTTAATATCCCATCTCATAAAGGATAATTACTACTCCTTAAATACATCTGCTCTTGAAATGGAGATTCCCATGTATATTGTATTTTAAATGTCAAGGAAAGGCTCAGTTTAATTTTATTGAATTTTATTATATGTTCGTTTAATTGAATCTTAAGTTTCAGTAATTAAAGTAATTTAATCTGAGTGTTTATAGGCTTGCTGCAGGAACAGCTGGTTAGGGTCCATGTACGTGTCACTATTTTAGTCTCTGCAACCTATTTGATATTGGGAATGGTCCAGTTGGCTGTGGTGGGTTGGAAATGAGCCACAAGGAATTGTCCTTGGAAGTACAGCAAGATGTTTCCTAACAGAGGAAGGATGTTTTAGCAATGAGCTTTCTTCATTTAACGTTGTTTAATGCCCAAAGCAGTAATTTGTGACAGCTTTGAGGGAGCATTAAAGGTGAACTGAACCACAAAAAAAAGTCACCTGTGTTTTCACGAACTCTAAGCTTTGTCCCCAACACAGGCTGAGAAACAATTGCAGTAATGGCTTTCTTATACCTATTATACCAACTTCTTCCTTTACAACATTCATTTTTTTGGGTGTTTTATTTTCTTTTGACTCAGTCTAAGGCACTGGAGAACAAAAGAAAGCATTCCTTGTCCTGTGCACCTTTCCTCAGCAGTGCCAGCCTTTGCTCTGGATAATTAAAAATGAACTGAGCTCTGGGATGGAAAGGTGAATTGGTTTGGTTCTGCAGAAAAGATTTCACCACTTAAACGTGACGAGATTCACCTTTTCATTTGTACCATCTTCATTAACATGGGTTTTATTTCCCTCCCCAATTCTTTCTAGGCAATATTAATGGCTGCCAATTAAACTACTACTTCTTCCTGCTGGCTGCCATCCAAGGAGCCACCCTCCTGCTTTTCCTGATAGTTTCTGTCAAGTACGAGCACCACAAGTCCAGGGGGGGGCGAGGCAGCCTGCCCAGGTGACTCTGCAGCCTGCCCAGGTGACTCTGCAGCCCTGCCCTGCTGGCAGTGGGTAAGTGCCTTATGGCAGGGGCTGCTCCTTGCACTACGTGCTGGCCCAGGCCAGCAAACCCTTGGGAATGGATTCACTGCAGGCACTCCAGCTGCCCTTTGTCCGTGGGGAGAATTCCACTGAACTCCTGGAGCTGGGACACTTGGAAGTGCAGTGCAAGGAGTCCCAGGGACTGCTCTGACCCACACGGACTGCTGGAGACACAGCTGCAGGTCCTTGCTGCCCTGAGGACACAGCAAACAGACATTTGCCAGGAGCCTCAAGCACTGCCTGGGTTTCCAGTGCTGGGAGGCATTTTGGGGTGAGAAACAGGGTCCAATTAAATTACAAATTAGCCAGATTAAAAAGGATTATCATTTTATAATTGTCTTGTTACTGACAGTGTATCAAGGATTTAAGTCCAGACTTGCAGTCAGGAGTATCCAAGACTGAGCACTGAATCCTAAATCCCAAATTTGCAGACTTTGGTGCACAATTAACACTTGCTGGGATTGAAATCGTCTGGCTGCAGCAAGGTTTTTATTTTTGAGCCTGCATTAGATGTTTTAGGACAACACCCACCTTTGGACAAGGCCCTGTTCAGTCTCGCCCTGTTACTCCCCTAAGGACTATTCCAAATATTTGCAGGAAGCAAAACGAGCTGGAATTCTGAGCAGATCAATGCACAATAACCATTTAGCAGCCTTTAGCCAGGTCCTTCAGTCTTGTCTTACTTTTAGTTAACGTGCTCCAGGGTTTGGATCTTTCAGCAACACATTCCTCCAGCAGAGCAAATGGCTTTATGTTCAGCCTCTTGAATTTTAATGATTCTAACTTCAGAGTGTGTGCAGACTGGTACGGAAGGTACAAGGAATTATGCAGAAAGAAAAGAAAACCTTTTTATTAATGTGTTGAATTTTTATAGTTTCCTTTTCTCTGCAGTTCTGTTGTTTAAAATGTCCTTATTTTGTACACGGACAGGTTTTTAATGAGTTTACAAAATAAAATGAACCTCCATGCTGTGACTTTTGACCCTTTGTTTCTAGGTGAATAAAATTATACCACAACTGTTTTGTTCTTTAGCCTTTATTTCCTGAAGACTCAGTGGAATGGTGTTGGATTTGTGAATGCCCACAGGTACCCCATTAATTCTGTCAGACACTACAGCAGTGTCCTGTCCTTGCCCAGATAAATCAGCCAGAATGCTTCAGCTGCTGCATTCCTGAGTATGATTTAAAACTGCAATGACTAAAGAATAATGTCTCAATCAGGAAAAACTAATTTCCTTTTCTAACTCTGTTTTAGAAGCTCCATATGCTGCGTTTGTGCAATATCCCATTTATAACCAGCTAAAAAAGCATAATATTAGGAGGGTGGAAGCTGCACAAGAGACAGAACAGGGACCAAATAATTTATAATTTTTGTCTTTTTTTGGCTGCTGTTCCAAAAAACCCAAACCTGGTGGTGTTTCACATCTGCATTGGTGATTCCCAAAGCTCCCACAAGCCAGGAGAGAGCTGGGCTGTGCCCTGTAGTGGTGTTGTGGGAGATGGATGGAAATTTGGCTTTCAGAAATGCTCCTTGCTCTGAAGGCACCAGAACCTCCCAGAGGAGCACTGATTCTGCCCCTTTCTGATCTTCATTAATTTAATTAAGTGAACTTAATGAAAAACCCTGTTTCCCCCCCCAAGTTCTAAAGTTTTATCAACAACATTCATAAATTTCCCTTCTGATGGGGGATATTTACAGCTGAGTTTAAGGACAGGAGAATAATCTGCAGGTTAGCAGAGAATTCAGGTGTGTGGCAGTGAGAGGCTTCAGTGAAATTATTCTTTAGGGGAAAGGACAATCAGTCCCTGCTGGGTCAGGCCCTGATTGAGGCCAAATCTGTCACCTGGGACAAGCACAGCCTCAGTGCCAGAGTGGGGCTGTAGGACCCTGCTGCTTCTGAGGCTGAACATGTCATCCCTGGAGTCATTTAATTTTGATTGGGGATGACTTAGCTCCAGGCACAAGGAATTCTGACCATTTATAAATGTTCATCTGTCACATCTCACCAAGGGGATGAGGCCTTGTAGGACTCAAAGGCTCAGCTGATTCCTCCTCTCAGTGGTTCCACTCCAGACACAGAAACCAAAGAACTTCACTGCTCCTCACTCAGGAAAGACCTCGGAGATTTAGAGTTTGAATTTCACATTCACTTCTTAGGTTGTTCCAGTGCAATGCAAAGCTCTGGCAGGAGTTACCCTAAGGGATGCTTTAAACCTCTGCCTTCCCAGGGGCCTTAAATTCAAAGCATAACATAGAAAATCACTTGTTCAACACAAGGGGAGATCCCTGGGTGAAGTTTGGTGCTTTGACTTGTAAAGAACTGTAGGAAAAATTAGAATGTACCCTACAGTGCCTCCCCAGGCTGTAACAGGGATGAGGGAGGGTGCATTGCACTTCTTAAAAAGATGTTTTATTTGAGAGCAGAAGGTGGGGGCATTTCTCATATAATGGTGGGTATTTCCAGAGTACAGCAAAACCTGATTTTCCCTGCCTTTGTATCTATAGTGAATATCCCTCCTCAAAAAAGGGGAGCTTGATTTCCTTTATTCTGCTTATGTAAACCAGCATGGGTTTAATTGCAGCAGTTCAGACATCCATCACTATTTCCCTCAAAAGTCTGCAGTCACCTCTGAGTTGGTTTTGTTTGTGTATTTTTGGTGTTAACAGAAGTCGCTCAGGGCTGACAGGACACAAGCTTGTGAGCTCAACAATAAACTGGTGTTAGAGGCTGCACAGAGTTCTTAATTCCCAAAAAGCAATTTCCAACGCCCAATCTTATCCCAGTGATTTTGTTTATATGCAGAGCAAGTTACACCTCTGCAGCAAAGCCCTCTGGGGAGGCAGATTAGAACAGTTTCCATTTGAACAGTCAGTGGTTTGAGACAGATTCATTTCTGAGCAAGCAGAGGATTTGTAAACCAGCACTGCTGGTGGAACAATGCACACACCTGAGAGCCTGGGACCTGCTGGCCCTGTGCAAGGATGTGTCTGCAGGGCCAGAGGAGAGGTGAGAACCAAGGGCAGAAGCCATTGAACAGAAAACATCATTCTGTGGTTATGTTTCTACTTCCCTAAACACATTTTTCATTTAAAAAAAAAAAGAAATTTTCTATTATCAGCACATCCTCCAGTGTTCTGTCCCAAATACCAGAACCCTCAGGGATGTCCTGGAGTGCAGGGAATTCTGTGCCCAGCTGAATTCTGCACTTTGGGACAGGCTGGAGCCACCTGGGGGCTGCAGGGACCAGAGCCCAGGCAGGAACAGCCTGGCCCTGGCTGCCTCTGCTGCCAGCACTGTCCCAGCAGTGTCCCCAGCTGTCCCCAGCACTGTCCCCAGCCTACAGACCCTCAGCAGCCACCCCACAGCATCTCTGAGAGGCTTCTCCCCCTGCAGGGAGGTCCCAGTGCTGCTGACATGAGCCCACAAGTCTCTTGTGACAGGGAACAACATTTCCATGGACAGGGGAAACAAGGGAAATGCTGCTCAGCCCTTGAAGGTGGAACTTCAGCCAGATGAAGCACTTTGGGAAAGCTGGGAGATGTTTGTCACTGTGCTGGGACAGGCAGGACATGGTGGAGGCTCCTCTGGAGCACTCAGAGGGTGCCTGGGTGTGAGCCTGTGCCACCTGCTCTTGGTGGCCTTGGGCTGATCCTCTCTGACCCATCCCAGCACCTTTGAAGAGCAGATTTCTGCTGGCTGTGATCTCAGGAGAGCCAAAGGCTCGGGCTGTTGTGCTGTAGCCATGGGAACTGCTCAATGCCACGTGCCAGAAGCCCTGGCACAGCTAAATTCTAATAATTAATAACTTGAGCCTGGTGACAAACGGCTCCACTGCCAGGCAAGATGCCCCAAAATGCAGCTCTGCAAGCTGAACATCTGTGAGGAGCAGTGTTCTGCTCAGCTGGGAGGAAAGGGCTCCAGGCAGGAGGAGCTCAGGGCTGGTGTCTCACTCCCACTCCCCCACAGACACTGAAAAAATTAAAATGTGGGAGAGGTCCCTGTTAATTGACTGCATGTTTTAGCACTCTGACAAACACACTGGAAGTCTAGAGGTGCCCTAATTCCTGTTCCAACAAACAGGAATCTCACTAGTTTAACCTTCACCCCTCTCTCCTTTGCTTCCCACAGTGGCCCCCACTCAGTGATTAACACCAGGCACAGCCTCAAACCCAGCCCAGGATGCCTCTGCAGGCTGTCAAAAGTTTAATAAATCCAAAAATTATATTACACATGTGCACAATCCTCATCATTTCTAAATTCCAGCTCATCAAACTGATGAGCTTTAACGTGAGGAAATTGTTCTGTGTGATACAGAACTGTCCAAATTCAAGTGCTTACAAAAAAAGCACGAAGAGCTATGATAATTTAAAGTGGGCTTTTCAAAGCACTCTCATGTTGCTGGACCACTTCAAATATTTTTACAAGGATGTCAAAGCAGAATATGGTCAAATAGCCTTTTGAAATAAAAGCAGCAGACATCAAAACACACTCCCCAGATGGAGAAAAACACCTGAAGTGTCTTGAAAAGTAATAATAATCCCAGCTCATCTCCAGCTTGCAGCTTCCTGAAGCAGAAGTGTGTTTGAGGGAGTTAAAAGCAGGAGGTTTGTCCCCAGTGGGTGGAGGAAAAGGGTTCAGGTCCTGTAAATAAATATTCACACTGGCTGCCAGTGGGGGACCTGCTCTCCCCATCCCCAAAATCCGGGCTCATGTCTGTGCACACACAGGGTGTGCCAGCCTGGGCAGCAGCAGAGCAGTGCTGAGACACTGCCCTGGATTTCTCAGCAGGGATCCAGCAGCCTGATGCTCATGGTTTTTGGAGAAGGTGGCTAATTTGGGGGTATAAATTCGTTTTGCTTGGATTTGCAGATACGAGCCAGACCTGACAGGAGCTGCCTCCAATGAAATTTGTGCTACAGAAATACAGAGTGTAGTAGGAAAATATGCCACGATAACATCCCCCTTCAATTTCCTCTTTAATTTTTGGTACAATAGCTGGATTTTCTCCTGCCTTCTGGAGAAGAGACTAATGCATCCCCGAAGTTAATAAAATGATATGGGGTCATTTTTATTGAAAGGAAGTTAAACATCTGCTGTGTCTATTGCAGTATATTAAACAATATTTTATTATTCTCACTTCCCTGACGTGAATCGTGTCCCTGGCAGGCACAGGGACCTATTGTTTGCTTTCCATATACATGGAGCAATTTAAAATGTGCCTGTGAAATAAAACCCAGAGATAAAGCCCAGCTGCAGACACAAAACAGTCAAGGACAGGGGTGCTGATGGTCCCTACCTGTCCTGGGGCTCCTGTCCTCACAGGGCAGGGGGTGCTGAGCCCCTTCAGCTGTGCTGAGATTGCAGCACTTTTGGGAACACTTCCCACCCACTCTGGGGGAGCACACGGGCAGAAGGGAGCCAGGTACACATTTTGACTCATTTTTCACCCAGTACAGGCACAGTCTCTGCTCCCAGGAGGGCTTTGCCCACACTTCATCAAATTCAAGGAAAAATACAAGAGCAAGAAGCACTGCTCTCAGTGCCCTGCCAGGATATCAGGGAGCATCTGAAGGAAACACATTCTCCCCCCCCCCACCCCCAGTTGTTTCCACCTCAACCCTTCACAAACATCAGAGTGAAATTTTCCAGCTGGGAAATCAAACCTCATTTTCCCCCAGGCCAGCTCAGGTGATAACTGCTTAGCCACTAGCAAATTTTATTATACCAAGAGCTCTTCACCTTTTGTTTTCCATCAAACTGATTTTCCAGCTCTGCTCTGTATCAGTCAATGCATTTGCTTCTCTATTTCTTGCTTGTCAGCCCCACGCAGAGGCATGAAGGCTGTGAAGTGCTGCTGTCACCTGAAGGGACACAGCCAAGGCAGAGAGGCAGGCAAGGGAGACATGAAAATGCATGTCCTGAAATATTAAAAATCATCTGGGCCCTGGGTGTGCTTTCAGAGTTTCTGGTCATCCAGAGGCAGCGATGCATCAAATTGGAAAGTGACTTTATTGAAAAATATTGGAAAGGTTGCTTGCAAAAAAATAAAGGATGCTGAGCTCCACCAGTGGCACGAGTCCAGCTCAGCCACTTCATGAACTCCCACCACCCTGGGATCTTTATCTGAATCCATGTGGATTAGTAAAGAGATGGGTGAGTGTTCCTGGAGCAGTTAAACAAAGCCAAGGCTTCACCCCCAGACATCCACAGCCAACACTGCCATGGGGATTCAATCCCAGGGAAAACAGGGACAAGCTGCCTGGCCAGGGATTCCTGCAGGGCACAGGAGTGGGCACACTCCTGTCATCCCCCAGGGACAGACCTTCCAAAGAGGAGCTCACTTTTAGGAAGAAATCATTCCAAATCCCATCCTGTGCCCCTGCTGGAACTGGAACCTGCCCAGAACTGCTCTGCCTTTCACCCCCCCACCACTGCTGCCCTCCACAAGGGCTCAGGCTGAAGGAGGCACAGGGCAGGAGGGGCTGCTCTGCCACTGATGCCTTCAGTTTTAGCTTTTACAATTTTCAGACTCTGGGCTGTTTTGGTGAGTAGTTTTAGGTTTCATATTCAGTGCTATTGAGCTCTCCTCACAGAGCAGGGAGACAAAACAATTCCTTCTCCAGCTTGGGACCAAGGACAACTTTCAGCCCAAGAACAAACCCAAGGGTGAAGTGAGAAGGGAAACCAAGGAGGATGGAGCTCCATAACCTGGAGCTGGAATTGCACAATGAACTCCAATGTGCTGATGGAGACCAGAACTTATCAAAGTGTGAGCCCTGGTGCTCAGTCACCCATTCTGTGCCCATTTTGGGGTCACCTTGGCTGTGGCACTGCCCAGGTGTGCCCACTGAGGCCTTTGAATAAATCCCTGCTTTCTCCTCCTGCTCTGCCCAGGTTCTGCTCCAGCTCAGCCTCCTGAAGGCAGCAGCACAATTTGGTTTGGTCACCCCCAAGGAGCTGAAATCCTCCCAGGCATTTCCAGGACACTTCATGCCCCAACAAAGGTAAAACCACCCCAGAGATGACTCAGAGGGCTTTGCTGTGCCCACTCTGTGCCAGCAGCACCCGGGCTGCTGGGTGATCCTTGGAGCTGCCCAAATACTGACTGAGCTCCAGTGCCACTGAAATAACACCTGGTGCTTGTGCAGCCACTTCAGGCTCTCGGAGAGAGTAAATATTTAACTCAAGTGCTGCTTCAAAAAAATAAACCCAGCACTCTGAGAGCCTGTGATGGTCCCACAGTCGGTTTTAGAGCAGGACTGGACACGTGAGGCACAGCACACACAGCAGAACCCTCAGGAAGATAAAAGAAAGGGCAGCAGGTGAGGATGCCTGCAGTGATGTTTTGGTGTCTCAGAGGGGCTGAGCAGCCTGGCTGGGGCAGGGGACACCTGGGGAGAGCTGCAGCAACTCCTGAGCAGGGCTGGGGCCACCAACACCATCCAAGGAACCTTTTTTGCTGGTACAGAGCCAAACCCCCCAGGCTGCTGCTTCTTTCGGGATATTTTTGTTATTCAAAAGAAGTGATTTTGTTATTCAAAACAAGAGTTTTGAAGAAAACTTCAAGGCAAAACAGGAAATCTTGCTTCTTCTGAGGCTCTCTAAGGCTCCAGCCCTTCCCTCTGACATAATGAGCAGTGGGAGAAGTGAAATAAAATGGATAATGAAGAACAGGGAGATTAATAAAGAATGTGAGAGGGAATGAGGGAAATAACTCTTCCATTGTTAGAATGGTGCTAGTGGCAGCTTTATAGCAACTTATCATTTCTATTTAAAGCCTGGTTTGGGGGCTATAATCTCTCAGCTGTTTTCTCTACCATCTGGCTGAAATTTAGCATAAAATTTGTTATCTCAGAGCTAAATTAATTCTTTTCCCTTTTATCAAAATTGCTGGACTGGGGCAAAAATCACCCCCCCCCCCAAGATATAGAGACTCACACTCCGGAGTGTTTTTATCAGCTCAGATCCATCTTTGCTTTAAAACCAGCTTGCTGAGATAACCTGGTGATGGGAACAGACCCCCAGGCCTTGCAGAGGGCTCCTGACATTGTTTGTGCCCCCAGGGGCTGCAGGGGAAGGCTCAGAGCTGGGGCAGCTCCCAGGGCACTGCCAGGGGCACCAGGATACCCCTGGGCATCTCCAGGGCACAGCTCCAGGGGCTGGGGGTGCCAGGGACACCTCTGGGAGGGGTCAGGAGGGTTTGGGGGTGCCAGGGACACCTCTGGGAAGGGTCAGGAGGGTCTGGGGGTGCCAGAGACATCTCTGTCAGATCCAGGAGGGTCTGGGGGTGCCAGGGACACCTCTGGGCAGATCCAGGAGGGTCTGGGGGTGCCAGGGACACCTCTGGGAGGGGTCAGGAGGGTCTGGGGGTGCCAGGGACACCTCTGTCAGATCCAGGAGTGCCTGCAGGGTCCATGGCCACCCCTGTCAGACCCAGCTGCTCCAAGCTCCCCTGAGCCCAGCCCTGCTCGTGCTGTCCTTTGCCACCTTCCAGCCTGGCTCTGCTCTGCCATCCCTGCATGCTCCCTGCACTGCCCTGGCTCAGCTCCAGCCCTGGCAGATGCCCCAGAGGGGGAGATTTGCTCCCAGGATGGAGCCTTGCTTTCCAGCTCCTCTGCAGGCTGGGGCACAGCTCTGGAGGGGACAGAGGCTCCCCCAGCTCTGGTCCCATCTCCTCTCTCACACCAAAGCTGTTTCCAGCCTGGCCAGCTCCAGGGGACAGCCCTGACACCTCCCCTGTGCCCCACGGGCTGCCAGTGCCAAAGCTGCACTGCCCTGTTCCACAACTAAACCTTTCTTTTTCTGTCAGAGCCCAGACTTTCTGATTCATTTTACATTAACCTCGTTATTTCAATGCTCTGTGCTGCTTTGCTCCACTATCATCTGCAGCCATGCTTTGAGTTGAAGGTGTACAGTTTTATCTGCTCAAAGAAGTCTTTATTTTCCAGCCTGGACTTCGATTATGCAGAAAATAACACAGCTCAGTGGAGGAAGTTTGCTGGAATAATTTGTATTTTTTTATACAAACTGATAGTAAAAATTTAGCTCCTTGATGTATTTTTCTTCCTTAAACTGTAGCTATGTTTCCTTAAATAGACAAATGCAAGATAAATTCAATTACAGCATAATTTCTCCCGGGGTGAATAACCTTTAAATCAGCTCTGATCTCAAAACACATTATGAGATAACACACTGTCCATTACATTGTTGAAATTGGGGCTACGGCAGTGCCTAGACTTGTCACTATGAATATCAAATTATTTATGTTCCTCTTTGCATCCCTGAATGCCAAATGAGCACTCTGGGAGCAAAGAGCCCAATTTCAGGGCTGATTTGCAGCCTGGCTCCTCCTGCAGCAGAGCACCATCCCTCAGAGGTGCAGCAGGCTCTCCTGCAGCTCCTGGGCAGCAATGCTGCAATAAAAGCTGAGCCCAGCCTCCCCCATCCTGGGGCTGCACTGCTGCTGCTGGGAGGGCTGGGACACTTGAAATCCTCCAGCTGGAAAGCAAAGTCATTTCCAAGCAGAACCTGGCAGTGGTGGGGGATTTAGGGGCTCTGTTTCCTGCTTGCAAAGAGGACTGGATCCATAATTCTAATAACACTTTGCATGCAGGAAGGGCAGAGCAAGATTTCCCAGTCATTCATGGGAAAATGATGGAAATGAAAAGTATTTCTAAAAAGGGCTGAGTTCTTTTGCTTTCATCACCTGGTTCCTCACTCAGGGCTCTCCCCTGGAACTCCCAGCCTTGCTGCCTGTGCAGGGCTCAGGTGAGTGACAGCCCTGGGCAGGGCCAGGGGGGCTCAGAGCAGGTGAATGTGCCCGTGCTCAGGTCCCAGCCCTTGTGTTCCATCACCCACAGGCACTGCCTGAGGAATGCTGCCCACAATGAGGCCCTTTGAGATGTCAGACAGGAGCAAACCCAGCAGAGGGTGGGGACAGAGCGCAGGAGTGATGGAGCAAAGGATCCTGTGGGATTCCTACCCAAACAGTATCCAGGGCCTGAATTTTTCAGCCCATCTCGACATTCAGAAGCAAATCCCAGAAGGTTTCAATGGAAGAAAAGGAATAAAAATGTAAAACTATTCAGAGCAGGGTGAGGAGAAAGGAGGCAAGGGCTCAGCTGATGGACAGAGGTGAAGTCAGGGGAGGCAGCAGCACTGAGGGCTATCAGAAATGGCAATCAAACTACAGCAGCCTGATCACAGCCCAGCCTCCCTGAAAAGGTCGTGGCATTTCTTTCATTGGCTTTTTTTCTTAATTATAATTTGTCTTTTCCCCCACCACACACACACACCTTTCTCTGCTACACAGCACCTCACTTTGCTTTCTGCAAGCTTTGTTTTCTGTGTGTTCCACAAAGCTCTGGGTGCTGCTGAGGATGTGAAGGTGGTGATGTTTTCTTGCTGCAAAGAGCTGCAGCTCCACCTTAAGCATGACACATCTCCCATCATAATTACACTTTTCATCTTAGTTTTTAAAATCATTTCTGGTTCAGAATAAACCCCTCTGCTCCTGCCCACACAGCCTCAGTTTTTTCGGGGCTCCCAAAGACAGCACTGCCATTATTTCCAGTTGTACCCATTGACTGCCCTGTGCCTGCAATTGCAGAGGGATTCCCCCATGGAATCAGCTGTCCAGGGGCACATCCCTCTCTCCAGGAGGCACGGAGGGATGTTTGGATTGTGCAACAAAACTTGGAGTCGCTCAGGCTCCCAAGGTAATTATTTCAGCAGCGACTTCTACGCAGAAAACAAACAAACAAACAAACAAACAAAACACACAGAAAAAAAATCTCTAAACCAAAACCAAACCGGAAAAACAGCCCTAATAAACGCATTTTCCTGCATCACAGACCCCTGGCAGGCACCGAAGGGTTCCACAGCAGAGGCGGCACTCAGGGTGGGATCCGAACCCGGCTCCAGGTGAGCACAGAGCATCCCCCGAGGGACAGCGGCTGCTGGCAGAGGAGAAGGGACATGCGGCATGCCAGGCTTCGAGTGCCACCTCCTGGCTCCCAGCACCGGCAGTGCCGGCACACTGCTGCCCGGGGCTGGGCGGGTTAACCCCTCCATCCCCGGGACACAGCCGGGACACAGC
>CM031871.1:7543185-7591678 GCA_018697195.1 Certhia americana
TATATATATATATATCTTGACCTCACCTCTGTGCCGTTTGGTTTTTGGTTTTTATAACAATCTTGCCCTCACCCCTGTGCCATTTGGGTTTTTTTAATATTTTTGCCCTCACCCCTGTGCCAGCTGCCTCTGCTAGCAGCAGAGCTGGGTTTTGCTCTGCTCCTTTCACAGGTGGCAGCTGAATAAACAGGAGCCCCTCCTACAGCCATCACCCCTTGATTTCCCAGCCAGGGAGGAACCTGAGGGGTGAAGGGCTCCCCCAAACCCCATCACCAGGGTCTGTGCACACACAGGCACCTGCTGGCCACAGACTGCTGCAGCTCCCACAGGTGATCACCCACTCGGGCCACCTCTGGGCAGTGACACTCCCTGAATTCCTGTGTTATCAATAAATTGATTCCTTCCTGCTGGAGATCTCCTCAGCACACCTGCAGGGCTCTGCCCTTTATCCACAGGCAATGCCAGCTGCTCAGGATGCACAGCTGGGGCACTGAAGGCACAGCTTGCTCAGGTTCCCTTCCCTCCCCACAGCCACAAAACCCTCCCTCACACCTGACTGGAGCTACCTGGATCCCTGCATGGACAAGACATCTGGATTTATCCCCGTTGTTTCTCCCCAGCTGGGAACAAATCCCTTTTGCTCCACGTTTGGGAAAACTCGCATTTTAATCTGCCTGTGGGTCTGCAAAGTCCTCAAGCTGCCCTGCTCATTACCCTCATCCCCCAACACGATCTTGCATTTTATTTTTGTGATAGCAGGCTTTAAAACGAGACCCAGTGCCCCCCAAAGCAGAGAGGATATTCCTGGAGTACTCCCACAAAGCCTGTGGAGCTCCTGCCGTGCTGATGGGTGTGGAATGATGAACCCAGAGGCATGATGGAGAAAGTAAATGGCAGATCCCAAAACACAGGGGTGGGGTGGAAGAATGGGAAATGGTGCCTTGACTTGCCAAAGTGTTTCTGTTAGAGAATATTAATCTTTTCAGACAATGCATGGCAAGGCCCTGCAGCAATATCATCTTAAATTAATAGAGTCCCATCATTATGGTGGGCTCAGCTCAGTTTTATTAGATGTATAATGTCATCACACCAAAGAGGAGTCCCTGGGTGATTCTGCTCCTGTAGCAGTTGCTGCTAAATGACACCAAAGTGACAATCCTTAACATTTTGGGTGCCTGTCTGTCTCACATGGCCTTCCACTGGCAGTGCAGCTGTCCAGCAGCAGCCTCACAAGCTGTACAACTCAGTTTGGGAACCAAAACCTTCCCCAGCACCTACAGACACTGAATTAACACCCTTAACCAACAGTCCTGCCCAGCTCAGAGCTCCTCAGGGGCTGAGGAGGCTCTGACACCTCAGGGGCGTTGTGCAGGTCTCAGCCCCAAAGCAGGAAAATTATTATTATAATAATTATTTATCATAATATATGAATTAATTGTAGTAATTATTATTACTCCAAACCAGGAAAGACCACGGCAGCCATGAAAACCATACAGAGACTACAGAAAACAAACTAAGGAAACAACCCCACCCTTCTCACAACTGCGTTTCACTTCTGCAGTAAATCTTTCCCAAATCTCTTCCCACCTCCCCTCTCCCCACATGAATTTGTACCAGTGGCTTCTCTCGAGCAAAGCTGACAGTTAAATCTGCAATCTCAGGATTCCAGGATCTCAGAAATCTCAGGATTTGGATGGCAGCTTGAAATACCCAACAAGAAACACTGAGTGGATGAGCAGGGTCTGCAGACCTGGCACTCCTCAGCCAAGGGCCCCTTCTGCTGGGAGATTGTGGCAAAATCTCCCCAAAATCTCCTGCAAGGTTCCCTCCCCTCCCACCTGCACTGGCAGCCAGGCAGAAGTGCCCAGGTCATTACAGTGCTGCCATCTGTCCATGAAGGGTTCCAGTAACTCAGCTGCTGCTGGCATTATTTGAATTCAGGGCAGCAAACCTGTCCCTGGCAGCTCAGGCTCACAGGGGCTGCTCCAGCAGCCAGAGGTGCCCCAGTGTCAGCTGCACCCACCACGGCCACAGAGCAAAGCAGCTCCCCAGAACCCTCCAGATCCTGGCTCCAGGGGAAAAGGAGGGGTACAGAGGTTACCAACTACCTCTGAACACATCACTGCACCTCCAGAAATGGGCATGAGTGCCTGGGAGTGCAGAGAGCAGCCCAGGGGACAGGCAGATGATGAGATCAGGGTGTGTGCAATTAGCTCAGGGTGTGTGCAATTAGCTCAGGGTGTCTTTGCAACTCGACACGGCCCAGCTGAACATCAGGCAGTCTCTAAGATGCTCCAGGCTACCTTTGGCACTGCTGCTTCACACAAAGAGCTTTAATTCTGAACATAAGCATAAAAAGAATGGGTCTGAGTTTGTCCAAAATAAGTAAGCAAGAGAGAGAGTTATTTGGTAATTTCCATCATTATCTCTGTCTGCTGCTGTATCTCTGCTGACAGCTCTTTTCTGAGCACTGAAATCTGGCCTAGGAGCATTTCAAAACACAGCAATCCTCTTGCTGCCCTGGTCTGGGAGCTTGGCAAGGGAAGGAGATGTGGAAGCACTGGGGGTCACTCTCCTGTTTCCAGCCCAGCACAGTGGGTGTAGCACCACAAATTCTCTGCCTCCCTGCTCTCCAACAGCGAGAGCCTTTTTCAGGTCACCTCTCCCATTTAATCAATGTCAAATTTCTAGAGCTGAGGGCAAGTGAGTGTGCTGGGGAAGGAATATGGACTGCCCAGCAGCCCAGCCACAGCAGCAGGACCCAGGATCCAGCAAGACCCAGCAGGATCCAGGATCAATCCAGGATCAATCCAGGATCAATCCAGGATCAATTCAGGATCAATCCAGGATCCAGGACCAATCCAGGACCCATCAGGATCCAGGATCAATCCAGGACCCAGCAGGATCCAGGATCAATCCAGGACCCAGCAGGATCCAGGATCAATCCAGGACCCAGCAGGATCCAGGATCAATCCAGGATCCAGCAGGATCCAGGATCAATCCAGGATCCAGCAGGATCCAGGATCAATCCAGGACCCAGCAGGACCCAGGATCTATCCAGGATCAATCCAGGACCCAGCAGGACCCAGGATCAATCCAGGATCAATCCAGGATCCAGCAGGACCCAGGATGTTCCCTGTGGAAGCTGCACTGGCAGGGGCTCCCATGGGTGTGCACCAGGCTCATTCCCTTGCCAAAGGTAGGGCAGGATAAACACAATTTCTCCTGCTGACTCCCACACTAAGGACACTTAAACCACAGAACTTCCTCTTCCCTCCAAATAAAACCAAATAATAAAAAAGAATAAAAGCAGAACTCACTTTTTCCCCTGAAGTCCCTTCTGTCCCAGTGGCCTCAGCAGCAGCAGAGCTTCACTGACCTGCACCTGCTCTCTCCTCTCCCACAGCTGCCTCTCATCACACCCATCACAGCTTCCACCAATCCTGACCTTCACCTGCCCTGCACACCTGCACGGGCTCCTGTTGCCAACTGCTGCAGGTGATTTCACTCCTGACCCCTCCAGGCAGGAGGGGAACGTGTTCACCCAGCACTGTGTCCCTCGAGGACTCAGGGCCACTTCAGCCTGCTCACGTTTCCATCCTTTACAACTGCTGAGCTTCTCAGATGAAAGGCTCTGCTCTAAGTGCAAATGATTATTAATGAATTCCCATCCTGGCTCCTTGACAGGAAGATGTACCTTGCAGCATGTTATCTTTGCAGCCACACACCTCTGGCACGGGCAGATTCCCTCTCCTGGCAGGGGAGCTCCAGCAGCTCCCTGTGCCCCATCCCAGTGCCTCTGTAACCAGAGCTTCAGAAATGTAAATCCTGCCATTTGACCCAATGTGAATTTCTCAAATAAATGGCATTTCACAGCCCAGTGCTTTCCTCCCCGCTGAGATGATCCTTTATGCTGGCTCGCTCAGAACAGGGCTGTGACAGAATTTTTGGTCGGTGCACGACAAATTGAAAAATTTCAGTATGGGCCTCTGACGCCCCACGTTCTGTAGCTTCAGAAAAATCAGATGCAGAGGCAGGGCTCAGGGTTTTTTTCCCTTTTTCCCTCCCTCTGTTGTCTTTTCAAACCCAGCCTGTCCTCCTCTGCACAGACACACAATTTGGTCACCTTGCTCCTGCCCAGCCACCAGCACTGGGCTCCTGGAGGTGCCACCCCTCGTGGGTGCTGCTCAGGAACTCCTTCCTTAAAAACACCCCTGGAACTGGAACTGGAACATTCTGCACTACCACAGCGTGTGCTCTTGCTCCAATACTGTATTCCTCACTCCTCTGCTGGTGTCTGCTGCAGCTCCATGCTGTAAATGCCTTTTCCACCTCAGGGACACGTGTGTTTTCCCAGGAAGAGCCATGTAATTAATTAAATAATGAATGAATTAATTAATTAGAGGGGTTGCCCATGCCAGGAGCAGAGTCCTGGAGCTGCTCGTGCTGGTGGAGGCACAGGGATGAAGAAGATGGATTGTGGCACTGCCCTGCCCTGTGCCTGGCTGAGCTGCTCCTGCCATCCATCACCATCACCACTGCTGGGGAAGGGGAAGAGCTTCACCAAGGAAGGGTCAGAGCAGGGAAAAACTTTCATACATCTCTATTCTCCCTCCAGAAAGTGGCTTAAATCATCTTCCAGGGCAGTGGATGCAGCACTTCACAGAAATGACAGAGGAACATTTTTCCTTTCCCTGAGGAAAGAGAGGTTAATTTGACAAGCCGTGTAAAGCATTTTAATTACAATTCATATAACATGTATAAATAAATATTACATTCTTTCAGTCTACAATGCATACTAGGCATATCTTGTTAAAACATCCATCTATGTTATTGGGTGGCAGGATTGACTTTGTCCAAGTAAAAGAAAAAAAAAAAAAAAAAAACAAACTACGGAGTTTAGTAATTAAAAAACCCAAAACAATGAAATCCATGGCAAAGACAGGATGATGCAAGTGCTTCTGGCTAACAGTCAGGACATAATACTGCTTTCCAAAGGCTGGATCTACCACCTCCTTTTAGCTAGGAGAGGTTTGGGAGGACAGTGGTTTCCTCATGGAATAGATTTTGATCTATGTCCTCCAGGAATGTGAACTGGCACTGAGTCAACACAGTTCTGCCAGTTCCCATCGGGAATTAAATCTCAATTTTGTGTTTGCTTCCGATTTATTACGTTTCCATTTGGGCTGGTATTTTTTTTTTTATTCAAAACATCAGATTTACAATCTAAACTTTTCACTCTTAGCTGGTCCAATGGCCAAAAAAATGAATTATAAAATAGCTCCAGATATTTCTTGAGCTTGCTTCTGCAATATTCCCCTTCCTCCCAATAGTGTGCCCAGAGGCCAGCTCTCCCAACACAAGGGAATAAAAGTTTGGAGGCAATCAGGGTCTTTCTGTCCATTCTTCTTCTTGCTTTCAGTGCCTGATGAGAGCTGGTGACATTGGAATAAACAGAAAATCACAGCACAAAATTATGAATTCATGAACCTGACAAAAAAAAAACCCCAAACCAACCCAACTCCAGGCTGCACATACTTGGCCTGTGAAGGTCTCAGTTCCAGGTACATTTAGGATGCACCAGGGGGGCACTCCCATTGCTTGGTTCTTGTAAAAGCTAACAAAAAACAGCACCTTCTTCCCTTGGGGAAACACAGGAACTTTGGTCGTGGAAATTTAAAACGAGCAACTAAACAAACAATCCATACCTGAAAGGAAAATGAAAATTCTTCCAAACAGAACATCTTTCTAGCTAGGGTGAAACGGAGGCTCAGGCTTTCAGAAGAGACATCACATGGAAATTATTAGTCAATACTTATCCCCTGAATTCTTTGAATGACAGGAGACTGTTTACAGCTAACTTAGAAACAGAATGTTCTTGGCCCACTGAGAACTTACTGAGTTTTAAATTTTCCTGTTTTCAAGACATTTAAAAGAAAAATACAAGAGGGAAAATGATTCTGTTTCAATTTACAAGACAAATGGAAAAGTAAAAATGAAAATACCGGGTAATTTCTTCCTCCTTCACATGTAATGCCAACGACACATCTTCATTTCAAATGAAGGAATGAAAAGAAACAGCTTGAGTAGCAATATAAAAAGTCTCTTTGTGGGTCATATGTCCATAACTGTGATGTTTTATTGGAACCAGAACAAGTTATTATTTGCCTCTTTCTTATTCTTTTCATGCTCTTATATTCTCTCATTTCTTTTTACAGATATTTTTGGTACTGTGAAATATTACTATCATTATTATTTGTATGACCCATAAAATGAATTTTCACCACTTCATTCTTGCCCAGTTCATCCTATTGGTTTTACCATTTCCGTGTTCCTTTCTGCTGTTTGTATTCCACTTCCTAAACCCATGAGTAGAATAACCACTGGGAAAAAAACCCAAAAAGAGAACAACAAAAAACCCAACAAAATGAAGTGAAAAACAACCAAAAAAAAAAAAAAAAAAAAAAAACCAACCAAAAAATACGGACAGTTTGGCAAATTTCTTTTTCTTTCCCTGATTATAAAAACTGCCTCATCATTTCTCCTGGTGATCCCTTCCCCTCCCCCTCGCCCGTCCCAATATATACTGTAGAACTGAAGGCATCGAGGTGTGGTTAAACCCAAAAAAACCCCCCAAAAACCCCCCCAGCAGGGAGCTACACTTTGTCCTTGAACTTCCCCACGTAGTTCCGTGTCTCTTTGGAGTCCCCCAGGTCCATATCCTGGCACACCCACTTAATGTCATCGTCATTGCTGCCGAGGATGGAGTTGACGGTGGGGCAGCCGTCGTCGGGTGGGATGGTGGTGAAGGTGGTGAACTTCACCCTCTTCCTCTTGGACGTGGGCGAGTGCAAAGGCTCCACCTTGTGCTCCTTGCCCAGCCTCCCCCCGGGGTCTGCAGCCCTGTGCACCTGGCTCTGAATGTTCTTCTGGGCACAGCTGCCGTTCAGCAGCTGGTTGCTCTCCTCGCTGCCAGCGCCCCGGTCGATGATGGTGGTGTGCTCATCCTGCTGGGGCGACGCGTCCGCCGCGTTCTCCAGCAGCTCTGCCTCGTTGCCCAGCCACACCCAGTCGTGGGAGTGTGTCATGGTGGTCTGTCCTTCCACCAGCACCTGCTTGTGGCGGTACTTGAGCGCAAACGTGGCGCAGTTGATCAGGAACACCAGGATGGCCAGGCAGAACACCCCCAGCAGGGCGTACATCCCGATCTCCAGGTCACTGAGGCCCCGGGGTGTCTGCACCAGGTCGTTGTCCTCCATGCCAGCACCGCCTCTGGGCAGGTCCACCTGGGCAGGGAAGTTGGTGAAGTCGATGGGGATGTTCTGCAGCTGGCTGTCGTCCGACAGTTTGCCGCCGTCCAGCCGGTTGTTCTTGATGACTTTATTTTTGAGGATGGACTTGGCCGTGGTGCTGGCCTTCCTGAGGGGCCCTTCCTCCCTCTCTGCCGAGCCGTAGTACCGCCCGTCCTGCCCGTGGCGTTCCTGCTCTGGGGCCTTGTGGCGCCGGTCGCTCGCGTGGTTCTCGATCTCGTCCGCGTCGTAATCGCCGCCCGCCTCCGCGTCCGCGTCGTTCTGCCCGAATTTCACCTTGATGCTGCCGCTCCCCACGGCCAGCACGCTCTTCCTCTTGGACTTTTGGCAGGCCTCGGAGATCAGCATGTCCACCTTGACCAGCGCTCCCTGGCCCTCGCCCTCTGCGGCCACTACGGGCCATTTCAGGGCAGGGCTCTGGTGGACAGAGACGACGGCTTCGTCCAGCGACACGGCCGAGAGGGAGAAGTCCTTGGGGTCATAAATATCCAGTGGAGTAACAGAGCTGTCACTGAACTGGATCCAGGTGCTTACCACAGCTTCCTGAAAGGACAGGGAGATGGTTAAAGACAGGGCCTTCAATAAATCAGCTCATCAATCTCCCAGCTCTGACCGGCAGCTGGAGGAAATGGGACACAGCGACTCTGCACCGCGTTTAGGGCAAACCAAACCTCGACTGATGGGGCAGAAAACTGGACACATTTGTCACCAAAGGTTCCACTGCTACCCACCTTGCAAATGTTTTGCACAAGGACACAGAAAATAATTGGTATGAGATGTCTTTATTACCAAAGTGCCCATTAGCAAGCTACGGTTTTACAAGCTCTGTAAGAAAAGTCATTTCTGTCGTACAAAAGCCGAAAGAGGCAAATCACTAAAAATTACTAGAGGCATTTGACAGAACACTTATTTTCCTCGTGTTCCACATGCACAGGTGTCATGAGGAGCTGTCAAATTAAGGCATAAGTATCTTAGCAGGAGTAAGGAGCTACCACAGTTATCTTGGAAATGGCTGGAGCAGAAGATTCATCTGAAAGAAAAAGACTCCCAGAACAATTGCCATTTTGCTGGAGAAAGGTTTGTTTCAAGCAAAACACACTTTATCCTTGAGATAATTAAAAAGTCCACCGAATTTCTGTGTCAAGAACAGGAGGATGAGGATTCTGGCATGATCTCTACAATAAAAATACAAATGGCCTGGATTTAATTGGTCTGTCTTTGTGCTCTGCAGGTAGCACTGTTAGAAGTCATCATTTGAAGCAAACACAGAGCCAGAGGTCAGCTCTTTGCCATGTGAAATCCCATCCAGATGACACAGATATTTACTTCTCCACATCTCAATAGCTTTCTTTGCAGGACATTTCTTTAATTTTTCATTTGTTCTGTGTCTTGCCTGTGTAGCCAGCAGACGGCCAGGCAGATTGCCAGAGTGCAACTTCCCACAAAAGTGAAGTTCTTCCCTTCCCACACTTAAACCACAAATGGCTCTAATAACTTCACACTTGGGTACATCAGAACAACTGGGCTGAAGAACCAGCACTGGGGAAAAACATTGCCACCCTGTTAATGTCCAGTCATAATACAAATTTACAACTTAATATGCTTTTCAATTGGCTGCAATTTGTTATGCTATGGTTATAAACAAAGAGAATTGCTACCCTTCCAGTTGAATTTAAAGCTTTTCAATGAAAACAGCAAGGGGCATTTAGCTGGGCAGAAGGTTGGGCCATACTGAATATTTGATTTCCAAAGCACTATCAGCAAGTACTTGAGGGACTGAAAGAAGAAAAATAAGTTGTGGCACAACAGGAAAGAAGGCAAAGTTCTTGGTGATTCAAATTTATTTCCAAGAGCTGAAACGGAGCCAGGGTAACTCAGAAGCTGGGAAGGGTGAACTGCATAAGGAAATTAAAACATCTGATCTTTCATTAGAGAAACAGCCCTGAAATGGCTGAACAGACAGACACAAAGCTGCAGGGCACAGCTCAAATTTCTATCATAGAAATCTATAGTAGATCAACCCCAGTCATAGGAAAGCAAAGGGGTTTTTTAATGGGTATGTGTAGAGAGAAAAAGATTCACCTCCTCAGGCAATTCAGAACCCTGCTGCCTTCCTTCCCCTTAAAACAAAGGTCAGCCTCACTGCCTTTGGGGAGGACACACTGATTTCTGCTCAGCCTGTGCCAGGGCAAACACCAGAATCACTGCCAGCACTGCCTGCCACTGCTGCCCTCCTTTGGGGAGCAGGGTGACTAAAGAAGTGCAGGATTTTCTACAGGTGGGGCTGGAAATGATGACACCTGTGCCTCCTTCCCAGCTGGGAGCATCCACAGCTCCACACCTCTACCAAGGGATTTACCTCACTAAATCCCTTTTTGTGCATTTGGACAAAGTTGCCAGCAACTTTCAAAGCAACTTTTATTCTTCACGCCACTGCTCTACAATTCTGCATTCCTGGTTTTATGAAGCAGAGACAGAGAAAAATGAGATGGCAGTCAGCTGAAATTTGCAGGCACACATGTGATTTACTGTAGATAACAGAGGTGTGCACTGGCTTAGCCATTATTTTCTACTAGCACTGACGTTTTTTATTTCCAAGAGAACATTTCTTCATAGAAGGAACCAATTTTTTCACAAAACAACGTTGACATGCCCATACTATGGACAACATTAATTAAAAGGGAAAGAAAACAAATGAGAGAAAGAGGGAGGGAGTTTAAAATCCTGCCAAAATGTACTCTGTGGGCCCAAATATCCTATTTGGCAACAGACCATCTCCTCTCATTCACATCATTAAAGGAAAGCCAAAGGCAGGGCAAGGAAGAGAATTTCCTAAATGATTATAAATTCTGAAAAGCTAAAAAGAAAAGAAGAGAGAAAAAGGAAATGATTTAGTGCCCTGTCCTTCAAGGAGCTGTTTCTGCAAATCCTGTGTACCACATCAATAAATCCCCTCCAAATCTCTGACAAGGTCCTCCAGTCACTCTCAGAAGATGAAGATGGATTGGAGCCTCCTCACCTGCAAAGTTGCTGCCCCTCATCTCATGCCCTCAACACTGAGGTGACAAATGCTTGTGCTCTTTCATTATCATGCACAAACAAAGAGTTGGAGGGATTATCCTGCTTTCCAGCCTTTCTTTCCCCCATTCTCCTCTCTCTTCCCCTCACACACAGGTGCTCAGCTGTCAGGGAATGTTCATTAGGTCACGTTAATGACAGCAAAATCCAGTCCACAGACATAGGAACTGCTTCCCACAACCACTGCTGATTATCACCAGGCTTTCCTTAAGCACATAAAAAACTTTATCAAGACATATTTTGTCTAAATTTTCCCTTGTGCCTTTGCTGTTCTCTCCCCCCATCACAGGTGTCTTGATCTTGGCAGTTCCACCACCTCTTCTGGCCTTGAATCACATTGTGGCTTATCAGTCCAAAGATACCATCTGATAAATCTTCTTGGATAAACTGGTTGCATTTTAGAGAATTCCACTGCTTAGAAACACAGATCAGGATATTTGATTTTACTCCACGCTCGGAATAAAGTGGCCTTTTAATGGTCTTCATTCACTGCAGCACAAATAAAAGTATTTGTGAATAAGCCCTCAATTTCTGGGGTCAGCTGCAAGGGTCCTGCAGTGAGGCAGGACATCAGAGGAAAGAAATGGTTGGCTCTGCAGAAAACAAATACATCCCTCCCTCAAATAAAGGCAAAGGAATACTGTTCTCAGCAGCTTCTCTTAGACCAGCTCTGGCTGTTCTGTCTGGGGACTTGAATGCTGGAATGGATTTCCCTAGCAATTTTATCTCATGAAATATCAAAGCATTATATGTGCATTTATTTTTAAGCCTGTGGCTTGTGTAGTAAAAATTGGGCTTGATCATTATGATGTGGAAATGAAAGGCAGCCAAGACTCAGATCTTAATTCAAACCATGCATTCCCCCACTGTGTATTTCTCTCTCTCCTTTTTGTCCAATCTGCTAATGTGACATTCCTTTCCAGTGGGAATTTGCTTGTATTTGCAAGGGAAGAATTCAGATTTTTATCTAACAATGCATCCCTTCTCCCTTTCCCATGCTGCTGAATTCCTTTGTCATTGCTGTGAGCCATTCCATTGCTCTGTCAGCTTAAAGAAGATATAAATACAATTTAAGTGTAACTTACGCTGCCAGGATGGGATAATGAATCCACACCATAAAAATACTCCTAATATCTGGTATTAACTCTGAGATAGCAGTGAATTCTCAGGGCTGCTTTGCATGAGGGCCAGGAGCTGCACCAGACCATGCAAAAGGCAGGGCCAGGGCAATGAGCCCAGCCTGTTCTCCTGCCCAGGGGTGCTGGGCACCCTCACCTCCCAGCGACACCCCCAGCCTCACTGATGGTGGAACCACACCTGGCTTTTAGAAAGCACCAACCTTGCTCTTTATTCCCTGAGGAACTGCCTGCAGCTCCCCAGGAGCACTGAGAGATACATTAATGCACAGAGCTGTTTATTAAAGGCTTTTTTCTTCTTTCTTCACTGACCCATTTCAGTTCATTAGACCCCACTGACAAAAAAACTGGGTATGACTGTGAGCTTACCTGCAGAGCCAGCTGAGCTTTGAGAGCCCTTGAAGCTCACTTAGATCAGAAAACACTTAAACACTGTAGGTTCTCTTTTGTTTACATTTTGGAGAAGCCTTTAGGATGACAGTGTGGATTTAACAACCATCAGCAAGCCAAATGGAACAGCTCTCCTACCTGAGCAGATGGCCACCCAAAATAGATTACTCACAGTTCCCAAATTTTCAGAAGATACTTTATCTTAGAGATTTAAAAGCTGGTGAACCTGGGTCTATTTTTAGGCACCTAAATCAATGATCCACTTTTCAGTGCCAATGAGCTCCCTATTGATTAAAAATTAATATATGGGCTCAGCATCCCTCAAGGTCACCTTGTCACAGCAGGTAATTAGCTGCTCAGCTATGGCTAAAGGTATCTAACTTAAGGCATCCAAGGTAAAAAAATATTGGTTTATCTTCTGTAGAGTGCTTTATATTTATAGTGAAACTGCCAACTCTTCAGGATTTGTGTTTTGCCTGCTTTGTGCTGCGTATGCAGACAAGGTGTGGTCATTATAATTAAGGTAATCCAGTCATTATGGTCACTGAAAGAAAGCCACAGCAAAAAATTCTGAGTTTTGTTTTTCAGTTGCATCAGTAAGGTTTGCATGAGGTATTTGGGTCTTTGTATAAACTTGCTTGAGAGGAAAAGATACACTTAAATAATGAAGTCCTCACAATATTCAAGCACAGGCTTAGTCCTGGGCTGTCTCCTTGGAAAAAAACCCTCTTTCAAAAGGGCTTGATTTTCAGAAAACACTCAGCATTTGCCTTCAAGATTCCAGCTCAGTCAGGATCTCAGCTGATGCACTCCAAATCATGAGTCACTTCTTGCAAAATTTAGCCACAAACATCCCCACATTTGCATTAATTTTTCTAAGGGAAAGTGACTTAAATGCTACCTCCTTCATTCAAACTGCAAATGAAAGGGAAGGATGTCTGTGACTCCACAGGTCACTCCTACACCATTTCCTTCCATTTATTTCCCAGTGTGAGATCTATTCCTGTCTTGTTTTCTGGTGATGGAGATGCACTGCTCAGAACCAGGGCCTGCCTTCCCCACTCACTCCTGTGTCAGAAATGTGCCACCCTCAGCAACCTGAAACTGTCCAGCAGAAACCAAACATTTCACATTAAAATAATTTCACAACTCAGATGCTGGGAAAAATAACTTCAACCCAAAGCACATTTACACGTTTTTACTCTTTTGTGTTTTCTCCTGACTTGCCAATTGCAGTGACAAATAATGACATGTCACATCATATTGCCACGCCACGAACAGCAGCAGCTGTCCCCATGGGCACCACTGGCATCATCTGCCATAACCTGATGCTGATAAATGTCTTTGCATACTCAGGAACAGATTATCTATAAATCTGAGAAGCTGACAGAGTGGGTCTGGGCAGCCTTTCCAGATTCACAAGCTCTTTTATCTGCACTCCAACCCACAACTCTTCCAGTGCTGCTGCAGAACTGATGGTGCTCCTGGATTGGGTTAGGAATGCTCCAGTTTTTGTTTTCACAGTCTTTGTTTGAAGACAGTATGCCAGATGTGGTTTCTGAGCCCTGAAGAAGGGTATGAATGGGTTAATTACATAAGATTCTTATGTTTACAGGATGCAACAAATGGAACAGATGGGTACTGTGTCCTTCTAGTTCGGACATTTTCCTGTCACTAAGTTATAAAACAAACTAAATTATTTTTATGTTCCAGAAAATTAGGTAGCAATAATCATGAAAATGGGCTATAAAACTTGACTTGAGATCTCTCCTTATCTATTGGAGAGGAAAAACAGTTTCTGAAACAGGAGTAGCTGTGGACAGATTTAGTTGCGTGATCCCCTGTCCCAATCCTCAAATCAACCAAGTTCCAGTGCTGACCCTTGGGTTTGTTCTGGGCCAGAGTGACTTGATCTGGTGGTGTTCTCCAAGCTTTTCCACAGAGGTTGTGACCTGAGACAAGCTGTTTGAAAGACCTCCTTTAGAGAGATGGGAATTTGCTGGCTTCAGTTAAGATCAGCACATGAACTGGATGATGAAACTCCCAAAATCCATAGGAAAAATAAAAGGAGAGATGAGCCTGGCAGCGTGTCATGGCTCCAGGAGGGAAAAGAAATGTATGTGGCCATCTTCTGCTTCTATTTTACAGCTCTTCAAGATATTAAATTGTGACACACAGAACTTTGTGCTCTCCAGCACGAAGAACAGGGGCTGTTTGTCCAGCAAAGCAGGATCACTGTCCAAAGACTGCCTGTGCAGTGAAAACAACACAGGTTCATCAGCTAAAGAAAGGGTCTTAAAACTGCAAACAGCATAAACTTCAGTGTAGATAAAACTTTTACTGCAGATGAAGTCCATATTGGAAGAGAAGAATTGACAAGGCAATTCCAGAGTATCTGTAGGGAAGAGCAATTAACATAGACACAGACGACAGCTGAAGTCTGAATTCTGAACTTGCTATGAATTATCACCAGTAAAATCCTGCCCCATCCCAGAAGGCAAACCCAGTAAATTCAGAGTGTACTTCACCTGCTTAGGAGTGTGAAGCAGCTCCTGGGCAACAGCTGTGGCCACGATGGCCCTGCTGGTGGCTGCACTGGGCTGCAGGAAGAGAGAAAGCCCAGACACCAGCTGCACTCCAAGGTCTGTGATGGTCACTTTGTCATCCAGCACAGTCACTGTCTTCTCTGCCAGGATGGAGTCAGACAGAGGAGACAAAACCTTTGGAGAAAGACAGAAGAAACAACTTAGGAAAAGGCTGATCAATTAATATAACCTTTCTTAAGGTCATCATCCCTTCTTGTCTCCAAAGCTTTATGCACAGAAATGAAGAGCAAAAAAAAAAAGGGAAAAGGGAGTCTGATTTCATTAGCAGGGTCAGAAAACCTGAGTGCAGAAATTATGGCTGAGAACCATCCAAGACTGGGAGCTGTCCTGTCCCAGTTGTGTTATTTGCATTATTTCACCATGGGACTGGATTTTAAATTCTCTCCTGTTACTCTGTCTCCCCATGTGGATGAGCTCATTAAACCCTCCCAACTACTCCAAAGGAAGGTTACCAGCCTAGGACTTGTCCTTCATTTCTTGGCTTGGAAATTCTCGTTCCTCCATTTTTTTCAGTTTCTGATGGAACATCAAGGCAGCAGAATATCCTTTCCTTGGCTGAGACTAAGGGCCATGCTGCTCTTTAGGGAACTACAGACAGCCAGGGCACGTGCTGTCTTCTCCCCCTTCCTCGTATCCACAGGGATTAGCTCTGTTCCCCCTTCATGCACTGGCTGTAGGAAGGATTCACATGTATCACCCTCACCGAGGGCAGGGCAGTGTGTGGCAGTCCCAAAATCATCCCAGCAGCCCTGCCCAGAGCAGTACCTGCATCGTGGTCATCCCCACTTCCCTGCCGATCAGGATCCTGCCTTCCTGCAGCTTGGCAATGTGAGGATCCTCCAGCTTCATGAAGTCCATCACCAGGTCTGTGATGTCAAATTGCCAGTCTGAGCCCAGCAGGTAGCTCAGCTGCCCCCAGGGGCCCGAGTCCTCTGCCACAAACTGTGTCAGCACCCTGACCATGGCGTGCTGGTACTGCAGGGTGCAGCCCCTGCCCCGGCGCTCATCCTCATCCTCATCATCACTGTCCCTGGTGGGCCTGGTGGCAGGAGAGAGCAGAGCAGAAAGGGAATGTTCTCAAGGACATCAGTGAAAAAAAATTAACACTGGAGTGCTGATGGAGAGTGCCCCCTTAAATCCCTTCTGGATTTCTAGACTAGTGATGACCCTTGGTGACCTCACATGATGAAGGAGCACACAACTGGACTGTGCCCCTTCTTCATCTGTGCTGCCATCTCCCAACAACAGCTCTGCCAGTGGGCTTTACCAGAGCTCCACACTGTAATTTGTTGCCCAAGACAGACACGTGCACAGAGGCAAAAATCCCACAATTTTTAAAGCTTTGCTGTATTTGCAGATGCCCAGTGCAAAGCTGGGGGTTCCTGTACTGCTGCTCCTCAGGAGAAGACGCTGCATTTCAGGAGCATTCCTTTCAGAAATCACCCAAGAAATGGAGCAACTCACACCCACCTTTTGTTGGAAACAACAGGGACTCGCCAGCCTTTGATCTGGCTGAGCTCAGTGTCAGAAATGTCGATCTGCAGGGGCAGGCGTGGCACCCACACCGTGATCTGCAGGGGAGCACTCAGGTACTGATAGGTGAAGTTCACCAGAGCATTCACCTTGCCCTTCATCTCCTTGCCGTTGACAAAAACATAGTCACACCTGTCAGAAACCTGAGAGGGGTGAGAGAGAGGGGAAGGAGAAAAGGTGATCACTGTGACAAAACAAGCTCCAAGCACAACCCTGGGGGCTCAACCCTAAAACAAACAGAAAAGGCTCCCTTCTCTTTATGCATGTTAGTGATGGCATTTTACAGCAGGAGCAGCTGAACACAAAATCCTTCCCTGGCTCAGGAGGCACAACTATGCTGGAGATGCCTAAAGACTGGATGCTCTTTATGAAGCCTGTGGTTGATTTTCTGTCTGTGAGGTGATGAGCTACAAACCAATGGCAGTGCTGGGGAATTCTTAAGGAGCAATGCTCCTTCCCAGTTTGGGCAAGAGGATCCCAGCAAACCCAGACTGGTCTCCACAGGGGCAAGCAGCCAATCAAAGCTGTAATCTGAGGATGACCTCCAGCAGTGGGTGATGATGCTTTCAAGAACTGGCTCTGCAGTAGATTTCACCCACTGAAGAGTAGCAGAAGTCGACTCATTTCCTCTGCAATAAACATTATCTGTTTATAAATGTTTACATTTTGATGAAAGCTGTAAAGTATTTCTAAACACTACAGTAGATTTATCATTAATATGTAAATGCTGTCCTGAAATATAAGCAAGCATTATCATAGCCGTGTAAGAGTTATATCAGTAATCACTTCTTTAATCAGTGTTGTAATTTACAGACCATTGAGTTTTCTCATTTATTATGTTACTGAGTACTAGTGATAAAATCACTCCTGGATATATAAATCATTAAGAGAGATGCAGATAGTATGAAGTGACTCCATGTGATAAAGTCATTGTCATTTCTATTCCTAAAGGTGTCATAAATGTCTGGGGAAATCCTGTGGCACATTAATCATACATTAAGTGGTGAGCAATGGGAGCTGTTACATTACTAAATGAGCTGGTCTGTCTGCAGAAATTAGCAGCAAACCCAGCAGATCCCAACTCCTGCTCTTGCTCCCATCCTGTCAGAATTCTATTTCATCACCCCTAACGAGCATCGGTAAATGGTGGAAATGCATCTCCCCACCTAACATATATTTACATTATCATCTGCTCCCTTTTATCCATTCCCAACACTGTTTTATTCAAATGAAGGTTATCAGCTGGCAGTGCTGATGTCCCCAGACTAATCCAACAGATGGATGTGACCACAGATGCAGGAGCTGAACTGCTCCCAGTCTGACACCCCCCCTGTTTGCATCCTCTCTGGGGTTTAGGCACTGTTCATTCTCTGGTAAAATATTTGATGATGAGATTGCAAAAAGAAACTTCAGAGAACATAACACAAACATTTCTCTGCCTCGTTCCCTTGGAGGGTTATGCTCTAGCAGCTCTGTTGACTGAAGCACTACCACGTGCTACAACACCTGACCCATCCCTCTCTTCAGGCTTCTCCCTCAGACTGCCTGAGGCTGCTTTAAAAGCCTGAAGGGGGCAGAAACATCTTCATTTTAGCACTACGAATGGCATGGCCTGATTTTCCATCTATTAACTTGAATGGCAATACAGAAACAGGTTTAGTTCACACCAGGCTGTTTCAGAATGACTGTTTCATCTAATTGAAAAGCACCGTGCAGCAGAGGTCATGAGGAACCCAATAATATGTGTAATATCCTATATAATAGCAGGCAGTTATTCAGAACACACCCCTAGATGGGCTGCTTGTTCTTTCTGTGGTGTCTCTGCACCAGCTGCACCTTGAGAGAGGAATCATCCTGAAAATGTTTCTCATTAAACAGCTCCAGCTGCAGGCAGCCAAGGGCTGCAAGTCAGGAGTCCCAGCCCTGAGCTCCTGTCCAGGGAGGTGTTTGTGCCCAGAGCACTGTCCCAGGGACACTCAGCCCCTCTAGCTGAGCTGCTGGTGTCCATCCTAGGTCTGGGATATTCTGGGACAAAGCAGCTTCACATAAAGCTCTTGGCTCTTCAGCCTTACCTTCCTTTGAGCAGAAGTGTTTGGGAGGCTTGTCAGCAAAATCTCACTGAACTCTGCTTGGAGCAACAGCCATTGCTGTCACTCCACTCACTTCCACGGAATTCAACCCAAAGTGAACTTTCTGGTTTAGTTGTGCAAGTTGCTTATTTATGCATCGTGCTGATAAAAGATTTCTGACATAGTGAGCTTCAGACTGGCCAGGTCTGGTCCAGATGTATGATTTTATACTGTCTGAAGCTCAATGTTGTCAGTAACTGAACAAATCTAACTGTTGGGGAAAGAAACAGAATAACAATAGTAGCAAAGCTGCAATTCCAAAATGGTTCTGGGCTGAGCTCCAGTCTCCATCTGTATTTGGAAAGCTGCTGTAAGCCACAAACAAATGGCTGAACAAGTCCATACAGCATCCTAAGGAGGTGGCTGAGCAACCACCACAAAGCCTTTCAAACTGCTCCAGGTTGATATTTACTACTGGACATGCATCAGCAGCCCTGGCAGGTCTTTAGGAGCTGCATTGTGAAAAACATTATTCTCCTTCCCAAGAACAAGCATTGCTGATGTCCCTACATGTGCTTTTCCTCTGCTCCTGAACCTCTGGGAGAGGAGACAGGAGACAGGAGACAGGAGAGAAGAGAGAGGAGACTCTCTGTGGGTTTATGATGCTCATCCTCATGTAATGTTCAGGTAAAGCCATTCCAGACCTGCATCTTCTGGAAGCAACACACCCCAGCTGAGCTCAGCCACAACAGAAGATAAATGACAGCAAAGGTGTTTGCTTTCCCTGCCCTTCCCTCACACAGTGTCACTTAAAAAACAAATAAACAAGGTTTCTCAGCCTCAGAGAACAATTTCCAGCTCCAGCAAGCCCCAGGTAGGGTCGGATTTTCTGAGCAGATGCCCCTGTCAGGACAAGGGTACAGGTGGTGTGGTGAATGAACAGACCCCCAGCTCAGAATAACTGTGGTGGAGATAACACCCCAGACAGCTTGGTTCTGGAGTTACTCAATGCAGGCTGGGCTAAACTGCTTTGATCTGTCCTCCTGTGGGGTGAAACAGGATGGAAACACAGGGCAGGGAGGGAGGACCAAAGGCACATGGAATCATGGAGGAAGGACAGAAAGCAGATTAAAAAAAAAAAAAAAAAAAAAAAAAAGAAAAAAAAGGGTCACATTGGAACCCAAAGTCTTTTTTTTTTTTTTTTTTTTCTTTTTTAATTAAAAAGCTGTATTTGTTTAAGAGTTTTTGATAGAAGTACTTTTCTGTTTTCCTCCAGGCTTTTGCCAACACCTCTGGAAGGTCAGGGACCAGTGCATGGCCAATCTCAGCTGTGGGTCCTGCTCACCCCAGGCCAAGGAAGCTTCTAACAGAAGCTGGAGACTCTGTGAGCAGTGATGTGCCTCTCAACTCCTGTAGTATTTATGCTTTTACTATGAAAACATCCTCCCTCTGAAAGGGCTTTTTATCTCTGGCATCAGAAGAAGTGAGCAATGATGAAGGGAAAGCCTGCTTAGCCACCACCTTTAAGTGATTGGGTTTTTTCTTTCCTGCTTAGCAGATCAGCAAGAAGTTTTGCATTTTAAAGAGCTCTCTGATGCTATTTCAGCAGTTTCTTTCATTATTAAGCTGCATTCAGCTACTTCTCCCTTTTTTCTATTTTCCTAACTTCTTTCTCCAGATTAAAACTAAAATAAAGCAGACAGCAAAAGTCAGGGCTAAGCACAATTCCCTAGAGGCTGCTTCTTTGTCTTTTTCCTGGCATTATATTTTTGTGCCCCCTTGTAACAAAGGCCACTGCCTTTCCAGATGACTTGGATAGATTCTCTCTGCAACAAATCACATTTTATTGAGCTGACAGAGAAAACTGCTGCCTGGAAATCAAGAGAGAGAGGGAATGGCTACCTGTGGCACTCTGGGACCTGGGGAGGAACATCCCTCTCCCCCTGGCAATCAGCACATTGGCTACAGGGAATTTTAAGGATATTCCTGGAGCTGTTACCAGTGAAATGCAGAACCTCGGGGTTGCCCTTCAGTTCCTCATTTCAGATGAAGGTTCTGATCCCACCTCTGTCCTGCAGAACTGCCAGAAGGGAGCAGGAGGTCACCACGAAGGAGGTCCTTGCCTTGGACATCACAGCCAGAGAGGGGCTGTGGGCACCTCTGCAGAATATTGGATTTGCTGGGTTAAATTCCACTACAGATTCCTGAGAAATCTTCCTTCAATTACCTGGAGTCAGGCAGTTTTGGAAAGACAAATCTCATGTCACATACAAGCTAAGGCTGCCTCTCAAAAGATGGTGAACTCAAAGCACTGTCTGTCCTGTTTCCACAGCAGTGGAAAGAATGACAATTAGAAAAACTAAAAATAAATGAGTGGATGCCTCTGTGAGTCTACTCTAGTCCAAGCCTGTTTATTCTCCCAGTGGTTCTCAGCTCTGGAGATACCAGCCCAGTCTCTGAAGGACAGCTCAGAAGGACAAAAAGGAAAGTTTTTAATGCAGCAATCCTGTCAGGTTTATGGAGACTGAAAAACTGAGGGGCATCAGTTCATTTTCTAGGTAGAGGTCTGTGTGGTTTCAGGACTGAGCAGAAATGAGGAGATGTGGTAAGAGTGGATGTCCTGCTCAGAATCCTGCAATTTTGTCTGCAAACCCATTTCTCCATTTCTGTTATACTAGTGTAAATGTTGCTAAAACATTCAAAGGTTACATAAATGCTTAAATATTTATGACAGCACTTCCATGAGCAGAGAGCTTTCTCCAGTGCCTCTTAAAGGAATCTCAATTTCAGTGAAAAAAATAAATTGCGGGATAATCAGTAAAGAACAGTGGTGTTCAGCACTCTTCATATGTGAGACTCTTGGTGTTCAGCTCAGTGTCATCACTCTGACACACCAGGAAGGCACCTGGAGCTCGTGGAGGGCAAGCTCTGGGAGCAGCCACTCATTCCATTAAGGAACACAGAGCACCAGGACCCCTTATCCACCACAAAATTTACAGGAAATATTAGACAGTGATCATTGTTCCACGAGCTTTTTGGATATTCACATCCTGGCTGTAGAATTTCTCCTAAGATTTCTTTTGAACAACTCTGTCCTCTATAGAAAGGGAATTATCCTCTATTAAATTCTACAGGTTTTGAAAGAGAGACTCCGTACGGCTCTCTAGCCTTGATTCCAATTAAACACCATGGTTTTATACACAAAGGAAATCCTCTGCTACATGAACATTAGGCTTCCTAAGAAGGATTTCAATGCCTGGCTGCATAATCCTGAATAATCAGTAACCTAGTGGAAAACTGTCTCTAGGCCCATACTACGCATTTTTTCAAATTAAACTCTAAGTCTGATAAAAGTTAAAGCCTCAGACCTGAGCTCTTCCATGCTATTTACAGCTTTGTGACACTGTTAGAGCAGCCTTCAGAATGGAAACCTCCATTCCAGGAGCTGCTAATTGCTCGAGTGACTGCGATACCTTAACTTTGAGCTTTTATATTTTTCAGACTCTGTGCTGTTTTAGTGAGCAGTTTTAGGTTTCATATTCAGTGCTACTGAGCTCTCTGCACAGAGCAGGCAGACAAAACAATTCCTTCTCCAGTTTGGGACCAAGGACAACTTTCAGCCCAAGAACAAAACCAAGGGTGAAGGGAGAAGGAAACCCAAGGAGGATGGAGCTCCATAACCTGGAGCTGGAATTGGACAATTCACTCCAAGGTGCTGATGGAGCAGAACTTATCAAAGTGTGAGCCCTGGTGCTCAGTCCCCCATTCTGTGCCCATTTTGGGGCATCTTGGGTGTGGTCTGGCTGGACTCTTGTGCTGCCCAGGTGTGCCCAGTGAGGCCTTGGAATAAATCCCTCCTTTCTCCTTCTGCTCTGTCCAGTCTCTGTTCCAGCTCAGCCTCCTGAAGGCATCACCTGGCCTTTCCAGAGCCACCCCTGGTCCCCAGGGATGCAGCTGCAGCTCGGTGGCTCAGGAAGCACAGCCAGGAGCTCTGCCAGCACTGAGGTGAACACAGCCCTGCAGCCTGGCTTTTTAAAACCCTCACCTCAACACAGGAAAGGCTTGGGCTTCTCACACCACGTCCAAGAACAACCCTGAGAGTTCTTTTCACCTGTGAGCCACCGAGAGAATGGATCTGTTTGTTTTAAGAGCTGAACAACACCGACCCCCGTTCTGGGCACAGGGAGCAGGGCAGCATTAACTTCCTGAGATTCTTTCAAATAATCCCTGAGCATGAAGAGTCTGCAGCTCTCCGTGGGTCACTGGGCTGTGTGTGGATGCTGCTTTGTGCTGCTGAGCAGCTGCCACATCACAAAGGTGGGTCCAGGTCCCAGCCAGTCCTCAGGCAAGGCTCCTTTGAACATTTATTTCAAGGCAAGGAGGTGGACTTTCAATTTGTTATCCTGTTTACAGCACAGGGATGGAGCCCCAGCACTGGAGAGGAGAACTCAGCAAAGCCAGGGCCATGCTTTGGATGCAATTTGGGCTCTCTCTGCATTTTCAGTATCAGCAGCCAGATTAGCAAAACTAAGCAGAAACACCCCAAAGCAAGAGAGCTTTTCTTTGGGAAAAGGCTGTACATTATCTAATCTCATTACAAAGATTTCAGAGGCAGCCTTGCAGAGCAGCAGCAGTACATTTAACTAACTGAATATCATTCACTACGACAGAACTGAGAGAGTAAAAGGGGCACAAAATGCCAGCTGAGACTGGAGGGCATCTATTTGCTCCCAAATGACCAGCTTTTTGAAGCTGAACTGTAGCTGTGCTGAGCCACGGGAGCTCTCTGCAGCCCACATTAACACAGAACCCAAAATCTGCCTTGTTTTGCCTCTCCAGTCAAGCAATTTCTGGAAATGGGGACGAACAGAGAGCTTGGCTCCTGCTCACTGGGGATGTGCCAGCCCATATATGCAGCATGGCCCCAAAGATCTTGCTTGGCAAGGCAGGATCCCAGGGTGAAATGACTTAATTCCATCTACACAGTTTGGGCAGTAGTTGTGCATTTGAGAACATCACAGTGTTTGTCATTTCCTAACTCAGGAAGCTGTGATACAGATTCACAATGAGTAAATTACAACCAGGGGCACAAAAGCAAAGTAGAATCAAACCACCCTCTCTCCTGACCATTTCTCAGAGAGGTCTGGAGCAAACTGATCATTCCTCCCATCAGTTCTGCAGCTGGCAGACAGATGTTGTTTCTCCCATTTCCTTTCCCAGTCTTGATTTTGAAGCTTTGGAGGTGATTTTGAAGCACTTTCTGTGGACCCTGAGGCGCTGTTCCTGCTGCTCTGGTTTTTCATGTGGGCTGTACTGGTTCTCCAGCCCTAATGCAGGTGGGGAGCTAGGTGAAGGCATGAGATAACAGGGAGGGAAATCTGCAAGGATATGGGTTAGAAGCTTCTACAGCTGCCCTTGAAATTTTTGCCTATTATGTGATGGTAAAGTATTTACAACTTTTATTGCTGAATGTATCTCAGTCCCTGCCCATTTTGAGTTCCAGTTCCCACAGAGGCTGGCTGCTGGGGGAATGCTGGTGACCATTCCTGGCAGAACAGCCCCTGGGAAAGCTCCACTCATTGCTGCCCTATTTGCTCTGGAGTTTGTGGTAAAACCTCATTTTTATAAAGCTCCTCTGACGTTCTGCTGCTTTGTATCGATCCCATAAATCACAGACCTATGGGAAGTCTGGAGGAGGGCAAGGAGGTGAACCTTCTATTTGTTATCCTATTTAGAATATACCATAACAGATTTGCCAGAAGAAAAACCTTCAAAGTCACGGGGCTTCAGAGCAGCAAAACACCGGAATTCCATGCTGTGACTTTCCTCCCTGCTTCCAAAGCTGTTCAGTTTGACCCAAATGACTCTGTGTTCACACAGCATCAGGAGGGGAAGGAGGAGCCATCAGAGAACCAGGCTGCTGGCTTTGGACTCCCAGAGAGATGCTGCTTTCCAGGGTTTTCAGGCTGGTTTTGGGTGTGGTTCAGTGAGAATTGCATTTGCAGCTCATCAGCTCCTGAATATAGACCAGGAACCTTCCCGGGAAAGGGATTTGCTGTGTTCTTCAGAGCAGGAAACCACACCTGTACCTGCAGGTGACCCAGGAACCCTGAGCAGGGTTTGCTCCTGAGCAAACAGCACAAAAGCATCAGCAAAAGCAGCCAGGTTCTACCTGAATTCCCAGCAGGTGGAAAGGAGCCTGTGCATGCAACTGCAATTACTATTAATAGATCCAGACAGATGGATTCTATTGGTAAATTCCAGCTTAGCGAAATAAAATTTGGCTTTTGCTTCCTTTTTAGTGCCGTAATAAATTTTGTGTCCACTTTTAAAAGGTTGGACCACTGTGTGAAGGTCTAGAGCACTCAAAGGCATTTAAAGTTCATGAAATCAGCTGTAAATTTGGAAGTAAAGACTGGGAACTATGAGACAATAAAAGAAGCAAAAGGAGCAGCAGTCAGCACATTCAGACAGGACACAAACTGTGCACTGAGCTGCCCTGGGACCATCAGTGTCACTGGGAAACCGTTACCTGCTCTTTGCAGATAGAGCTTAAATTCACATTTCCACTGGGTTTCTGTTACTGGGAACAATGTAATTCAGCCCAACTGAAGTAAAAATTAATACAAATAAGCTTGGAGCTGTTGGGCAATTGCTGGGCAGCAGCATTAGTTCTTTACATGAACCATACAAAGGATATTTATTTGATAACTAAATATTGCAGGCCAAGTGCAGACAGGCACTGAGCATCTTCAGCTTCTGGCCTCACTGTCAGGTTTGCCTGAAGCCAAATTACCAGAAATTCCACACAATTAAAAGCACACAAAAATATCTGCCTGAATCTATCTCTAGGTGATGGTATGTGTAAGTATTAAATAGTTCTCAAGAGTTCTCATCAATAACTCCTTTTTTTTTTTTGAAAAATTTGTGGTTTAAGGTAATCTACAGGTTTTACATGAACTCTGGACTCATGCACACAGCCCTTGTACCATGGGCTCTGCCAAAAAGACATCATTTTTGATGACTGGATTTTATTTTTAAGCAGAAAGGTTACTCCCAACAAGGACTCTACACCAGGATTTCACAGAGGAAGATGATATTTCTAAAGAATTGAACATAAAAGCTTGATGGAGAATTTCAAAATGAATTAAGGATGAAAGGCCTCTGTGCTCATTTGAAGCTTTCTGAGTGCTTTTTAAAATCTGAACCAATTGAAGATGTCAATTTGCCTTGAACCCCAAACCACTTCCCCACGTAAAGAAAGAAATTTCATGGAAACAAGAACATTCTAGATGGCAAAAAAAAAATAAAATTTAAAAAGCCTTTTTTCCTTTATGATGAGATGAGAAACCCTTTTTTGTTCCAAGCAGTTAATTGAGCTGTTTCTCAGCCAGCTGTATGTTTTACAGCAGTTAGCACTCCTGCCACAGCCACATCCCCCAGAGGTTCTGCACGGATTCCAAACACACAGGAGACAGCTTCTCTCACCACCTGAGCCATTTCCAGCTCTGAAGGGAAAGGAATTACACCTGAAAAATGGCCCCAGCTGATCCCTACAGATGCTGGGTGTTAACCTCCAGTTATTTGTTCCACTTCCACTTCAGAGTGCCCCAGACAGGGGAGGCTCCTGGAAGCCACTCACAAATAAATGTTCTGATGGCACAAACATCGTTTGGAGGGACCCTTTTAGTGCAGATAAATTATTTCTGCAGAAAATAAGAGAGGAGCACAGCAGGGCCCCAAGTGCTAATCAAAGGACACGGTGCTTCAGGAAAACATTCTTTCCAAACCAATTGCTGGAGAACTGCAACAGTCCAGGCTGTGCTGCAATTACTGCAAAAACAAACTCTTTTCTTGTAAGGCTTGGGGATTTCATTTCTTCTTGATGAATATGCTCCAAAGCTAGAACAGCCAGAAGCCATTTTTCCAGAGGAATTTCTGTTTGATTTAATTTATTTGTCATTTTCTATGCATCATCTGGTGATGCATTACATATCACATAATTTTTTTCCCTAACCTGAGTCTGTCTCTGAGTGCAAGAACATAATACTGGTCATTCTCACTGCTGGAAAAAAGTAAACCTCACAGGGCTGGAATTATTTTTGTGGAATTTTGTAACCTGTTAAAGCAAGATGGAAGCACAATAGTCCTTTTCTGATTCTTTTAAAATTCTTATTTGTGAGTGCTATCCTGTATTTTTTCTTACTCAGGGAAGTGGCTCCCAATAAAGTTACAATCAGGAGGATCCCTAAACTAAATTTCAGTTTCTACTTCCATTTGTGGTTACGTGACTGCCTTAGGAAAACCATTAATAGGAATTCCTAGAGATTAAAATCTCTGTAAAGCATCAAGCTCCAGCAAAGTGGAGATACTTGGGTTGGTTTTGGAGGATCCAGTGCAAACAGAAAGCTTTCTGTAAAAGTCTTAGCTCAAAATATGACTATTTCTCCCACCTACCTGGCCAACTGTTGGACCCTGCAAGTTCCCAGGAGTTTATTGCTTTCCATGACCCCATAAACTGAACTAATGCTGAGGCATTATTATTATATTATATATTACACACCCACAAGAGATGAGAGCACACTGAAGACCCCTGAGCAGTGGCATCACAAAGCCCACTGTGTTATATGCTGTAAAATCACATCATAGAATAAAACCCCTGCTCAAAAGAACCTACAGGTTAAAATCACCTCTGCTCCAAACCCACGCCCCAAAATCCTGTGTGGGAAGTGCCCTGGGATTCACACAGAGCAGTGATTCCCTGTGATGCCTCAGGATTTCTTAGCTTTTATATTTTCATTTATTTGTGACCCTGCAGTTCTTTGGTGGATCACTCCAAACTCCACACTCAGTGTTCAGCTGCTGCTTCCCCATTTGGCTCAGACACAACAATTCCTCTCCAAGCCTGGGAAGCAAGGACACCTCACTGCCTCAGACCTGAGAGATGGAAACAAAAGGGACTTGGGGGGCAGCAAACTTGGGGTAAAAGACTTCATTAGTCGAGGCTGTAATTGGGAGATTAACCCATGATATGAAAATGAACCAAAGTTAGAGAACTGTGAAAACCCATGACCATTTTGGGTGTAGCCCCTGGGGGCTTCATCTGCCCTAAATGTACCTGAAGGCCCTTCAATAAATAAAACCACTTTTTATTCCCTTGATTTTGTCTGCCCTCTGTTTTTAGGTGGCCCAAAAAGGCACCACCTGCACAAGTGGGAATTCCCTGCAGCTGCTGGGGAATGCTCACCCACCCCACCCCACCCCACCCATCCTACTGCACCCCACCCCACCCACCCCACCCCACCCCACCTCACCCACCCCACCCCACAGCTGTGGAGGTGAGAGGCACAGCTGGAAAGGTGATGGGGAACATCTGGAGGAGCAGTGCTCACAGCAGAGCAGTGAATGGAATCAGAGGACTTGAGGTGAAATTATCCAGGCACTTCAAAATCAGGACAGGGATAAAAATCCAACTCGCTGTGCTGGCTGTACAGTTGCACCTCACTCTTCCCCAAAATCCCTGTCCTTATGGGTCACCTTACTTTTTACATGTTTTCTTAGCTTTTTAACACTTACATTTCTTAAAGTCAAATTCTCACAAACTTTCATGTAAACAATTTGTTTTCGCATTCCTCTCTAAAAGAAACGAAACTTGATGGACTTTTACTTTAACCTGTATAATTTAAAAAATAGCAACTTCACCCTCCAATCCCTAATCACCTTTAAAATAATATATATATCAAAATCACACAATAAACTTAGCTTCTTTTCCTCCTTACTCTAAAAAAAGAGTTGTTGTGAATGTGTGTGTCTATTTGTGTGTCTATAACAAGACTTATGCTTCTGGAACAGGAGCATGATTAATTTCTAGGAGCTGGTTTAGTGGTTATTCCCAGGCTGTTTTCCCACTGCACACAAAACACAAAAAGCCAGGAGCCACTCCTGTGGCACAGACTCACTTTGATGACGTCTTCCCCGGAGGATTTGCACTCCACAGACTCCGAGATGTCTGTCACAGCACTGTTCTCCTCGATGGACACCACCTTGATGGGCACTGCCACCGTCCTGCCCGTCAGGATGGCCGTGTTCAGGATCTCCGTGTCCTGCACCCAAAACAAAGCACAGCACTGTTCACCTCAATTCTGGGTGCCTGAAAGTCCCAGCTCATCCCCAAAAAGAAAAAGAGTAATGAGACCCCAGGGGTGTTTTATCTGGCTGAAGATCCCAGTTCATCTCCAAAAAAGATAAAGGTAATGAGACCCCATCTGTGTTTTATCTGCTAAACAAACACTCAGTGCTGCACTCTCCTCAACAGCACCCGGACTTTTTGTCCAGGTGTTTGCTGTTTGACAGTGCTAAATTCCACTGCACACTCCACAGGTACCTTCTGCTTCTGAGACGTGTGGGGTTATTCCCAATATTCACCTTCCAACATGTGATTTCAGAGTTTTCACTAATGTAGGAAAACTGGCAATGTTTGGGTAAGGACACCAAGAGCCTCCACAGTAAAAATTGTTGCTCTGTGAATCCAAGCCCAGTGCAAAGATGGGGCCTCTCTGTGAACTTTGTGTCTGGAACTGTTTCAAGATTATTTAATTTCCTCTGATATGGCCAATGAAGCAATGCAAGGAATCCAGAAGGAGTTAGTGATGCTGTTAACTGCAGGGGAAATAACAAGGAAATTTGAAGTCTGGACTGGGGTTGTGGCATATAAAAGCCTTTCAATGCACCATCGACCAGGCTAACACTTGGAACTCCTCGACTGTTTCAGCATCACTGTATTCCCAAGATGCCCATACAGGAAGAACTTCAAAGTTTTTTCCCAACTTTTCAACTTTCAATATAAAGTGAATAAAATATTCAGCAAATTCCTCAGCACTGAAGTCATGAGGACTGCAGCCACTGATGTCAACAGCAGCAAAATGGAGCACTGATACTGTTGATAGTGTTCTCAATTCAAGTTTAGTGAGTCTGAAATTTAGGTCAGATTTTCTTTTCATCTGCCAACTTGTTATTTCTCAGGTTCTCCTGCAGCTCTCATAAGAAATCCCATCAAACTTAAAAGGAAATGCTAAAAAGGAACGCTGAGTGTTCTAGAAATGTAAGAACCCTAAATCATTCCTGTTGCAGCATTAGAGACCCCCAGAACTGGGCAGGGATTGGTGCCCATCCAACCACAGCTCTGAGCAGAGATGGAAACCTTCTGCCTTCACCTCCCCTGAAAGCAGCCATAACTCAAGGGTATTACACAGATTAAGAAATACTGATCTATAAGCAATTAATATATTACACACCACACTAAAAGCAATTTTCAGCTCTGCCACTTCCCTTCCTCAGGCTCTACGTGCCCTGTGATAGTTAAAACAAACCAAAAAACAGACTACGGAGCAAAGGCTTGATTTTATTGTCTTTTTTGTTTAGAACTGAAATAGAAAAGCATGTACCCTGTATCCCTGGATATGGAATAGCCTCATGGCACAACTGCTGCCTCCTCTGTGTTCCCTTTATATTGCTGTAATAAAGCCAAAGGCATTTCAGGGAGAATTCACCACAGACACTGACAGAAAACTCTGAACACTACAGGCAAGCATCCACGGCCCAAGACTCCTCAAAAGCTGAAGGGAAACAGATAAAAATAAAAGGAGCTCTAATAGATTCTGTCTGTCTGTCTGTCTGTCTGTCCATGAGCCACAGGTCTCAGCACCCAGATTTGCCTCCCTGTGCTCTCCCACCTCCTCCAACACCCCTGATATCCACTGACAAGTACCAGCAGCAGCCCCATCTTCAAGGACATGTCAAACGCCATCAGGAAAACAACTGTTCTCCCAGCAGCACTGAAATCCAACAGCCAGCAGAGGTGGTGGCTCCAGGGTCTGGGTTTTAAATGCAATATGCTGCCCTGACTGCAGGCTAATTCAGGAGTACACAAACAACACGCCTAAGAAACTTCCAGAGAGATTATAAATTCATTTAAAATGAAGGCACTCTTCAAAATCACAGTATCTTGGCCATTTCCACGTTCTTTAGTTTTTAAAATTCCCCAAGAACTAATCTACTTCCTGTGCAGGCAGCAAGTAGAGTTTTAAAATGAAATTTATTTTGTGTGACAAAAAAACTGAAAGCATCTGATAGCAGTGTTTGGACTTGTTCCCCAGTAATTCAAAAATGAAGCGAAGTAGAGTAAATTGAAAAAACAGAAGGAAGATGAACTAAAAATCAGCATCAATATCCAGGTCAGAAAGAAGTTTCTGTGAGTGAACTGCAAACTCTAAACCAGCCAGGGCTGGCACTTCCACAGCTGAAACAGAACTACACAGATAATCCTCATGGAAACAAGGGAGACTGGAGCTCTGACTTTGGAAGCCTCCAACTGTCTTGGCAGCACAATGCCCAAATCCCAACAACATCTGACTCTGATATTGCAGAGGCTGAGTTGGCTTTCTTGCCTGAAGAACATCTACCAACTCCCAGTTAAGATGGTTCTTTCCTGTTACCAGGGCATCCCTTTGATGGGTACAACATACCAAGGAAATAATTAATATTTAAATGTACTTAATTAGCAAATAGTACAATTAAAGAACAATTTTTCCTGTAATGATTAGAGGAAAACTCTACTGGTTATGCTCAAGGAGGTATCAAAGGAAGTATTTGAAAGCAAATCACTGAATTTTCTGTGTAAGGAATTACTTTAAAATTTATTGACAGAATTTAATGCAAAACCACTGCTCTCCAGGAGGTCTCCAAGCTTTCCTCCTTGGAGCTGCTGTTACAGCTCAGAGCACCAGAAACCTCCACTCACACTCTGGTCTTGCCTGTGTCAGGGTTAATTTGGATGAAGTCCACTAGCAGCAGTATTGGCCTCAACATTTCCTTCCACAGCTGCACCCACTGTGCTGCTTCAGAGCAAACTCTGCAGGACTGGTTTTCAGAAAAATCACTTCTTTCTCAGAAAGGGAAAAGAATTCCCCTACAGCAAATGTGCTCTAGGCAGAGCTGAGAAGGCTGGGCTCACATTTGGGCACATTTTCAGAGCTGGGTAACCCTAGGGCTGACTCTGCAGCAATCTCACATTTTCTTCCATCCCTTTTCAGTCAGGGAACTTGCACTGATGGCAGTGGGAGCTCTGCACAAAGAGCAAGAACACAAAGTATTGCTTGGATTTAGCTGAAGAGCAAACCTTATGTTCATCCAACCCCTCAATTGTAAGAAGGCAAGCATTCAGCCATGACTGATTTAGGAACTAATTCAACATTAAATTGTGGCAGAATGAGGAAGCAAAGTGACAGCTGTTTAATTAAACCCTAAATCCGATTAGATGGTGTTATCAAGAGAAATCCATGGGAGCCTGAGGTCATGAGAATGGTCCAGTTTGCAGGCTGAAAATTCTGGGAGTGGAGTCTCCCAGGATGATGTTAATGGTGGCTCAGCATTCAGATTTGTCCCTCACACAGCCACGCCACCTCCCCAGGGACAAACCTGGGGCACAGCCCTCAAGGACTGACACCAAAATCCCATTTGTGTTTGGACAGGGCAAGCTGCTTGGAAAAGCATGTGGGAAAGGGGCAGTTGGGCACTGCCTACCTGAAAATAAACCCAGCCTTTGTCTCACAGAACAAGGGCAGAGCCAGCAAGTCCTGGCTGCTGGCAGGGCTGCAGGCAGTGCAAAGGAGAGCTCCAGGAGCTGGGCTGTGCTTCCAGCTGAGGTTCACCTGATGCCTTCAGTTTTAGCTTTTATATTTTTCAGACTCCGTGCTGTTTTGGTGAGTAGTTTTAGGTTTTATATTCAGTGTTACTGAGCTCTCTTCACAGAGCAGGCAGACAAAACAATTCCTTCTCCAGTTTGATACCAAGGACAACTTTCAGCCCAAGAACAAAACCAAGGGTGAAGGGAGAAGGAAAACCAAGGAGGATGGAGCTCCATAACCTGGAGCTGGAATTGGACAATTCACTCCAATGTGCTGATGGAGCAGAACTTATCAAAGTGTGAGCCCTGGTGCTCAGTCCCCCATTCTGTGCCCATTTTGGGGTCACCTTGGGGGTGTCCCAGCCTGGCTCTGACACTGCCCAGGTGTGCCCAGTGAGGCCTTTTAATAAATCCCTGCTTTCTCCTTCTGCTCTGGCTGGTCCCTGCTCCAGCTCAGCTCCAGAAGACAGCACCCCCATCACCCTGAGGAACACTGGCACCCTGGCAGCACGTCTGCAGGAGGAAAAGCTGGAGCTGCTGAACTGCCCCTGCCAGCTGCAAACAGCACAGGGAAGCCAGGGGGGCACTGAGCTGTGCATCACGAGTTCCAGAGCAGCCACACTGCACTGCAGGCAGTTATGGTGCTGATTTGGGAGCCTGGGAACACAATGGGTGGGGATTTGAGTTGTTCATGCTGCTGAGATTACAGCTGATTAATGAAATAACATTGTTAGGCAGCAGCCCCTGTTCATCTACATAATCCTACGATTAACAGTAAATTATACATTGTGCTTTCTGCCAACTGGGTCCTCTGGCACTCCACACTCACAGGCACTGTGTACAAGAGGGGAAAGAAGCTGATATTCTGCTTTTTAAATTCTCAGCACAAGGAGTTTGGATGATGGGCACCCCCCCTGAGGCAGAGTCACCCTCAGGCAGGAGTGGGAAAGGGCAAATTTTGTTGGTTGGATTTGGGGCTGCTCTCTCACTTGATTCCAAATACTGCTGGCCCCTCACATCTCCATCCTGCTCTGCTCATTTATCACTTTATAACACGAGGGCTTTCACTTCAGGAGTGATAGCAGCTGCAGAAGAAACGGGGTAATGAAGAGGACAGCCTGCTCCTCCAATAGCATCTCTCAGTCTCCAAAAACATGGATCCAGGTGGGATCCAGGTGGAATCCACGTGGAATCCAGGCTACTCCATGACTCTAAGGTCCACACTGCCAAGGAAAACGTTAGCTAAGGAACAGATTAACTGGGAGAAGAATTAGGCCATTCCAAATCTACATAAGAAACAGACTTAGTGAATAGAAGTTGCCATTTCTGCAGTCTGTTTCTGACTGAGGACAGGAGAACAAAGCAGCTCAAAGTTTCTTTTGGATGCTAATTCCCCCTGACACACCGTGCGGTGTCTCCTCTTTGTCAAAGCTCTGCTAAACGGCCAACAACCCCCATGGCACAGAAATTAAGGGCAGCACCTGCTCCCCCAAGAGCAAATCCAGCCCAAACAGGCTGTCCAAAACCTGGACAGCCCCACAGGTGGAGGCTGGCACTCTGCTGTCCCTGGCACGATCAGAGGGATGGCTCTGGGGCTGCAGGAGCCAGGAGATGCTGCAGGGAGGGAATGTGGAACCAGGCACACAGGGAAGGGATTCAGGCTCATCTTTTCCACTTCCCAGCAAAGTGACTCTGACAGTTAGAGCCCCTCAGTGCTCAGGCAGGGCTGGGGACCCCTCACCAGCCTCTCCTGGGGATGAACCACTGCCAGGAAAGCAGTGGCAGCTTCCTGGGGCCAGGAGGAGAGAAAGCAAAGCTGGGCTGGGAAATTTTTGGGCCCAGCACAATCTTCCCTGTAGCTTTTGTGGGCAGTGTAATTTATGATGAAGATCTAAGTGTCCCTTCAGAATGGGAACTCGGTGTTCTGCAAAGGCAATGTCCTTTTAATCAACGGTCTTGTCTCTGTTTAGTCTCCACATTAAGATAAATCTTAATTACTGGCCCCCTACATTAGCAACAAACTGCTCCATCTCCTTCACAGTTTTCAAATGCCCTGCTAGGGGAATTTTTGAGTTGTGATAAATTACACTCTGCAGGCAGAAAAGGGGGATGTGGAATATATTAACAGACAGGGATACAGAGAAATATCTTTGGCTCCTTGGATGACTAATCCCCACTTTCCTTGCAGTGAATCCATCCTGTTAGCATTCAGACGTGCAAAAGGGAGCATCACCAATGATTACTTTGATTCAGCAGATGCAGACTGTGTTGCTAAATGTAATTCTATCATCTGTCAAAAGTGAGCATCCCTTACAAAGGAAGAAGAGACTGGAGCACTTAATTGCTTTGTTCTGTTTGCAGTTAGAGATGTGAAATGCTGGCATTGCTGTGTGTGGGCACCACACTGACCCAGGGGCAGGGACAGAGCTCTGGGCTCTACTCAGATTATTCTGACAGCAGGAATTTTGAAATTGGGAATAAAAAAATAAAATCTTAGCAGCATTCCAGCTGAAAAGGCCAAAAATGATGTTCTGGACAGCAATGGGCAGCACACCCTGGGTTTTGATTAGGATGAAAATTCCAAAAGGGACAAATTCCGAGAAATTCTGCTCCAAGCTGAGGCCTGATGAATGCCCCTGCTGCAGAGCTCATGGGAATGGAATTATCCTGGCAGACAGGGCAGCTTTCTGTGACCTGCTGAAGGGGGATAACCAGTCCTTCCCTTCCCTTTCAGCTTTGGAAGCAGGTGGAATGAAGAACCATTAACACCTAGCAGGTCCAGAGAGAGGCAGAACCACAGTGCCTCTGGAGCTCCTGTCATTCTGAACAACTGAGAATCAAATACAGATTTCTTTTAACAAATTGGTTTCAGAAGTAAATATTTACTTCACTGTATTTGTTATACTAACTTTATCATATGCAGTTCATAAAACCAATTCAAAACTTAATTTTGGAGCTGTATGAGTTTGCCACAGGCACTGAGACTAACCAGGAAATCTTATTTCCTCTCCCTCGTGAAATAAGGATCTAAGGACTTGCATTAATATTTCTACCAGTAAAGTTCCACTGCCTGAATATGAATTTATTACTCCTCCAAAAGCAGCCCCATCCTGGCTCCACGTGCTGAGCAGAGACTGTGGTGAGTGCTGCATAAAACACTCCCAAAATACTGAAGTGTTCTAGTTTGCTTTGATTTATTTTCCAAGTATATTTGGGGAAATAAACAGCAAATCAAAACAAAACAAGGAAATTGATTACTTTTGTTTATAAAGGACAGACCTCCAAGTACCACTAGAGCTATGTGGGTCTTGATTTGATCCCTTATGTTTTTTGGGTTTTTTTATTAATATATAAAACCTGTTTTATCTTAAAACCTGCAGAAAGGTGATGGGAAAAACGAATTAATAAGGACATGGAATAAAATTAATGTTTTCATGTTAAATTGTGTCTTCCCTCAGCATCTTTAAAGCTGTAAATGGGTGCAGTTTGTTTTTTGTTTTTATCATTATCAATGTGTCTCACCAGTGCTGAGCCTCTGGCTGGGGCCTCTCTGCCTTGCAGGAGCTGTGGCACCAAATTCCATCAGGAACAGCTCAAAATATTCAATAATATGGAATAAATACATAAAATGAAATACATAAAACCCAAATATTAAACCAAAGCTGTCTCTGCTTTCTGCTGACTGGAAGAGCCATGTCAGGATTCAGTGGCCAATCTGTATTTGCCAAGATGGTATTTCCTGCTGTGTGGAGGAAGAGTCTGGAACTGAAAACAACTTCAAAGGAAACAATTCTGCAACCTATTAAAACTGGAAGAAAAAATTTTAAGGACAACTGCACAAGATGGGAAACAGAACCCCACATTTCATCTTATTATAACCACTTAAAATGTAGGATAAGGACATAAAAGTGACTGGAGAAGATGGGAAGCAGAAGCTACACTTTATTCCTCCAAGCATATACATAAATTTAAAACAAGAAAGATTTTTTAGAAGATGCTTATTTGTAACACAGGAAACTACCTGCTCCTCTTTGTGACATTTCAATCCTCACTTTCAATATTTTGCTAAATTGACTTAGAAATGAAAGCACTTACATAGGAAACACATTATCTAGAGAGGAAAAATTATACTTATGGATTGAAATGCAAGTGATTACCTGAGATATTCCAACTCCAGCACCATAACTGGCTCTTTTTAGCATAGAAAATGGAAACAGATGAAAATCTGTGAAGTGACAGGTTAAAAGCCCTTATTCTGAGACCAACACACTTGAGAACCATTGCTGCTGCCTCAGAGCACTGCTGCTTATGGATGTAAGTACACTTGCAGGTACTTCTGAATACACTTACACTTGATAAATACAAGCAATAAACTGTCCCAAGTTCTCTTGAAAACTTCTGGGTTTATGCATTTATGCAGGGCATAAATTATACACATTTCATCTGAGGCAGACATCCGAGAACATCTACCCTACATAGCCATACACAGAATTTTTTATCTAATAAGCACCCTTAGACGAGTGCTTGGAAAACAGAGTGGAAAGAAACATATTTAAGATCATTAACTGAGTGAATGCAGCCACTTCCAGCATCCCCAGGAGAAGATAAATATTTGTTCCAGACACCAAAGCCAATAAAACAGCCTCAGGACCTGCAGCACGTCGTGGCCCTTGCAGTCACAAAACCAGCTTTGCATTTGCTCAGACACCTCAGGGATAAGTGTCTGAGGAGCCCTGGGCTGTGCTGAACACCTCTGGGGGTTGCTGCACTGCTGAGTGGTCCCAGTAAGGCTCTCCCAGAGGGGACTGGGCTGTTGGTGCAGCCTGCAAGGCAGAGGGCACGGGGAGATGCTGCTGGCCCAGCCCAGGGCTGCCCCAGCTGGGGAAGATCCTCCTGAAAACACAATTCCATGGCTTACACCCCTCTTCTTGTACAGGAATCTGTCAATTTAAGGGCATTTTCTCCAGATCTGCCAGTCATTGAGTTCTCTTTTTTGAGCAAAGGGACCCCCTGGTGAAACTGGGTTTGCTCCAGCACCAGGCAGGACCAGCCCAGCTCTGGTGGTGCCTCCAGCCTCTGCTGGGAATACAGCTGGTAGGAAAAAGGCAATTCCCATCAGCAATCTGAAATTGTTCATTTCAATTAAACCTGAGGCCCTGTTCTACAGTTGGCTTTACAGCTATAATAATAATAATAATAATAATAATAATAATAATAATAATAATAATGATGCTGTAATCAATAGGCAGTTGCAGATGGAAAATACAGAAGAATATCAGGACACACAGTCACAGGCTGCTTGCATGTACAGATGTGAGGAATTGTTAGAGAAGCAGAACTGGGAGGTGTTCTGGGGTAACAGGAGACACAGCTTTGATCACAGGCAGATAAAGGCAGGACTTTTCATTTTATACACAATGTATTTCCGTCCCACATCTTTCTTATTTTGCAAAAGTAATTTTACAAAACCTGACCCTACTGAATTCAGCATCTATTTTCAGTAAAGCCAAGGTCCATGCCATGGAGCAAACCCTAAAGAGTCCTCACTAATGTGCTTTTCTGTATTCAGACCCAAGCACTTCTTCTGTAAGCCTGCACTGAGAAATTACACTGAAAATATCCACAAAGTTACAGGGAAAAAAAAAAAAAGGTATTTTTGGGGACATTATTCCCCAGTAGATCCAACTGTGAATTTGCACTCTGGGAAAAGACTGAAGTGTCTAAAAACAGCTCTCAGGTAGCACACCTGGCCCCAGGTGCCCTTCAGCAGGGCACAGGTGTCCTGCAGGTGCTGTGGACAGATGGCTCAGGGCCTGTGACACCTTCCAGGGGTCACACCCTACGTGTGGGCACAGCTGGGTCCCCTCCTGGCTTCTCCCAGTTCCCAGTCTGCCTGCCCGTGCTCCAGCTCCCCGTGTGCACAGGGGCTCTGTCCTCACTCCGTTTATTCACCCTGGAATTGGAAATTCTTTTCACTCAATGAAAACTGTCAGCCCACTCCTGCAGTTCCAGGTGGAGCCCCTGGATTTCAATTTTGAACCGTGCTACAGACCACACTGATGGTGAAGAAACAATTTCATCTGGAAATTCAAGGTAGAATCTTATCCAGTCCCAAGGAAAGGGCACTGGACTGCTCAGAGTGAGGGGTGGTCTGAACTCTGTAACTGAGCTGAAGCAATTTTAAATGCTTTATGGACTTCAAGGATTAAGTTCCAAGGACAATTTCTTGTTTTAAGTAACTGGGGTGCTGCATGATACATGGATGATTTTTATAGCTGCTGTGAACTTGTTTTATTTGGGTAGATGAATATGCCATGGATTATTAATGAGTTGCTTTCTCCTTCTAACAGACAGTATTCATGTCCTGCAAGCTCCTCAGCTCTTGGCTGAAGTTTGTGGATGTCAGAGCCCTATTTAAACCACAGGGAAAGTGAAGCAAGGCAGCTTCTGCTTCAGTATTTCAATTTCATTTAGTCTGGTTTGAAATCAGCAAGAGGAATTTCCTACTTGCTCTTTTCTTATTTTGGCTGTACAGTCTTAATTCTTGATAAGCAGGATCTGCAACAAAGACACCACAAACTCTTGTGCAACCACTATGAAAAAGTGGTCATAAAAATGCAGAAAATAGTCATTATTTCCTATGCTCGTACCTAGATTATTTTTCCTTTTCAAATAGTTTATTGATTTCACTGACTTCACAGCAGCTCTACATAAGCAAAGCACACAGAGGGCAGGAACAAGATTATTGCAATAACGAGAGCAGATACTGTACAGACATCAGAAACTCACTGTGGTTAAAAAGATGAGAGAGTGACACAAGAAAATTAAATTATTGATCAGACACATGTCTGATGGACTGCTGAGCCTTATAGAAACTTAGACCTGGCATGTATCTAGAAGGAGAAGAATTAAATATATAGAGTATGTATAATCACAGATGCAATTATTATGCAATTATTTCCCTCTTCCTCAAGCAGAAACATGTTTTCCCCTCAGGGGCTGCTTGTCCACATCCTGCTGGAGGCTCCTGGCTAGAGAAGCATCCTTGACAGAGGTTGTGGGATCATTGTGTAAGTAGGGATGTGACAGACAAAGGGATCAAATCCATTTGTTTAAAGCCCCATTTTTTTTGTTAGTGTAACCTGGAGCAATCCCAGTGACCATTAACTTTATCTGAGCATCTCCCAGCAACTTCCAGCTCTGAAAGAGGCTTGAAAAAAAGATCTCTGTGCTTGAGAGCTTGGCTTTTTTTTTCCAACTCTATTGGATGGCCTAATAAAAGACATCACCTCTAGCCGCAAACCTGGCTTCACTCATGGAATTAACTCTGATTTTTACTCTTCAGGGCTAGAACTGCCCTGCCAGTACTGAGGCAGGGGAGACCAGCATCCATGTTGAAGCAGGGAATTTTCCCTCATAAAGAACCAGCAGTACAGAATGATCCTGCCAGCCAAAGCCTGGCATTGTAACACATTTTAAAGATGAAAATACATTGTAAAGATGAGTCAACCTGCTGTGGGCCCGAGCCAAAAGACCCAGGAGAGGCAGAAACTAACTGCAGACAGACATGTGGCTCCCACCCTGCCAGACAATTCCTATTTTTGAATATCAGAGCCTCCCAGGGCTTAATGAGAAGCCCATAATTTGGATGAGGTAAGAGCAGCGAGGAGGAATTACTGAGCCTGGAATGACTTATTTATTACCACACCGAGCTGACTCCTGAAGCTTCCAGGCATCCTTAAAACATATGCCTCAGGATACCTGTGCCAGCTGGCAGCTCCCCTCTCAGCCCTGCTTTTCAATTGACATTTTGTCCCAGCTCCAGCAGCCAAACCAGAGGCTCCTCTGCTGGCTCAACCAAGCAGCAAGCTGTGTAAAAAACTTTTAAAAAAAAGAAAAAAAAATTCAAAAATTAAAAATGGCACACAGGACCCTGTGCAGAATGATTCCAGAGGATGCCCAGGTCTGAGACGGATGGCTTTGGTTTCTGCTGCTGACATAATCTGTGCAGCAGGAGGCCTCCTGCCTTCTGTCAGCTCCCCAAAATGAGAGCTCAAGAGCACTGAGAGGTTACCAAGCCTGCTGGACCACAGCCAGCTGTGTGCTGCTTCACACGAAAGGAGGAGAATTCACCTTTAAATCACACAAGGTGATTTTTCCCCCGAGCTACATCCTGGTAAAGTCTGGTTTATGCAAATGAAAATCAAAGGGTTATGCTGAGGTAAAAAAAATGTCCACATTAAAGAAGGAAAAGAGATGAAGTGGCTTTTCCTGGCATGGCACACCGAGACTGGAGCTCAGTAATGAACCTCAAGGTTTGAACTGCAAGCAGCAGTCTGGGGGTAGAGGGTGTAAATAAATGTAATATTTAATAATGTAAAAATGGAAATAAATTCTGCAGAGCCATCCTGCATGTGAGCACATTATGTGCTGCAGGAACACTCTGCTGTGTCTCCCAACACTGAATTTACAGGCTAATGTTTCCCTCTGTCATTTTTCCAAACTTCCCAGCGAAACTGAATTATTTTTACACTTATTTAGTTTAAGCAAAATACTCATTGCACAGCCTCCAAAGGACACAGAGCTGTGTTCCCACAGGACCTTGGGGAGCAGAGCATAACACAGTCACTCCTCTGGTACTGACACTCAGCATTCAACACCCACCTACTGTAATTAATAAAACTGCACTGTTGCTATTTTTCACTAATAGAGGATTTCCAAAAGCAAATTACAGCCATAAATTACATCATTACAGCCTGTATTATTGTTCTGTGAGGGAACAAATCTTGCAGAAAGACAATCAGCTCTGCTAGAGAAAAAAAAAAAACAAAAAAAAACAGAGGACAAATCAGATGATTTGGACCTGATTAAAATTAATGCCAGTGGTACCTTTTTTCCACTTGCTGCTGAAATTCCCTCTCTCACCAGCGTGCTGGTGGTCATGCCATGGTGCTGCAGCATTAAATATTAGGCATGATTTGTTTCTGAGGGGGGAAACCCATGGTGAGCAGTGCAGTGTTTGTGTGGGTTCCCTTTGCCAGGCCCTGCAGTTTATTTGGGGTCTAAACACAGTGTGAGAGCTGGGCTGGTCAACCACTCAGCACATGGCATCACACCGAGAGCTGGGGCATTAAAGCCTCTTTTAAAGGTTTTTTTTTTTGGTGCTCCAAGCTTTGGTGAGGTTCTGGTTTGGTTTCCAAACCAAATTTTGGATAAATCCAATCCCACCCCCACTGCTGCTCCCCGTGTCCTTCAGCAGCTGCTGCAGAGGAGGAGAGAGAGCCAGAAGCACAGTGCCAGCTTTGTCCTCTGCACTGTGCTGAACCCTGCCCTGGCTTTTGTGGTTTATCTCCCTCAAGCAGAACTACTGAGTTTGAAGTACAGCTTCCTAATGAATTCCATGACAAACATCCTCAGTGATGAGCATCTGTCTGGATAATGAACTGTAAACTGAGAGCAGGGTAAGGCAAACATGCACCCAAGAGCAAATTGAAGGTGAAAAGTTCCTGGGTTTTTAAGGTTTGGGGGCCGTTCATTAAAACACTGAGTCTTATAAAAGTCATGGTCATTTTTTAACCCCATGCTCCCTCATTATATCCCATTAGTGTAAAGCATTTTCTCGTTGTCTCCATCGCTTCACATTCCAAGCTCTAACACCTCAGGACCTCATTAATTAGAGTTCAGCCTAAACAATTCACAATTCTGCTAAGCAAATATTTCACCTGCTTCTGAAGAGTGAGGTATCCCCTGGAATTATTAGAACTCTCTTTACAGATCAAAATCATCATTAGAAGCTGCCAATTAAGGGAAATCCCTCCTGTTTTTCTGTATGGGTCACAGCTATCCCACCTAATGCTCCAGCTGGCTGAGAAAACTGCTCTGTCTGCAAACACACCTGGCCTGCCCTGAGCCCCTGCTCAGCTGCCACCTCCTTCAAGTGACAGCATGAGGAGGTGGAGACCATTTACCCTCCAGGGAAAACCATAAATGTTTGTTGTCTGGAATTAGTTTGGACAGTAGATGTGTATCCATCAGTTAAGTCCAGGCAATCATTTCTTAGCTAAGGCTAATGAGAAAATTCTAGTTTAGGGAGAAGGTATAACCCAGCAGTGGGGATTGCTGAGTGCAATTCCCTTTCCCAAACAAAGCCTTACAATGTTCCTGCAGCTCCTTTTCCTCCTCTGTGCTGCAGGAGCCCCAGCCTGCAGTGACCATGGCTGAGCTCTGCTCAAAGCCTCAACTGCTCAGCACACGCTGCAGCCCCACAAATCAGGAATTCTCTGCCTTCAAATTCCAGTTCTCTGCTAGCTGCAAACTCGTGCCCAGCATCAGCCTCTGAAGCTGGGCTGCTCCTTCTGGGCAGGGCACACAGGCTGGGCACGGTCCTGAGCAGCTTCAGCATCCAAACCCCAGCCCTGGAATGTCCTTCTCAGGCACCAGCACGTGGGATCACAGCTCACTCTGTGCTGGCACGTGTGACAGCTGTGACACTGCCTTTGTGGTTATGTGAAACAACCCAAATTTTCATCAGCTGTCACTTCAAACATTCACTTTTGTTTAAGATGGGCTTCTTCTGATGGTTCTTCTGAACCAGCACTTAAAACACCCCCAAAATACAGCACAAGAACAACACAACCTCCAGACTGCACACATTACACGATGCCATGAACTCACACAAGTGGATCCTGTGTGTCTCTGCCAGCTGTGCTGTCCCTCCTTTCCCTTTCAGGAAGCTCAGTTTCACTGAACCTTGACCCAGCACCCTGACTTCTGATCAGCTTGGCTCACACACAGAATTCTCTAGAGATTTCTGATACTCCTCTTCCAGAGGAGCCTTTTGGTATCAGCAAACCAAGCAGCCAAGAATTTACCTGCTGCCCCTCTCACTGCACATTCTTGTTCTGCAATTCTTTGTTTGGTTAGCAGGATTTCCCTCCTATCAAGACTAAGAAGCATCTATTAAGCCTCATATTAACACAGAGATCTTCAAAAATCTGGAAGTTAGCAGGCTCCACCTCTCTTCAGCATCTTAAAAACCCCAAAGTAATCCATCCCATAGCACTGTCAGATGTGGGGGATGCTGGAAGAGGAAATCAGATATACTCAGAGAAAATGACACACAGCTTGATCCGATGGAAATATTAATTCCAGCCAGCTGGGATAGCCTTACTGATCCTTTCTCATTTCCTGCAGGTAGGACTGAATGTGACTGTAGTAAAGAAAAGGAAAACAGAAGCTGGAGGCAAAAGTGCACAAGGGTTGTAGAAATGATGTTTGGGACTTAAAAAGGCAGAGTTCAATTGAGTCATTTTGGATTCTTTATGCTGTCTGCATCTTCTGACCAATTTGAGATCGATGATCAACAGTTTGTCCGTGTTTTGCTTTTGTTTCCTGATGGGCAGGCAGCAAAAAAAGCCAATTTTCCCCAGAGAAGCTGAATCAATAGGCACTGCAAATCCCAGAGGGAGACACAGCCCATTTCAGGCAGGCACGGAGCTCAGCTTCCCCAACCAGAGAGCAGTGGCACAATTAGTGCAATTACAACCCCCAGAAATCTGAAGGAAGCACTGCTGCCCTCGTTTAGAGCACTGCAGCCTGCAGGAGGGATCCACAGGATCCACAGGAGGGATCTCTGTCCCTCCCTTCAAATCGGGAGATTGGGACTCTGCTCTGTCACACAAACACTCCCTCCAAACTCAAAAAACTCCCTCCGAACTCTAAAAACTCCCTCTGGACTCTAAAATCTCCTGGCTCCATGGGCTCACAGATGATTGAAGCTGTCCCAGTTGGTGCTATTAATAGAACAGCTCCGTTTTACATAAAATGAATTTCCTAAACTCACAGCATCTATTTCATGCGCTTCATAACTGAATTATCTGAGACAATACCTGTCAGCTGAAAAGCCTGACACGTGGGTGAGCTGTTTGTTCCTTTGTTTGTTTGTGATAAGCAAATCAGGAAATGGATTTTTCCTTCTGGAAAGCTCCTCAGTGCCTGTTGCATCCACCGAATTCAAGACTGAAAGATGAACCAGAGTGAGAATTCTGCACTTGTGTGCCCTTGAACTAGATAGAGCTTTATGGTGTGAACTCACAGACTGTGCAGGGATGAAAACTCTATTTATTCAGGTCCATATTTTAAAATGGTATTGCAGGGACTTCATTACAATGAAATACCTTAAAAAATCCTTACCTTAGGGAACAGCAGACATAAATGTCTATATAAAACAACAGTGCTTTGGGAGCTAAGTTTTTGATCACCTTTTTTTTTTAATGGAAAGCCAGTTAACCCAGCACACATAAAACTGTCAAAAAGTGGTTTTGGCTGAGTCACAGCTCTGCAGTAGGTCCATCCCCTGCTTCTGCAGCAGGAGCATCAACACACTGAGCTCAGAATGGAAAGAAACAGGCAAACCAAGCACTTCCTAATGAACATCTCAGCCCTGAGCAAAAAGCACATGAGGAAATCACGAGCAGCTGAGAGTGCTGGGACTGCCAGGTTACTCTGAATAAAAACTGGAAACCTGGATTAAGCAGCAGTTCACAGGATGCTGTTTCACAGGGGAAAGATTCAGTTTGTATCAGTGGGTGCATCAGTTCCCATCAGTGGAAGAATCAGCCCCCATCAGTGGAAGAATCAGTTTCTCTCAGCAGGAAGGCAGGACTTGTAAAGACAGATTACAACATCCTTTATGAGACCCTCTGGTACAGCTGAGGAGAGCAGACAAACTCCTGGGCACACGAAACAGCAGCAAGGAACTCTCAGAAATGCCTGAGCCTGTTCCAGGTTTGCTTGTGAGCAGTTACCAGAGCATCACAGAGGCTGAGGAGTGAAACCTGAAAGACCCACTGAAAATCAGGGTTATTTTAAAGAGGAGATATGCATGGATGAGCAAGCTGCATGGCTTCCCATGGTAACAAATGGGCTTGGAAGTAAATCAGGAGTTGAACTCTCAGAACAGACTCCTGACATTGAGTTTAGGCTTCAGCACTTTAATACCTGCATTTCATGCAAGTCACACTTGGAGATCAGCTTCAGAGGGTGGTTGGTGAAGGACTGCAGCTCCAGTGCCATACAGGGACCCAGATGGTCTTGCATAAATATTAAATCAGGGATTCCCCATCTTCCCCCCATAAAGGAAGGGAAATAACCTTCCCTCAATACTAGCACTGAACAATGCACTCGTTCTGCATCCTGTTCTATCCCAAAGCAAAGTTTGGTAGTGTTAAAAATATGCATTACTCATTCAAAGCATGAAAAGAAATCTCTGGCTGAGCTTCCCAAAATGTGGCCTTGTGTTGTGAAGCTCTCCAGTGGGATTCCTGTGTGCACAGACCACAGATGTAAAATTGGGGTATTTCAATGGAGTCGAGAGGCAGAATCTACACATTTGGCTGCATTTGCTCATGACAAGATGGAAATCTTAGAAAAATTTGTGGGAATTGAGGCAGCCTTGTAGACCTTAATTGGCTAGTTCTGAGGTTATCTGTGATTAATTGAGGAGGTTTTCAAAAGCAGCTTAGCAGATCATTATTTAAGGTCCTACAAAAGCACTTTCCTAATTGATCCTACAACAAGTAACACGAAAATAAAAAAAACAACCAGAACAGGGCACAATCCAGCCAGGAAGTTTTTCCTGTCCACAGACAGTGAGATGTATTTTCTGGTTTGCCTTAAGAAATGATTTTATTTTCTTATTTAACTCTCCTACTCAATGAATTTTACAAGCCCCACTTTCTGTAGCTGTGCTATCTCACAGCAGCTGTGATTTGAGTGAGTCCAGAGATCTGAAGGAGGGAGTGTGTGCCTCAAAGAGCATCTATTTTTCCCCATCTCTATCCAGAGGTCTAATAAATGACATTACCTCTTTACAAACCTTGCCTCAGTAATTACTGCTGTTCAGTGATGGAAACAGAACAAGGGAAATTTAATCTCACACTTTGAGTGAGACACACAGACCCTCATACAGCCTACGTGGAAGGTACATTGATGGATGGTTTCACCAAGTACCATACTCAAGAATTTAGAATGTCTGACTAGAATCTAGTTTGGGGCACAGTATTTAGCTAATATTCTGTTATGTGAGAGTTAAAAAACAACAAACCAGTCAAAACCATATTTTTCTAACATTTCTGTCTTATTTTTCCTCTCCAACTACCTTGAAGGGTGACATGGCCTCCAAAAATTACTCAGACTGATTAACTTCTGAACTTGGGGAAAAAACAGACTTCTCTCAAATTTACATGTCTTTTTTTTTTTTTTCTGGCAAAAAATGATTCCATTTACTGTCCAGCTGTTTTGATGTCTGCTGCTCCCATTATTTCCCTGTAGCACATCACTGTGTTGCTGTTCCTTACTCGTACACACTATTCAGGCACATGGAATATGGATTCTGCTAAAACCCTCTCTTTTGACTACAGGAGGAATTTCCCTCCATTTGTCAGCAGCTTTACCCTACCACTTGCTCCACTGATCCAAGCCCTACGAGGCTCTGTTAAAATTTCAGGTTCAGTTCTTGCTGACAATATCAATTCTTTAACCTCCTTCAAAACGCCATAGCAACAGTTGCACCAATCTTTTGAAGGCCACTTGGTTTTCATCTTACTTCTCTTTTTGTAATATAATCAGGCACAGGGCAATAAAAGATACATGATCTTTCTTGCTTCATAAGTTTGGAATGGTTCCCATGAGACAAGCTTTAGTCCATGGGTCACAGCCAGCCTTTATGTTCCACCTAAACCAGGGAAAAGTTTGCTGAAGGATTTCCAGGGTCTCCCTCAGACCAGTGGCAGACCCGAGCAGCCCCTACACCCAGTGTTTTTGGGCAGCTCCTCGTCCTGGTCACTTTGAGAAATGTGCAGTGACAGCTTTGACTTTGGATGTTAGCAGTTTTATCCTGGAATGCTCCACGCTTGAATCAACAAACTCTACTTTCCCCTCCAGAGGATTATAAACCCCACTTGGTGCTAAACACTGAGATCTGATTTCTGTACACAATCACGTGCTGCTGCTCCACTGGGCAGTGGAGATAACGACTCTGATCTGACTTCCCAGCAGAGACAGCATCACCCTCTCTGCTTTCAGTGGGCCTCTTGTTCCTGAGCAGAACTGCCAGGTAATCAGCTCAGCTGGAGATTAATGCCTGCACGAAGGAAGCACCCTGGCTGGATGTGCAGTGTGAGCTAACAGAAAAGTGAAAATTCCCTTTATCTACCAATATCCTGCTAGTAAAGCCAATTGTGCTCTGGTGTTCTATCCAACTGCATTCTGTTAACACAGTGTATTTTGGCTCTGGCTAAGTGTTATCACAAGGTACAGCAATGAGATAAACACAAGAAAGCTTTGGGAAAAGAAAGGTTTAATGATTTCATTGTTTGAACCCTCTGTTTGAACCCACAGGGCCTACTGGCAATCTGTTGGGAATAAAGGATTTTGCCTTACATGATTTATACAACACTAAACTCATCCATTTAGACCTCCAGTTCTTACAGGAACCCTCCCAGGCAGATGAATTTTAATGCAGGATAGACACAAGTCTGCAAGAACTTTGTATGCAAGTGCAAAGGCATTACACCCTGACAGGAGATATTAGAATCTCAAATCCCTCAGATATGGAATACAGAGAAGAAGTCTGATGAATTCTTCCATGAAATGAGCAAGAAGACACAAAGTCTGCCAGCAGACACATGTCTGCTGTTTGGTAGTGGAAGGCATCTATCTCCAAATAAAATCTGACCACAAAAATTCTTCTTCATGCATGTTCTCCAGTCCTCAGAGGACAGATGCTTCAATAAATATTCCCTGCTCAAGCTGACAGGTAATGAGGACAATTATTTCCCCCTCAGATCTGGAATGCAGTGCAGGCTTTCTGCTGACTTAACAGACTGTGGATCAGGAAATTGCTGGGCATGACCTCATTTGATATGAGCAGCAGTTTCACTCTTCAAAGGGGAAGAATATATTGAAGACTGGGACTTCCAGGAAATAATACTCATCTAATTATCTGCTGAACATCGTTCAAAGAAAAGACTGCCAGAAATTTACCACCAAGACAATGCACTGGAGGGGCAAAATCCACAAGGAGCACAGAGCTATGTCTAACTCTTCTTCCAAATCCTGACCAACAGAAAATAAAATGCCTGCCTAACAACAGCACACTGAAATGCTGGAGATTCCAATGAAATTCCTTGTTTTCCTAAATCACTGAGCAGAGACCCAAACCATTTAGCCACATGAAAGTCTGCACTTTAGGATTTGTCAATATATTATTGAGGCTATGATTGTTTTCTATTCTTGACTTGAAAGCAAAAATTCTTACACTATTAGGTCACCAAGCAGAAAAATCAGTATCAGCCTCATCCTACTAAGGACCAAACAACTTGGCCTCCAGCAGAAGGTCCTTGAGGCCCTCTGGAGTTGCTCTGCAGCTTGCAATCAGAAAGAGGAAGGAAAATCTACTGGGCTTTGTGGGAAAAGCCAAGAAATTCAGGGTTTAAACCTGAGGGACACGGTTGAAGAGGCAGCATCCCTTCTGATCCCTCTGAGCATCCATTCCCTCTGAGGATCACATCCTCTGAGCATCCCTTCCCTCTCACCATCCCTTCTGTCTCCCCATCCCTTCTCTCTGAGCATCCCTTTTCTCTGAGCATCCCTTCTGATCCCCCTGACCATCTCTTTTCTCTGAGGA
>CM031871.1:7591688-7610550 GCA_018697195.1 Certhia americana
GAGCAACCTTCCCTCTCACCATCCCTTCTGATCCTTCTGAGCATCCCCTCTCTCTCCCCATCCCTTCTCTCTCCCCATCCCTTCTCTCTCCCCATCCCCTCTCTCTCCTCATCCCCTCTCTCTCCCCATCCCTTCCCTCTCCCCATCCCTTCCCTCTCCTCATCCCCTCTCTCTCCCCATCCCCTCTCTCTCCTCATCCCCTCTCTCTCCCCATCCCTTCCCTCTCCCCATCCCTTCCCTCTCCTCATCCCCTCTCTCTCCCCATCCCCTCTCTCTCCGCAGCCATTCCCTCTGAGGATCACATCCGCTCGAGCAATCACTTCCCTCTCACCATCCATTCTGCCTCGCCCATCCCTTCCTCTGAGATCCCTTCTCTCTGAGCAACCTTCCCTCTCACCATCCCTTCTGATCCTTCTGAGCATCCCCTCTCTCTCCCCATCCCTTCTCTCTCCCCATCCCTTCTCTCTCCCCATCCCCTCTCTCTCCCCATCCCCTCTCTCTCCCCATCCCTTCCCTCTCCCCATCCCCTCTCTTTCCCCATCCCCTCTCTCTCCCCATCCCTTCTCTCTCCCCATCCCTTCCCTCTCCCCATCCCTTCCCTCTCCCCATCCCCTCTCTCTCCCCATCCCTTCCCTCTCCCCATCCCCTCTCTCTCCTCATCCCCTCTCTCTCCCCATCCCTTCTCTCTCCCCATCCCTTCTGATCTCTCTCCCCATCCCTTCTCTCTCCCCGTCCCTTCCCTCTCCCCTGGGGTCAGTCTGCAGGAGCTGCAGCTGTGTGATGAGCACAGAGCACAGTGAGGGCTGGTTCCAGAGGCAGTGCCAGGGCAGGGAGCACTCCCTGCTGGGGCTGAGGCTGGCACTGATCTCCTCAGCCCACAGAGGGTGAGAACAGGCTGCAAGGGGCTCTTACCATGGCCAGGGGCACGATTCCCACCAGGTCCTTCTGGCAGATGAAGATCTCAGCCAGGGCAGGGTCAGAGGAGCCACGGTGAGGGTACTCCACCTGCCAGCTGATGGGCTGTGTGCCCGACAGGCTGCTGAAGCTGGCGATCTCAAAATCCAGCTGCACGACCTCGTGGAACAGGCTGGTGCTCCTGGGGAGAGCAGAACACAGGGAAGAGCCATTACCTGGGCTGAAGGGGCTGAGGAAGTGAATCAGATCAAGCCCTGGAATCTCAGCTGTTTACCTGCACATTTGTAGGATGACTTTTTTCCAGTCTGCAACTGCCTCAGAGCACACAAGACTGGAATTGTTCAAAATTATTCAAACCCCTTACTACTGTGGAGGGATGGAATCAAGGTGATTGTAACACACTCACTCCATTCCATGGTTTGGATGGTTTTGCAAATATGTTTTGTACTCTGAGTTGGATTTGAACTCTGATCACCCAAAGTTAAGGCCAGTTAACTGCCCCACCACAACCATGAAGGCTGAGGAGCCCACAATTTCTGCACTCAAAAAGAAAACCAAGCTTTCTTGAAGAGGTCCACCACCAAAATCACAGAAATCCTCAGCAATGAAGCTCAGCACAAGCAGTGTGGAGAACCCATTAAAGCAATTAACATGATTAAATGAAAACATGACATTATTAGTCCAGTCTTAGAGGTGCTCTCTGGAAATTAAAGTCTCAGGCAGCTGAGACCAAACAAAGAAAAAAAGCTGTGGCAGGTAAAATAGACCACAAACTCAGCAAGCAAATTTGAAAAACAAATATGAAAAGACATGCTGGAAATGTTCCCTTCACATTAAATTTCTTTAACTACACCAGAAATAATAAGAATATATAGAAAGAATTTGCTGGACTAGCTGCTGGTTTAATTTAAAAAGTTTAAATTCCCTTCATTAGAAATTATCCATTAACTTTCCTAGAACTTTGCAAATGCCTTCCCACGGTGTTAATACTCCAGTGAATATTCCTGCAATCGAACCCTGTGCTGAAATGATTTGAAAATGAAGGGAATGACAGGTAACTTCCTAGCTCAGTAACCCAATCCCAGCCTCATCACACCTTTGCCTGCATTCATCACATAACAGCTTCAATTTTTCCTCTCTTTTTTTACACACAATACATGAAGGCCCATTTCTGAGAAAATCCATCAAGAACTGATCATGTACAAAGCACTTATATTCTCAAGTGCTAGACTTCCTTTCTCCCTCTGAACAGAAATCACCATTTTTTGCTACTTAAGACATATTCTGTGCTTTACTTTGCGTGATTACTTTGAAAGCAAATGGTTCCCCTGATAATTATTATTTTGATTATGGGTTTTCATTTGGATGGATCCCTCTGAAAAGTCTTAATACTGCCTAATGCTTGAATTTTATTTCCTTGCTGTTTTCTTGCTGTGTCAAAAGAGAGACACTGGAGCACTTTTGTGACAGTGGCACATTTCCTGCCTGCATTTAGAGAGTGATTTTGGGCAGTAATGTGATAGATGGATGGGTTTAGCAATTCATAACTCAAGCCCAGCCTATTTGCCATTTGAAGAGCTCCTACTAAATAAATCTTACAGCCTGTAAATACGAGGCAGCTGCAATAACTGTGGTTTACACACTTCTGGGACACCTCAAAGTGAATCTATACTGGATGGAATCTGGTAATTTATTTGCAAACATGATCATATGCAAAGATCCCTGAATCACCTGAGCTGCAGCGTTCATTTGGCTGCTAAAGGCACCATTATGCCTCAGATTAATGACACCTGAAATGACATTATTTGCACCATTTCTAGTTCTGACTCTTGGTAACTGACAGAGAAGAAGTTTTTCCATGTGATTGACTATTTCAGTGCTTTCACTTCCACCAAATGCAGAATAAATCTCTGCACACACCAAAGCTGCTTTAAGAGTTAATGAACATCAGGAGAGTTCTCCAGACCAAGAAGTTTGCATGCATTTCTCCAAAGAGGCTCTGAAAATGTGCATTTTCCCAACAACAGCCCCACAACTCTGCTGGCAGCTCCAGGGAGCTCGAGGTGGGAACCTGGAGGTGGGGAAGGGCTCATTTCCAGCCACTCCCTGACTCCTACACCTCTTCTCCCTCTCCCTCAGTGTCCCAGCTCTGCTTCCAGGACTCAGGAGGGGCTGGACACACACTCAGGGTCATGGGGAAGGCTGGCACAGGTAAGGAACCCACCTGGGTTTTGCCAAATCTTTTTTTAACCACTGCCCCACCACAGCACCTGGTTCTAGAAATGGTCCTCAGCATCCTAACACCATCCTGCACCTGAGGAGCATTTTTGACAGCTATCCTGTGAAAGAAATAGTAATTGTTATCACCTTTTACAAAATACCTGCCAAGTTTGGATCTCCAGCCCTCCCCAAGCACTGGTATCACTCACTGAGCTGTTCTGGCCAGGTGTCCCCTGACCCATGACCAAGACAGGCTGTTTTAGAGGTGGAGGGCCATAAAAAAATGCTACCAAAATTAATCTACAGCTTTCTGATCAACGCTGAAGTATTTTTTTCTGTAAAACGTGAGACACAAAAATGTCGAAAAACCTGAATTGTGCAAGACAAAGCTTTTCTTGGTGCTCTTCCAGGCTGACCTGCATCATTATTCCAGAGCCTGCATCTGTGAGCAATGCACCCAGCTCCCTGCACAGCAAAGCAGCCTTTATGCAATGTCACACCATCATCAGTTTCCTCCTTCTCTCTTCACACAGAAGAAACAGAGAGACGATCAACAGCTGGGAAAGCATCCACTTGAAAAAAAAAATATGCCTTCAGAGATGTGTAATGGCTGAGAAAAAAATGCTTCTCGTGAAGCACATTTAATGTTCAGAGCTTGTTCACTGACTGAAACAGCAGTTCCTTAATATCCAACATTTAGAAGCGCTCAGCAGCCGGAACAGCAAGTAATTATAAAACTTTTCTAAAGTACACAGCACGTAGTGATTACAAATGAAGCTTCCTCAAGGCAGGGCTTCTAAGGAATTGCTCCAGGGTGGATATATGAGTCTAATTTGATTGGATTGAGAGCTCCCCTGGGCCAGTTCGTTCCTTGGACTTATTTTAATTTATAAAAATGCTAATCATTCAGGGCTAGACTGGAGCACGTGCTGGCACAGGGGAGTCAGGTCTCCTTCTGAAGTGCTGAGCAGCCACTGGGAGGGTGAAGGTGAGCACCCAGACATCAGGCAGGAGCTGAACACACAGCTCCTCCCTGCTGGAGCAGGTGGGCAGTGATGAGGAGATGCTGCTGCAGCTCAGGGATGGGGGGAATTCACTGCTGGCAACAAAGTGCTGCCCCAGGAGAAGGGGCAGCAGAGCCCCTGGATGCCTCTGAGCAGCGCAGTTTTAGAAAAAGAAGGTGGAATGGAAATGTTCTGCTAATGGAAAGATAATAAAAGATGCATAAAAGGCAAACCAGAAGTGACACCGGGAGAAATGCCATGGAAGTGGCCAGCTGCTGCCAGCTGTGTGGGCAGCACACACCCTTGGAGATCAGCCAGTGCCAACTGCACCTGGACTTCTGATTTTAGAAGATTTCTGAGTACGATATGAAGCATTCCTTTGCAACTACTTACTGATCCTTCAAACCTCTGGAGCCCTGAGAAACATTTACCCTTGGAGGAAGATTTTTCATCTATCCATGCTCAGAGGATTGGATCTATCAGAAGCTGTACTCAATGCAGGGGATTTAAAACCTGGGACCATGGGTGAACAACCTCCCTCAGCTCATGGGCAGGCTGACAGTGTGAGCACAGACACAGAACACAAAACAGATTCTGTTCATCTGCAGGGCTCTGGTGAAAGGTGGAGCAATGTTAAACCTGGCCAGGGCTGAGCTGAGCCCAGGATTAGTGGCCAGTGAGGCCAGGATTAGTGACCAAGCCCGTGCTGTGAAGGTTTCCCCTTCAGGGGCAGGAGAAGGCAGGCAGAGAATCACCAAGCAAAGCACACAGAGAGCTCAGCTGATGCCAGAGCCATCAGCAGACAGAAATCTTTGCTGGATGCCCATCTGCAGGTGTGGAGCAGCAGTCTCTGATGAGAGATTTCACAGTGCTGGGTTATTGCTCCAAGTAATAGAGCAGTTTCAACTCTGAAATGAGGGAATCTTAGGACTGCTACGGGCTAAATCAATAATTTCGATTTATTACAGTGGCTCTCAAAAGAGAAATTTTAAAAAGCCTAGATTAAAAACATTTTTTAGCCATCCTTTATTCCAACAGATTTTTACTGAAAGTGCCTAGGGATCCGAGAACACTTCGACCTGCTGGAAATTCAGCCACTCCTTTCTTCTCTAATGCTATCCAGTTTGACAGTGACATCTTAATGCAAGATCAGCACTCACCGAATGACATAAAAAATGGAGAAGAGTAGGAACCCCATGGTCCCCCAGTTACACTGCACATCTCACTCCTCACTAAAATTAATTTTCTGAAGCATGTTATTACCATGGGCAGAGACAAACCCATCAAAAGTTGCTGGTCAGACTGGACCCCAGAGCAAGCTGTGCTTGCAGCTCACTCAGAGCTGATCACATCAGTGCCTCTGCCCAGCTTGGAAAAGGCTGGGATGGGGTTCAGGGCTTGTGTTCCTGCAATTCTCCATCTCCTGTTCCTCTGCACCTTCTCCTGAGCACGGCTGGTAATGGTGAGATCTGTAATGAACACACCTTGGCACCAGGGTGAGTCACAGCAATTTTAAGAGAAATTAGCACAAATTGATTTGGAAAGAGTGATTGCTGATGACTTTAAAGAACATAGAATGGTTTTGGGGGAAAGGAGCTTAAAAATCACTGAGTTCCACCACACTTGGCTGCTCCACCACTGCCCACCTGAAACGCTTGGTCACATGGACTACAAATGCTTAAAATAAGTTTCTTTCAGCAAGTCATTAATAAAAGCTGGGACAAAGCTAATCCCCTTGAAAAACTGGGGAAAGGATGCAGTAATTACAGAGTAATGCTAAGATAAAATGCAGCTTAAATATCTTATTTTGCAATATTAACCTAGCTTTTACCTTTAAACCATAAAAACCAGCGGAGGAGAAAGAAAAGGATGATCTGTTTTGGCATTAACAGACAGGGAGGACATAATTTCATGGAAATCTATGGCATTAGAAGTATTATTAAGTACTCCAAAGGAAAATATCCAAGGTATAACTGAGCAAACTCTTGATCACCATAACATAATATATGTGTGCATCTTCAGGAGGATGATATAATGCTGCACTTGATTTCTTTGTACAGTCCAGATCAGAGTTAGATTAGTTAATAAGGTTTCTTGGCTTTCTTGTCATAAACTGTGATATAAAACATCGCTTTTTGATTAAGGGATTTGAACTAGGACAGGAAATCTCATTTCACTTCCCCAGCATCCTTGAACGACCTCAGGCAAGACACGAAGATACAGATCCTTACAGCTAAAATAAAATCAACAGGCATTAGGCATGGTGGAGCTTTAAAAACCTCTGGTTCCTATCCTCTTCACCTGCATGTGGCACCTTTGTCATGCTGCCATGAGTCCCAGGACCCAGCTGGGGACAGCCACAGCAGGGTTGGGGAAAAGACCTCAAGACCACCCCTGATTCAGCTGCTGAGAGCTGCCATGTGGGAGAGGAATTCTCAGCTAATTGAATATGCACTGCCTGCATGGCAGAGGGGGGACATTTCTGTGCCTTTATTCCCCTGGGGAACAAGGTGAAGAATCAGTTTTTTCTTCCAGTCTCATGAAAAGACAACTCAGTGCCTGAATTCTCCATCCAAGCCTTGCCTACAGCTGCTCATCTCAGTGATGTTAGGCTGAGAATGAACAGCAAGAGTCATGTTGCTAATTAGAGTCCAGAAAACCAGAGAGGCTCCTCTCAGAAAAGCTGAACAAGAAGGAGGGAGACCTGAGTGGGGATCACAATAAATCCCCAATTTCTCCCTTCCAAGCAGAGCAGTTTTTTAGAGTCACTAATCACCAATAATTGCTGCAGTGCACACAGCAGGCTCATTACTCTTCTCTGATACTACATCACACACAGGCACAAGGTAGAGGAGATGGATTGTGCCCTGCTCCCCAAGGAATCAGGCTGGTGCCATCAGGAGAAGGTGCAAACACAGCTCCTGAGCTGCCACCATCTCCCACCTGCACTTCCTTTGCCACTCCGTTTGCTCAAGGCATGAGGCTGCTCCTGTCCTCGTTACAATTTCAGATAACAAAACACACAGGCAGACTGGTCAAGAAATCAGCTTGTGAAGCTGCCTGAATATAGAGAAAAAGACTTTGAAATGAGCTGAGTCCTCTGAGAAATCAATTCAACAGCTGCAATTTCATCACACAGCAAGCCCAGTTTGTGTGGGGTCCCTTGGACTGGGAGCTGCAGGAATTGAACAATGCTGTGTTCAACCCAAAGCTGGAGAATACCAGGCTGGGGAAGGTGAAGGAGCAGTTTCCTTTCTACAAAGTCAATATATTTTTGCAAACTTCACTAAGGAGCACTCTGCAGCATGGAGGTATTCCTCTCCCCCAGTCTCAGGCTGCAGCTCCTGTCTCAGACCAGATTATTCCCCTTTTTTAGTATTTGTAGAATGTTTGTTACTCTTTCAGTCCTACTCTTTTGTTGTAAATTCTCTTTAATGTTCTGTGCTGTTCTCATGGACTTGCCCATGCTGAAGTCAAACACAAGCAGAGTGAAGGAGAAACCCAAACCAGGCTGAGGAAAAACACTGAGCAGCAACAGTGGGGTAAAGAAATCCTGAGCTCATGGAATTCCAGGGAAATGGGAATGGCTGGGTGAAAACTGAGAGGAGCCAGGTCAGTGGAACTAGATGAGGTTTAAGCTCCCTTCCAACCAGGCCATTTCATGATTCTACAATTCCCTGTCTGCTTTCCCTGTCTTTTTTTTTTTCCTTCTTATGAATGTTTAAAACAAAAGAGAGCGAGCTGGTGCTTGTGAATGTCCTGGGGAAATCAGACCAAAATGTGACCAACTTCAGGCTGCAGTTATAAACCAGCTCTTATTCAAATTTACAAAAACCACGGACCCTGGGGCTTTCAGTGGCTGCAGTTCTGGAAGTCTGATGGACAAACCTTTATTTTACAGTTCATAAAGCAAAGCTTAACAACACTGCCTTCCTAATGCCATCCAAAGCTCTGGCTCATTGTAAATTTAAAAAGAAGCTTATTGAAAGCGGAACCCAGCATAAATACTGGAGGTAGATCCATTACATTTCATGATACAGTTATTTGGTGGTAGTTCACTCCTCCTGTTCAAGGATAATAAAGGGAAAATGTCCCCATGACATTCAGTGCCAGAAATGTCATTGCTGAAGTGCCTGTGATGTGCAATTAACATTTTTAAGGATTCATTTAAACAGATACTGTCACGGCTGATAGATCTGAGATTGCACCAACTATCTAAGTTTGGATTTCTGCCTAATTCAGCATCTCACTAGCAACTTCACCCTCGCACTTTTGGATATTTATATTTTTCTTTCGCTGTCTACTGCATTGAGGGTGCTATAAAAAAATGGATCATTTTATAGATTTATCATTTTATGATTCATCATTCAAGGCCAGGCTGGATGGGACTTGGAGGAATTGGTCCAATGGAAGGTGTCCCTGCCCATGGCAAAGGGTTTGAACTGGATGATCTTTCATCTTTGGGTCCCTTCCAACTCAAATCATTCTAGGATTCTCTCTCTTCTCCCCCACTCCATCACTAATGTTGTATCACTGATTAGAAGACTGATCAGAAGAATTAATTAAAACCACAGCCAAGAATGTGGCTAAAACGGCAGGACTGAGGAGTGGCCATGCAAAACAGTTCCTAAAAACATGGAAATAAGTTCTTAGAAAAGTTTAGAATCTGTGAATATTCAATAGGCTGGGGTATTTAAGGGGGTGTCTCTGAAACAGCAGGTGTGCTCTTGGCTAAATGCCAAACACCCAGCAGTAAGAAAACTTTCATTTATTGTCTTTTATTATCTCTTATTATTATTTATGAAACTCTTTCAATTTTCCCAGGAAAGTGAACTGTGTTTTTCACAAAACCCACTACAGGAGTTGGTATTCCTGGAACAGCTGGGCATGAGGGTGTTTGTGCTCAGAGCTGAGAGGGGTCAGAGCTCCCCAGGCAGACACTCCTGCCTGAGTGGCAGAGAGCAACGTGTCCCCAATATCTCAACCAGACAAATGAAGGAGACATGAGCCTCATGTCAAATGGCCTGGGAGAAAAGCAAGTGCCTCCTCGACTGACAGAACACTAAGGAGATAAACTCAGAGCAGCTCTGAAGTGATGAGTCTGACATCTGTGCTTCTGTCCAGATCTGTGCTTTCCCCTACAGCAGCTCAATTAGAAAATTGCCATGTCTAATTTGCTGGGAAACCTCAGTTTCAAATGTGCTAAATCAGGCAAAGCAGGAAAACACGATGGACTTGGAGGGGGCTTTTGGGAGATGTGCTTTACAGAGGTGACTTTCCATTGCTAGGAGAACAATTTCATCTTCTCCTGACCCCCAGGAAGAGCTCAGGAGTGCGAGGAGGAACCACAGCCTCCATGATACCAGAATACTCTTTAAACAACAGCAAGATTCCTACTGCAGAAAGCAATAAACAGGAGCCCAGCACAGAGTTATACATTTGCCTCACTGCCCAGAGCAAAGATTTCAAACTCTGCTGTGATTTTTTCCAAGCAATCATTGCTGGGTTTGTGCCCTTCTTTCTATGCCTTTTTGCCCTTGGTAAGGCAAAGCAGGTTTCAGTTTAATAAAAAAAATTAAAATTAAGGGAACCCAACAAAAAAAAAAAAAAAAAAAGGAAAAAGATTCTAAAGAACACAAGCTTTGCCTTTGTTATTGAAATCTTCAACAATATTAGTCACCAGTCCTGCTCTTTGCTGATTTGAACACTTTGATCACAGGCTGGACTGGACTGATGGAAGTCCAGCTTTCCAAGGCTCTGGGGAAATGCAAAGCCAGAATCAGAAGCTCCTCTGGACCTTTCAGTTGCATTTACACCTCTGCCTGCATGTTAAGAATTTTTCTTACACTTGTTAATTGCTCCTGCAGGAGAACAGCAGCAGCAGTGACTCCACAGCTGTGTGAATGTCACGTAAGAGACAATTCTCAAAGACAAGCATTTGATATCTGTCAGCCCAGGCTGTGCTCTGCTGCCATCTGAGCTGCCAGAGGGAGAGAAAACCCAAGAACGCTGGCATGGGTTCTTGCAATATGGAAAGAAGGTTAAACAGGGGGAAGGAAACAGCCAACCAGATGGGGTGGTGTTGGGAATTAACAGCACCAATATGAAAGGGTTTGCCCCTTGCAGCCTCCTCCCAGCTCAGATCCTCCATCTAGTCTGGATTTCCTGGGGTAGCAACCTGTTCAGAACCATTATAAAAGCAGTGACTCATGGACACGTTATTGTTCCCCTCAGCGTGCAGCACTGCCTTTAAACACAGAAACCAGAGCGTGCAGGAAAACATCCATCCACTAAAATCTGTGTCAACGTCTCTCCAAACTCCTGAAGCTGCCCAGTGAGAGCTGCTAACCCTCCCCCTGTGCCTGAGAAACCAGGGTGATGCCCACCCTGATCCACGCTCCCTGTGACACTTTGGTCCTGACCTTACTTGGGCTCCAGTCAATCGTTGTTCTGCTTTTGATTTTGATGGCACTGAGGCCACTGCTCCAGTGTCACCTCCCCTGTACCCTCAGGCTCTCTCTGCAGCAGCACTGTCAGCTCAGAGAAGGCAGCACAATTTGAAAGTATTTTCTGGAGCCCAAGGCAAACCAAGGGATGACCTTTTCCACCAGCAGAGAGCTGCTTCCAGGCTGCTATTGAATATTCCACCAGCTGTAATGCTCTGCTCCCACAGCTGACCTGGCTGCTCTGCACCATCTCAGGGATGGGTTTTCCCTTTTGCTGTCCCTCTCCTCACCCTGATTCAGTGAGCTGGGCTCACAGTGTGCTTCTCCTCTGCTCCACACCTTTGTTACTGCCCTCACCTGGCACCAGCCCTGTGCTATTGGCACCAGGCTGCAAAGGAGTGCACAGCAACTCTTCCTCTGCTAAGGGATTGTTTCAACAAGAACAAAAAACTTCCCCTTCCAGGTGAGAGGAATTGACAGATTTGTCTTGACAATCAAGCTGTGGGTCTGCTGGTAGGTAAAACTAGCACTGAGAGATAAAAGAAACAATAAAAAAATATTCCACTGATTGATGAATGGGAAAAAGGGTATTTGCCTTACAAACAAACTACAGGTTTACTAATAAATGAAATTAGATATTAAAAAATGAAAGAAACAATAGGGAGAAACCATGAATTCCGTAAGAATTAAGAATTTTAGAAGAGAGTTATACATTAGAGAGAAATCCTAGGTATCAGGCATTCTGGGAAGTCTGGACCTCTCAAGTACCTCAGCCAGCAGGGAAAGAGAAAGGGAAATTGGGATTAAAAGGTGGGAAATTGGGATAAAAAGGAGGGAAATTGGGATAAAAGGGAGGCTGTGTCCCCCAAACATTCAAAAGACCCCAGGGGAATGCCCCATGGTCTCTCCCTTTATTGGAATAAAGTCAACGGACTGCTCTGTCTCCTTTTTGGACACAAACCTCTGGTGTTTGTGGGTTCATTTTCCTGACACAGGTACTGAAAGTTCTGGCTAATGCAGAGATAAAACCTCTGCAGGGCAATGTGACATTAAGAGCTGAATTTCCCCAGGAGGGTTCAGCTCTGCTGCCCTGGTGAGGGTGAGCTGTGCTAAGCCAGCAGGACACACACAGAATTGTACAAACACAAATCCTGCAAACCTCCTGCTGTGGCTGGCTGCAGAGCACACAGTCTGAACCAGAGACACAGAAAAGATTGTCCCATTCCACATGGCAGAATCTCCAGAGTCTGCTGTACATTCCAAACGTGCTCATATCTACACAACATTCAATCAAAAAAGCTCTTAGAAAATGCACTAATATTTTTTTAATAATTTTTAGCAGCATTGCCAGCTCTTCCAAGAATTACTTTTCACTAGGAAGCCGGCTGGTCTTTTTGCAGAAAGGATATCTGTGCTATCCAGTTATTTCTATAAAGAAACTTGGCCTTTAGGACTAATTTAAAGGGTTTCCCAAAGCAGATGGAGCTTTTTGAATATAGAAAAAGGGATTTAAAGGATTACCGAGCTCCAAGTATTCAAATATAAAGACAAAATTATGCCTAAGGCAAGTAAGAAATGCTCAAGGCTATCAGAGGTTGTCTCTTCATCCTCAGTAGATGACACCTAGTGTAAATTGACATTATTTCCTGACATCGGTAGATTTTCATTCAATTTCTCTTGTTGATGATGTGGTTCACAGATCAGCACTAATGTCTTGGTGAAGAGGACAGAGAAAGAGAAGAGAAAAAACAGAGAATGTCAAAACTGGCTGTATTAAATTACTGTACAGTACTCCCATGTTCTACCTGTGCCAGCAGACACAAAAAAAAAAAAAAAAAAAAAAAAGAGCTTCTGGAGTCACTGATGTAATTTACTGGCAAGCACAAAACCATCAGTGAGAAGCCAAAGGCTGAGGACATGGAACTTGTGAATGAAATGCTCTGTGTGTGTCCAGTGGGCAGGGACACAGGCACAAGGAGACAGGCTGGACAGGCTGAATTTGTCAAGCTGAGATGGTATCTGCTCCCCTTCCCCACTCCCAGTTCTCAAATTATCCACCACATTTACCTTCTCCTCTGCTGGCCAAGCTCCTGTGATATTACCCACACAGTCTGGGTCCTTTCCATGCTGCCAGAGGGGATCCAGACCAGAGTTTCTCTGTACTGATAAATTCCCTGCCTTGCTGGCTGCCCCTTCCTCTCTCCCTCCTTCCAAGCCCTGGAAGCTGGGCTGAGCCAGGCAGCTCTGTTGGCTCCTGGAGGGTGCACGTGGTGCTCAGGGTCTGTGTCAGAGCCCTTTGTGGGGTCCTGGAGTGGCTGTATGATCTCACACCAGTCATTTGTCTGCCCTGGCATCCTATTAAGCCTGCCAGAAGAGTTGTCTCGATGCAAGAAAAAACAGGAGCTCCTTAAAAATGTGTTGGCACATCTGAGCTGAACTCCCTCGGGTGGAGAAGTTCTAAAAAAGGGCTCTGCTGTGAACTCTGAAGCAGCAATTTGTTACAGAGGCAGCGATTCCCCTCTCTGAACAATGTTCTTTGTGGGGTGAAGCCGTGCAAAGGCAAATGATGTGTGTCAGAAACATTTCCAGAAACATTGATATGAAGGACTGGGGGATGCACAGTGTCTCAAAAACAAATGAAGGCTGCCCAGATAGCTGCTCCCTGGCAGGCTGAAGTCACAGTTGAAATTCTGGCACTATATTTATCAATATTTTCATTCCCAGCCGCATTTCCTGACATTTATGCCAAAACAAAATTCTGCAAAAGGTCAGAGCAGGACTCAAGTGTTATTAAGTGTGTGATCTAACAAAAGAGCAGATGACTTTCACTCACAGTTGCCTGATCATTCTGTGAACTCACAAACAACAGATCCTGACCACCTCTCCCAGATCCTGGGTGAAATCACCCACGTGCAGGGAGTCAGCACTTTAAATGCATCTAAGCTGCTCCAAAACAGGTCAGAAGGATGGCTTGGACTTTGTCCACCTGCTCTGCCTTCTTTCTTTTGAACAACACAACTTTTGAACTGGCACAACATTGTCCTAAGTGGTGCTTTACACTTTGACAAGATGGTTTCACTCCACGGGGGACTTTGTGACCACCCTCAGACTATACAGACAGGAAATGGGAAAGGATGTCCATGAATTCCATTGATAAACTGAAAAATGAGCTATTCCAGATCCCAGCAAACACCTGCAGAAGCCACAAACTGACCCAGCCCCCAGTGCCTGGATTGCAAGGGCAGCCCCTTCCTTCCACACACCCCAAAAAGTGGGAAAATCTGTGGCTGAACTGAAGCTTCACCTTCTCCATCCCTCTCTGGTGGCTTTGCTCCAAGGCTGCACTTGCACTTCCTTTTCCACAACTACATTTCATTTTATTTTTCCCACATTGCTTCTCAGACTTTGGGGAAATTCCATAAAACCACACCAAAAGCTCCCAATAGCAGCCAGAATTGCTTTTATTGCTGTTTAACACAGTGCTGAATTTAAATGGCTAATGTATATGCCTCTCTCACACATGAATACAAACTGGGGCCTAGCAAAACTTTGTTTTATCAAATTAAAATGCACTACAGCACAAATTTATCGTATCTTTGCTCATAAGTGGTTTTATGCATTTGATTTTTTTTTTTGTCTTTTAGGGTTTTGGCAGTAGATGGAAAGCAATCAAAGCCCCATTTGAAGCAGCCGTGTAAGCAATTCTCATTTACAGAAGACAATGAAAAATTAATGTAAAATGAGTGTAACTAAGTTTTCATAGAAACAACAAAACCACTCAGACATTATCATTTTCAACAGCTGTTTACTGTCTTCATCTACAAAATCACCTGTCAAATTTTACTACTACCTCCAGGGTGGGGAAAAACGCCAACCCCAAGTGCCTCTGTGAGCTAATAAAATGCTCCACTTGTAACACAGATATTGAGGTTCCCTTTCTTTCAATTATAACACTTAGCAGGCATGACTGAGGTGATGTTGAACACCCCCTTCTCCTGCAGGTTTGAATTCTATGTGTTTAATTAGAAGGGAGAAAAAATTCATCCATGGCTGGTGGGCAAAGCTGGGTGTTTTCCTCTCTGGAACATCTGCCTCCTGAGCCAAAGGGGCAAAGCAACATCTGTCACTCCTGGAAAGCTCCAAGACACGACTTTCTCCATGTGAAACACAAACGTGTGAAGGAAGGACAAGGGGGATGACAGCAGAATGGAGAATTCTTGTGGGGGAGTGGGGATTCCTGTCCCAGCACCAGTTTGTTTCAGCAGGGAGCTTGTGAGGGATTTGTTTAGCTGGCAGGGCACACGGAGCTGGTTAATTCCACTCGATGTGTGTGATGGGAAGGGTGCCAAACAAACATCAGAGGGCTCAGGGGCCGTGCTGCTGGCAGCCTGATCCCCTGGCATGGGAACCACCAGGGACAGCCCAACCTTCTGCTGATGGCTGGAGCTGGGGCTGACCCAGCAAGCACAGGGCAGCAGCCCAGGAAAGGCAGGCAGACAGGAGAGACAAACACAAAACAGCTGAATTAACTGTCCTTCACATGCAGAGACTCAGGCTGAACGCTCTCAAAGCCTGGCTCAAGTGCTGCTGCTGTCCCTAATTTCAGATTTAGGAGAGGGGAAGGAGTTAATTATTGAAGGGCAGCTACTGGGGAGTGGGATGCACAGCTCCTATTGACTTCCTTAATGGTGGCAAAATGTGCAAATCCTGTGGACTGTAGCTGAATTTAAATTACAATGATTACAAAATATAAAGCCTAAAAAAGAGGATTTATACATGAGCAGATTTAGCCGAGACACAGACTCCCTCAAGACCTACATTTTGTTTACATGCAAAGCAGACTGCGCCTCCTGAATGCCTAAATCCTGACAACAATTATTTATATATCTCTCCACCCTCCTAACAGGGCTCTGAAGCATCATTCCTGCTGCTAAATGCCCTGGGGAATATCTGCTGGTTATGGGTTCATCCCTATTTTCTGGCCATTGTCCAGCAAACCACTTTGAATGTGTAAACAGCCCCGCTGCCTTCAGAGGGGCTGCTCAAATGATGCACAAGTCCATAAGGACACGATGCTTAAATAGATCCATAACAACAACAGCAATACATTTCTCTCGCTGCTTTCAGACAGGATTTTCATGCCCAGCTCTCGGGAGCACAGAACTATTAACCTATTTCGTGTTATGGGAGCTGGGGGACAGATAAATGAAGTGACTTGCCCAAGGTCATGCAGGAGTTCATGGGAGAAATGAGGACACAAACAATACACCCATGTTTCAGTTGAGTCCTGAGGAGTTTGCAGAGCTCTGCCTACTGTGGGAGGGAGGCTTTGAGTGTTCTGATGTTGGTACAAAGGAAATCAGTGAGTTAGAAAGTAGGAACCAAATATTTTAAAAATTATTTGCATCTACTCTCATGTTAACCAATCCATATCCACCTCATCCAGAAATGTCTGGTGACAGCTTCATTCATGATAAAGCTATGAAATCATAAAACTGAGACTGTTCTTCTACACCCCTGACCCAGCTGCAAGAATAAACTCAAACATGAGCCATTGCTCTAAATTCCTTAAAAAATCTCATTTTTTAACCAACAAACAGTTACTTATAATGGAATGAAAAAAAAACTCTGCAGTGCCATCTTTAACCAAAAATTAGTAGCCACTGTTCAGCACATCCCTGCCTTTCCCTGCAGCTCCAAAAGGCAGCCCCATCCACAGCAGGTCCCTGCATTTCCTCTCTTGTTTTCTCCATCTCAAGCTGTACACACAAATTTGCACTAGGAGGTCCCTATTATGTATGTTACCATTTTACACCTCACTTTCTGGCTCTATTTTAATAAATATAACTTTGCTTTCACGTTTAAGTCTGTTGCAAGATTCTCGTTGGGACGCAGGTGAAATTTCACATTCCAAAGTGTTGGGGTAGCTCTGGGGTTTCCAAGAACACAAGTTCCTTTCAAACTCTGACTGCTTTCAAATGCATCTGCTTTCTCCCAGGCACTGGGAATTCGAGGTCCCAGAAGTTCTGAGAATTCCAATAGGTGTAAGGCTGTTGAAATCACTGCTTTTTTTAAATTTAGGTACTACAAACTATAGTCATCAAAGTATTTATGCATTGCTTCACTTGGCACTGCAAAGCCTAAGTGAAACAGATGGCCAGCTCAGGTTTCCAAAAGTGACTCAGATACTCAGGAGCCCAACTCACACAGGAAGTCAATACCAGTTAATCTTCCAAATGTCAAACGGCACTTTTGAAAATAGCACTTTCCATTACCAGCAAGGACCCGAAACTCTGTGCTTTTTAAATGTTTGCTTTGTACCAAGTAATACCCCAGGCTCCACCTGTCTGGCTTTTCGTGTTCAAAGGACAAGTGAGCACTTGGGTAATGCAGTTTGGTGCAGGCAGGTCCCCAGCAAATCCAGCAGTCCTGTAGCACTGTGGCTTTTTGCTGTAAAGGACACTTTTAGGCAGCAAGCTGAAAGTGGGGAGGAGAGAAGTGGAGTCTAAAGACACCCAGAATTAGCAGCACAGCCTTCCCCTGCTTGTCACAGCTTTGTCAGGGAAGTGCACAGACTGCAACCACCCCACACAAGAGCTCTGATCTTTGGGGGCTTAATCAGTGTTCAGCAGAAATTTAAGGTGAGTGAAGAAGGGCTGCATTAGACAAGCCTGGAATGACAACAGGGCATGGCTGGGGTTTCTCTGCATCCCATGACAAATCAGCCAGCTCTCCTCCATCCAGCCCTGGAGCATGGGCAGAAACAGCACCTAGGACAGAGTGCTCGGGGTTAAAGAGGATGTTCTGCATTCAGGAGATCAACCACTTCCCCCTTCTGACACAGGGCACCTGAAGTGACCCAGGCCAAAGCTCTGCTTGTGATGGAGAGTTCCCAGGCAGCAGCAATTCCAGGATCCAGAGGTCACCTGAGAAACTTCCAGCACATTTCTGCTGCAAACGGGTAATTAATCAGATCAATGTCCTTCCCAGAAATTGACTGGAACTGGAGGGAGAACTGAGCTGAGTGCTTCTGGTATTTTTAACCTGGAATGTCAAGCAGAGGAATAACGGCCATTATCTCCAGTATATATCTTAGGAGAGGGAGAAGTTAGGGAGGTGATTTCTACCCACATCACTAAGTCTCAGAGCAAAATGACAGATGAATGTGAAAACTGGTTTAGAGAAGAGACTAGAGGGAGGCCAGTCCTACAAAGACTTTGAAGGTTAACTTTATACACCTTTAGGAAACTCCGGGAAAACCTGCAAGTTCCAGACTTGACAATCTGCAGGTACCAGCAGAAACAAATTTGGGGTTAGATATCTACATAACCTTGGACAAATGTCAAAATGCAGTCACTGACTGATGGCAATATGGAAACTCTGTTTCTACAGCCTGGTGAGCAGGAATGCACAGAAGGAAGGCAACACCAGGAATGGCATACTGAAAACTATAAAGTTATAAGTGCACAGATCTCCCACTAATAACTTCAATCTTTGTTTAGCACTCTGCCGTTTTCAGTACAAAGAAAGAACCTTACAGAATTAGCCCCAAGAGAAATGTGACTTTCCTTAGAAAAAGAACAACCATTATCCTTTTGAATCCCTTTTGAAGAGCAGTAATTTCAATACTTTCTTTTAAATTTAAGTTACAACTACTTAGCAAAGAGAGAATAACTGTTGACATATCTTTCCGGCATCTAATAATCTCTTCCTTTCACTTAAACTATCCTTTTCCCTGTAGAGGATTATTATCATTGAGCTCTTTGGAGTCTGACAATAATTGAGATGTTTTGGCTATTGGAGTCAGAAGCATTAAGATTTTTAAAAGAGCAATAGAGACATGGAAGACAGAAATTGAAATGCCCAAATCATCTACACTTGATTTTAATGAGAGACAGAAAACTTTTAAAGGCTCAGGAGAGGCTTGGTCTCTTCACTTCCATCCTTCTCAGAGTCCTTCTCCTCACAGCACTCCTGCCAAGCCTGACCACTTGGTGACCCAGCTGATTAGCCCCTGCTTCTTGTTTTTCTTCAGATCCTGGTTGCTGAGACCAGGGACACAGGGTCTGGTGACCCACGCACAGCTCAGTGCTAACCTGCACAGCCTCTGAGCTCTGGAAAAACCTCAGGATGTGAAACCCCAGCCCTGCACTCTGTTCAGAGAAGGTTGGCACCATCAGGAACATGGGCAAGCAGCAGCCAGGGCTCCTGGGAGCTCCACAAACAGTGCTCCAGAGCTGCTCCTTGTCCCTGATCCCACAATCACTCCAGACCCAG
>CM031871.1:7610560-7661839 GCA_018697195.1 Certhia americana
CACTCATGCTCATCCTCTCTCCCCAGTGTCTCCACCAGGATTTTGGCTGCCAGTCTCCAGTAAGAAAACCAGCACTGACCCACTGAGGAGGTGGAAACAAGAAGGGGCACCCAAGGATCCCAACTGTGCTCTGTACGTGTGAAATGAGGGGGTTCTGCTCTTGGGAACAGGGAAATGTCCCCAAGGCACCACAGAGCAGGCTGGAGTCCTACAAAAAGGAGTTGGGGGCTACCATCAGCTAAAAGCTCTCCAGTTTCAGGGGCAAGAACCTCGGCACTCCAGTGCCTTGGAAAATTCCATCTTTCCCTGCTTAAGGTGAAAAACCAGCAGCAACTATAAAACTGAAGGGTTTACACACTTCCCTGAATGTGATTTCAGCGATATCTGGAATAGGTCTAATAAAAAGGCTAAAGAGAGTGGGAGCTGTTAACAATTAGTGACTCATTACATGTGTAGATGCTTAAATAGCAGCATTTCCAAATCTTGGAGCGTACATACTGTAAATCTTTCATGTAAAGGATTTGCAGAGAAAGGAATCCTCAAACCCTCTTTAACATCTTCAGTGGAACAAAAGATCTTTCTGTACACTCTCTGACATTACTCAGGAAACAGCAAATTATCTGACTCAATTGGCTCATGAGTAAAAGAGCACGCAGCAATTAACTCCTTAGAAACCAAATCCCCCTTTGAGAGGATTTATTATTATTATTTTAAAAACCCATGAAATACATAATAAAATAAGAAATGCAAGAATTTAGAACTAAGCACGGAAAAATATAAGAAAATGTAAGAAAATATGTAAGATGGAAAAGAAAAATAGTCTTAAATGTAAGAAAAAATTCCCATGGAGGGCTGAGCTACTCAGCAGTCATTAACATTACAAAGGGATGAAGTCTCCAACAATCTAAGTAATCTGAACAGATAAGTTACCCACCACAGTCCACAAAAGACGTGGCTTCAAAGTAGGCAGGATTAATGGCCTTGCTTCCTGGCAAAATGAAGTCATGCTTGTGTATTTGTGAATAATTTTCCAGAAGGCAGGAACAGCTATAATAGAGCCTGATAAATACTTCAGTCAGCTGCTTATTCCTCACAGGCTGGGGTTTATCCTGAGAGCATCACTGAAACCAGGGCTCTGCTCTGTGTCTCACGTGTACATGGGGACCTGGAAACTGGAAACACACAGGAAAGATGGCAAATAATAATGAACAGAAATGACTGGCTGTGCTTTGGTGGTTAAAGCATCTCAACATGAGAGGTGTGGGTGATGCCCAAACTCTGGGCCCTGGGAGGACTCTTGCTCATGCACATCCATGGGGTGTGCCCTTGTTCCAGGGTCAGTGTGTGACCCAAATGAAAGATCTGTATTCCCACAAACACACAAGTGTTAAAGCTGATGGACGTTCTCTCTGCACTTCACTGACTCAGGCTCCAAATTCAAAACCTGCTTATTTCTTTCTGTCCTCAAAGCTGGGTCTTAACTCCTGTTGTCAATTACAGACACATCTCTTCAAAATCAGTTGCTGAGGTCAAAGCAAAGCCAGGGAAATCAGGAATCCTCTGGGAGCAGATGGTGGTGAAGAGTTCATGCTCTTCCAACATTTAAAAAGTCAGAGCCCATTTATGCACAGCACATAAAAGCCACTTGCCCTCGAGTGTGCTGGGTTTGCTTTTAGTGCACTCTGTTCTATGACTCTGGGTATCTTGTGGGATTTTTTTTGTTTAATAAACCCACACGATGAATTAATGTGTGATCCACAGTGAACCACAACAAATCTCTACTGATTTGCATCACTGAGGGCTGCGACAATTACATCATGTTTGATGACTTTGTGTTTCATCTCACCTCAGCAACTCCACCAGCTCCAGAAATACTGAAGGGAACAGGAGAGGCTGCCTGTCAAAATAATTAACACAGCTTTGATTAACAGAACATGGCAACAATCCCCTTCTTGGGTGGTTCCGGGGGTAATGTTAGCAAAATGGAGTTTCTGGCCAATTCTGAGTGATCAAGTCCCCTGCATTTACCATGACATTCCCAGGTTAACTTTTCCAGCAGTTCTGTTGGGAATTTGCCCTGCATTTGAACAATGTTTATCATTAATGTACAGGAGTTTTACAGCTGGTGAGGAAATCACAGCAGGCATAACCAAACTGTGGAACTGCACACGTACAGACAGCCAAACATCCACAGCAATGAAAGGTTCAACTTTTGAGTATTCCTTCCCAGGCTCATTAAATCTCTGGGCATTTCTCAAGATAAAAATTGACAAATAGCATCTCCAAGTGGAGAGCCTCACCATGCTCCTGCACTGTCTCAGTCATGACAAAAAACGCCACAGGAAATGATAATCACATGCAATTAAAGCCTCCAAACCCAAGTGAACAATTGCTAAACTAACCAGAGAGATTCTGTTCCTTTGGGGATTGTCAGTGCTACTTGCTGAGCTCTGATTTGGCTGAAATCTTGTTCCAGTGGAGTGCAGCATGCAGATCATACACATCACAAATTTCTTTTGCTCAGTACATTCCAGTGAATGAATTCCATGCCACACAGCCACTGTGAACTACTCTGGCTAAAGAGAACAGATGTAAACATTGAAATTCTTGTCAGCTGGCCCATCAGTAATGCTTTGGTTGACAGGACACCTTGCTTTCCAAACCATCTGATGGCATTGCTAAATATGCCAGTCTCATTAAAAGTAGTTGAAATAGGGATGAATTCAGTGTCTGAGGTCACTTGAGTACTCTGGCAGAGTCATTATTGAATTTCTCCCAGTGTGATTACAAAGAGTGCGTGCTCAGTCCATTAATCTGCAGCATGGAAACCAAAAATCAATGGGGTGCTACTTCAAACTCCTTTTTGTAATAATTACCATTATGTATGAGGGTGTACACGTGGGAGGGGAGTGTGAAAGCTGTTGTCACAGCCCAGGATGGAAAAGAGATCACCTGGTTTTCTGAGCTGTACACCAGAGAGGAGAAATGAGAAAAGAGACAAAATTCAGTCTAAACTTGGGCTGAAATTCAGTCTGCAAAGGAGATTTTGCCATTTGCTTCAATGAAGCCAACATTTCTTCCCTGGAAACGTAACTGGGACTGAACTTCCTGGCAAGCCATCAGGAATTCAGCACTGATCGACCCAAAAGCCTCTCTACAACAAATATCTCAGTTTTCTTTAATAAACTCCCTTCTCCAGGGAATTACTGGTGTATCAGTAACAGAGTAACAGCAAAACTGAAGGATTTTTTTGTGAATGCCCAGGGAACAAACCCCTCTACCTTGTTTCAGTGGATGTAGACTGATTTAAACTAGTCCTTGACACTCCTCATCCTGAGCCTTCAAAGCAACAGGGACTCCTCACAGATTTTTCCAAGGAAAACTATTGACTTGCCTTGCTTAAGGAAAAAGTGCATCAAAAACCATTAGCAACTTTTGTATGATACTGCTACTCTCATTTCATTTTTCATTCCTTGTTTTGAAAGCACTACTGAAGGATGTGCTTACAGATCTTAACATTGTCCACAACATCTACTCAAAGAAACAGGAGTCCAGGGACTTATTTAGCCAGGATTTGACCTTTTTTTGTGGAATTCAGACATTTACCACCTTTCAAAAGAGCAGCCAGGCTCTCCCCCTGTTAAGCTTTCAGGAAATGCAGAGAATTCTCTGTGTCCCCACCAAGTCACCAACAAACCTCAACTCAGAGCAGGTGATTTGTACAAGCCCTTGACACAGAGCAAGACAAATCCAACACTGATTTACACTTCAGGGACTGTGGCTGCCCAGCTCTGAAAATAAAAGGCTGCCTTTTAAAATGTCAGTATTTGCTGATATTCACCATGAAGTGACACTGAAAAAACCCAAGATCTTCTGTCATTCCCAGAATGTGACATCCCAGAGGTCTCCCTGCAGTCTGAGCTGTGGATAAATTATGATTTGCAAATGATGAGTTACAGAAGCCAACAGAGGCTCACCTCTTTCAGGTGTGAGTTGTGTGGAGAACTGCGATGAGCTCTGAGACAAGACAGTTCTTTAAACTACAGGAATTGCTTTTTCTGTAACAGGCAGAGATTTTTTACTTCCTAAGCTTGTAAAAGGCCATGTATTATCCCTGCTTTACTGTTTAAAGCGTGCAAGGGGAGTTGAGTGGAATCCATCCTCAGAGAATGTGAGAAGCCATGGGTTCTGCTGAGCTGTGCTCTGTCCAGCTTGAATTACACGAGAGTTGTGTTTGCCAACAGAGCTCCCAGGCTGGCAGTGTTAGCAGAGCAATAATGCTGCTGCTGGGGCCTGTTCCCAGCTATACAACAAATTCCTCTTACCTGTGCCAGCCTGCACAGGATCCATTCAGGTATTTGCAGGCAGAGACAGAGAATTAACCAGCTAAGGATGGGATTTTGGCAGTGTTTGTCACTTGCTGGGACCCTGCTGCATGTCATACAGACAATGAGCCTGCAGACTGCTCAGGGGACATGGAGAAAGTCCTGGAGAGCTGCAGGATGAGAGCCCAGCAATTCCCCTCAGCTGTCTACAAAAACAACTGGAGAAGAGCAGAGTTTTCTGTGCCTGAGATGAGAGGGTCTCAGAAAAGCAAACACACCTGGACTGATGCACCAGCATCACCTGGCAGATGAGCCCTTCCAGCTGTGCTGTGTTTAACCACCCCTCAACTGCAGGTTTGTGAGGAACTCACTGAATTACACACGCGGGGCAGCTGGGGATTGAACTTCATGGTCTGAAGCAGCAGGACAGGCAGGAATGGGGACTGCAGGAGCCCATAGTACCAGCAGCACATCCCAAAATCCTCCCAGCCAGCACTTACCAACTGGTTTTCTAACCATCCTTGCTTAACTTGTATGATTTACAACAAGGATTCAGCATTTATGTAATAATTTTCCACTTGTTCCATAGAGCAGTCCCTGTTATTATACAACAAAAGAAATACTGATTTTTATCAATACTTCAAACAGGCAGTCACACATCAAACCAAAGTAACTTTGATTGGAAGAGTAAATCTCAGTAAGCCAGTGCAGAAACAAATGGTTCAGCTGTCTAATATATTGTGTTTTATGGAAGGAATGGAAAGGTTTCAGATAAATGGTGCTACTTCACCACTGTTAGCTGGTCAGCTGTGACTGATCTGACAGAGACACGAGATGGAAAAAATATTTAAAATAATCTGTCTTTTACGATATTGTAGCTGGCTTTCTAGAGGTTTCCTCACCAGTTTTAAGTGTCCTTAGCTCAGAGGTGTTTTGTTATTACAAAATTCCTCAAGCAGCAATGGCACAGAGGACTTACATGTGTAAGAAACACACTTCAATTTGCTTCGCCAAATACTAACAAAGTTCTTATTCACTTTATTCTTGAAAGGTTTGGCTTTTGGCACTTTTTCCTAATTTTTCTCCATTCTTTATTGCCTGACTGATTTATTTCCTCTGCTGTGAAAGTTCCAGAGGAAAGCAGAGTTGCTTGGCAGCGTGGTGTGGTATTGCTGAACTCAGCTGTTTGTGGCTCTCAGCAGATGTTTCTACTTCAAAGGCAGGGTGAGAAAAAAAAATAAAAAATACACACGCACAAATTCCTCCTCCCCAATCCTGCATCTTTTGTCTCTTATCTTCCACTGCCTCCAAATCACAAGGAAGGCTCCGTCACAATAGCTGCTAAACCATCCAAACAGTGTCACACAAAAATCAGAGCTGACCTTGCCCCAAAGCAGATTTAAAGTGCACAGAGGAAATGAGCAGAAGTGTCAGCCCATGAATGGGCTGCATCAGAAGATTCCTGTGGATAACTCCACTGTGAACTGCAGGTTATTAAAATGGGAGAACTGGGGATGGCAGCAGAAGGGGGCAAAAGATGCCAGTGGGATGGGGCAGCTTTTCCTCCTGCATCTTTCAGGAGTGTTTCAGAACACCTTCCCAAGCCTAAGTGAAAGCTGAAAAGCAGACTGTGTGTTTGCAGGTCACCCTTAAGAAATTATTACCTTGTCAGAGAGTCAGAAAATACTCTGACCCTGGCCATCAGCAGTTACAGTTATTATTGAGCCTGTCTATCAATCTGGATGGATGGAAAGCTCTTGCCCCATTATTCCATGATTGCACATCCATTCAGTTTGTGTGGGCTGTGCTCTATTTACATTATAATGAAATAAAACAGTATATCCAACCTGCCTGGAAAGCAGGGCAGCTCTCTCAGCAAGGCTGGGTTACTGCAGGCATTGACTGAGCCTCCAGCATTTGGTTTTATAAGCGTGGAAAAAGCTTTTCCAAGCTATACAAATTTGCTGTACAAACAGATTTGATGCTTTCATTTGGGCAAGAAATATACGAAGAACACCCTTTCTCTTGGAGCTTCAGCCTTTCTCCTTCCCAACACACCCAGGAACTGCAAAGTAGATTAAAAAAAAATAAAAAAAAGAGGAATTATTTCACCTGAAAGTTCTGTAGATATCATGGACAGATCTCTTCAATGCATTTTCTTATCTCATCTTTACTAATTCATTTATTCTCTTAGATAAAAAAACTCATGGGCATGCCTTACTCCTGGCTCATATATTTTTAGTTATCTATGAGGATTACTGTAGTATTTTTTGAATGGTCAGCACTAAGTCTAACGGTGGTTCTGTTGAAATCCAAACAAGAAAATTCCTTCCAACAGCACGTAACAGCTGACCTTCAAAAACCTCACGTGAGATTATCACCCCCTGCTTTGAATTTCCAGCAAAGAAGAGAACATTGGGAGATATCTGATCAGGAAGAAAATACTTTGCAGTTATTATCCTGCCCACCACTCGTGCAGAGACAGTTTGTTTTCTGAGTTTGTTTTCTGTTGGACAGGAGGAGTTGCTGCTGCTGAGCAGGGGAACACAGTTTGTGCTGGATGCTCAGGTTTTTGTGTCTGCTCTCCCAGCACTGCTGGGTTTGGCAGGGCTGGGGCAGCTGCTGCAGGAAACCCACACAGCCCCGTGTTGCTGCCATGACAATTGCTCCAGTTATCTCAAATCGTGTCTTTCTGAACTTGCATTACTGAGAGGAGTGAGCAGAAAGGGCCCTTCAGGCTCTGGAAGTGCCCTTGTCCACCAGGGCTCCCATGGAATTCACTTTTCCAGCAGAGTGAGGGCTGCCTGTTATCCCTCAGGGTACACATGGTTCAACAAGCTGCCCTGATCCCCCTGGCCACAGAGAGGTGTAGGACACAAATATTGCCTCCCAAGGGAGCTGTGCAGACACTCAGACACTGCAGCAGGCAGAGAGAGCCCAGCAGCATCCTCCTTCCCACAGCAGCTCCTCCTGAGAGACACCACAGACATCCCTCAGCCTCCCTCCCTGCTCAGGGCTTTGATGAACACTGCTGACATTCAAAGCAGCAAGAGAGGAGCCATATGAAAGGCTCCTTTGGGAAGGCACCTTCTAACCCCAGCCTTGTGTGCCCTAGAAAAGATATTGTTCCAGGGTGCAGCTGGCTGATCCTCAGCCGTGTGTGCAGATGTCCGGCGTGTCTCTGGCACCTCTCCTGCACACTGCAGACAGCTGTGCCCTCATCTGGCCTGGAGCAGGCAGCCCCACAAAGAGAAACCTCCCCGTGTAAGGACAGCAGGGCAGCAGAGGTTATCTGGGAAACCAGAGGAGAAAGCAGGGAGGGTTAGGATGGGGAGAGCAGGGAGGGATAGGATGGGGAGAGAGCAGGGAGGGTTGGGATGGGGAGAGAGCAGGGAGGGTTAGGATGGGGAGAGAAGGAAGGGTTAGGATGGGAAGAGAAGGGAGGGTTGGGATGGGAAGAGAAGGGAGGGTTAGGATGGGAAGAGCAGGGAGGGTTAGGATGGGGAGAGAGCAGGGAGGGTTAGGATGTGAAGAGAAGGGAGGGTTAGGATGGGGAGAGCAGGGAGGGTTGGGATGAGTAGAGCAGGGAGGGTTAGGATGGGGAGAGCAGCAGGTGAAGGCTCAGCTGGAGCTCCTGCTGCACTTCTGGACAGCCACACACACATTCCCACGAGGCACTGGAAGCACACAGATGCTCATCAGCACAAGAATGACTCACTGGAAGCTCCCAGGGCTGCACCAGTCACTTGCCAGCAGCCTAAAAGGCTGCACTGAAATGTGCACAGTGCTTTGAACAAAGGGCCAGAATCAGGGACTTGTTGAGGTTGGGAGACTTTCAATTAAGGTCGTTGAGTCCACCCATTCACCCAGCACTGCCAAGTCCATTATCAAAGCACATCCTCAAGCACCACATCCACTTGTCTTTCCAATATTCCAAGGACACTTTCCCTGGGCAGCCTGTTCCAGTGCTTGACAACCCTTTCAGTGGTGAAGTTTTTCCTCATATCCAATCTAAACCTCCCATGGTGCAATTTGAGGCATCTTCTCCTGCCCTGCCTGGGCACACAACTGGCTCAAGTTCAGCCAGCTGCCAACAAACTCCTCCAGGCTCTTCCAATTTTCCTTGAATTATGGAGAATTATTCATTCTGCTCAGCTGAGGGCATTTGACACCTCAGCCTTTTCCTCACCCTTTGTCACGATGCTTCCCCCCACACCCAGGGAAGAATGGAGATTCTCCTGAGCTCTCCTTTGTTCATATATCTATATATAATGCCTGCTCATATGTGAATTTCTCATAAATGAATGGAAATTGTTTCTGTTTCATGGTTTAATGGTGTAAGACATCCACTCCTGGTGTCTTCCTCCCAAAGTACCTCTACAGTTTGTACAGCTCAGTCCCTGCAGACACAGATGTGACCTCCTGCAGAACTGTACAAGTTCCCAAGCACCTACAGCAGTGGCATGTGCCATCTCAGCTCTGCTCCTACCTCAGTTATCAGTCAAAAGGATAAACAACTGGCACGAAAAACTCCTGACCCACGAGCACTAAACCCCTGAATCCTGTGAGAATCGTGCTCTCTGCTCGGGCTGCAAGGTTTTGAGGTCACCACTGCCACTCTGCTGAGCTCTGCAAACCACTCTGACCCAAAACTGCCAGGGCAGGATGACCCAGATTCTGAGATAATTAATAACATCTACCCTGCTCAGAATGTGTGACTACTCTTGTCTGTTCACATCCTGGGCACAGACTGGCTGTGTTCTGGTACAGGCAGACACACTCCACATGGCTCACACTTTTTCAAGCCTGACTCATGTTGTACATACACACTTTACTTTTGTTTTTCAATCACAAGGGAATTTATTTCACTGACATCCCTTGGCAGCATATGGTGCTACCAGACAGAGCAGAATTGCACAGAATTGCAGCGGCTTTGTTGCTTTCCTCCACGTGCTAATGATAGGAAACACAGCCTGCTAACATCATCACTGCCTCCACGTGCATGCAGCCAGTGCTAAAAACCAGCCAGGACAACCCCAACCCAGCAGAACGTGTGTGCACACGTGGTGACAGGGAGAGAGTGACTGTGACACGGCCTGAAACATCACCACAACATCTGGAAGCACTCTTCCCCAGCCTGCCTCTTCATCAGACAGATGGCTGCAGAGCCCTGAGCCCACAGCCTCTCAAAAGGTTCAAGGCCAAGAGGATGAAGTGCTACATCACAGCAGTTTTCCATTATGTCAGCTTCTCTGCATCTCTCTGTTCTCCCACACTCCGTTTCTCTGCACGGCTGACAGAAATCCAAAGCTGTTCCCCACTAACAAAATGCCACAGCCAGGGGCAGGAATGTCATCCTGAGAGCAGGCTGAGGGCAGTGATGCCTTAGGTTTTAACTATTGTATTTTTTAGACTCTGTGCTGTTTTGGTGGGCAGTTTTAGGTTTCATATTCAGTGTTGCTGAGCTCTCTTCACAGTGTCGATAGACAAAATAATTCCTTCTCTAGTTTGATACCAAGGACAACTTTCAAGCCCAAGAATGAAAACAACAGTGAAGTGAAAAGAAAAACGAGGAGGATGGAGCTCCATAACCTGGAGCTGTGGTTGGACAATTGATTCTAATGTGCTGATGGACCAGAACTTATCAAAGTGTGATCCCTCGTGACCCAGTGTCCATTTTGTGACCACTTTGGGGCATCTTGGGTGTGGCCCAGCTGGACTCTGCATGGCCCAAGTGAACCCACTTTTAATAAATCCCTGCTTTATCCTTTGCCCTGTCCAGTCTCTGTTCCAGCTCAGCCTCCAGAAGGCAGCAGCAGCTGGTTCCAGGACACAGGTTTGCAGGAGCAGGAGGAGTTAGGGCTGGGTCACACTCAGTTCTGAGCTCCTGACACTCAGTTCAGGATGCTCTGGTGCTTTGGCAGAGAAGCCAGCCCAAGGAATTCCCTGTACCCTCCTGGCTCTTGCCCTTCATCTGCCTCTCCCATCCCACAGCTGGTAAAAGTCTGCTAAACTGAAATTTCCTATATTGAAAACAGACAATACATATAACCCTTGCTCTGCCTTGGAACAGCTCTCCTCCCCTGAGTGACAATCCAGAATAAACTACCCAAAAACCAGGAGCCCTTGCATTGGGGCTGCTCTCAGGTGAGTGTGGCACCTCAGAAATCTACCACAGGAACATTAGGCTGGAACCAGATGCACTACTGAGAGATGGAACTGGTTCCAGTAGTAACCAAAAATATCCTTTTGTCTACCCCAAGCACACACATCAAATCTCCAGAAGCAGAAACAACAAAAGAAAACAAGCAACCAAGCAGTTGTCTAAGCCTTGTTTTCACTAATCAACACTGTTGTTATCCTCATCAATAGCTACTTAAATCTCAGCAGAAATTGCATTATGAGGCACACAAACATTGCTGATTTCAAGCTGTTGGCAGTTACTTGCCATAGTTGCAAAGTCTTTTTGAATAATTTTAAGCTAAGCTCTGCCTCCTGGCTTTAGCACCACAAAGTATTTCTTAAAAAAGTAAAGAAGCATGATGACCCACTTAAATTCTCAAAAGGTAATGGTAAACAATTACTGATGTGATGTTTCTAAAATATCTCTTGTGTTCTATTATTTAGATAATGTGAAAGATGTATTAGCTGCTGTTGCATTCAGAATCAAACTGCTTCTTTCAAAGTGCTTACAGTCTAATTATATCCATACACTAATGACAGAGAAACGTGCAAGAGAGGAAAAGCTGGATACAAAAATGAGTATTTTTATTGAATCTGGGCACTTGTCTCTTGGGGTATGAAGGGGAAAGAGTGCAATGGTTCTCCATTGCAGCAGGGAGCAAACACAGTGGAAAACTCCTTCTACTACATAAATTAAGCAGTGTATTTCTGAGCTGGCTGAGTTTGCTGCAGGGAGGATGAGCCAGTGCTGCTGCAGGAACTGCAGAAATGCACCTCACACCCTCAGTGACCTCAGTACAGACCTGCACATCCCCTCCATGACATAAACTGCTGCCAGCAAGAGAAGAGCTGGTGGCAGCACAGAAAATCCCCACTAGGGACTCACAATTCTCCACCAAATTAAATTAGCTTAATAGAGTATTTGTGCTCTGTGCAGAGGGCTCCAAGTGACACTGAGAAACTCAGGAATGCCCACTACACCTTGTGCTTTCCCTCAGGTTTCCCTACCCAGCTCTTCCCTGTACACAAACACTTCACTCAAACCAAGGCTCATCACGCTTTCAGAAGACAGCAACTATTTACATGCACAAATGAGAGAGGCATTAATTAAAACATTGAGTTTTATTTGCATAATTAGTGCCAAAAATATTTTTATGGGTTAATTAGACTTCATGCAAATTGGATTGAGGAGGTTTAATTTGGGGTTTGATAACCTGACTATTATAGTTCTGCAGTTGCAAATCTGCTTGGAGCTACATGCTGTTCTAAAGCTATGTCCTCCTCCCTTTCAAACTGGTTTAGTTTTTACTCCTGGCAGCCTCAAGTGATTTTTCCTTTCCCTTTACCAGTCCTGAGGTGGGTTGACCCTGGTTGGATGCCAGGTGCCCACTAAAGCAGCTCCATCTCCCTCCTCCTCAGGGAGGTAAAAATAGGATGGAAAGCTCAGGGTTGAGATAAAGACATGGAGAGATCAACAACCAAGTGGAAATACATTGACTCAGACAATCAGCTCGTCAGGAGCTGCTCATGGCAAGAGGAATTTTTAAAATTTACAGATATTTGAGCACAGAAAACAGAAGTTAGAAACTGCTCAGGTTCTCTGTGCCTGAAGGTGCAGCACAAAGCAATAACCAGCCCAGCATCCACCAAAGATTTCCTGACACTCCTGCATGAGCCCAGCTTTGTGGTTAACAATAATCACAGAGCTGGGGAGGTGTCTGCATACAGTGGGGAATTCTCTGCATGGACTGATCCACAGCAGCACTGTGAGAATTCATTAGGACACCTGGGAAGGACAAAACAATTTCCACTGAAAATGCACAACTGTACTGCAAGCTGTGGAAGACAAAATCCTGCTGATGGAGAAAGCCCTGCCTGTGGAACAGCCAGACCAAGTCCCTAAAAACACAGCAAACAGGGAGACAGGCACTGGCAGCCCAGTGCTCCCCACAGGGCTTTACCTCACCCAGCAGGCCAAAGGAACCTCCAGTTCTGGAAAAAACAAGTGTTTTCCAAAGGGGATTTTCCTGTATGACACACTGGGAGGTTGGAATTACCCTGTACAGTGGAAGAGTTCACTGCTGGCTCCATGAACCAGCCACAGAGACTGTGACATGTTCAGAGAAACAAGGTCAAAACTATCAAGCCGAAAACAAATCAAACGTTCAGTAAAATCCTTTGAAATTAAGAATATTCATATTGCTGCCAAAATGATACCAGCCCCCAGCCCAAATGTAAGTCTGTTCTATTGATTTTTTTTTTTTCATTTGAACTGATGGATTTTATTACTCATTACAGATCAGCAGATGGTACCACAGTTAACCTGAGTGTCTCCAGATTTCCAGGCTGCAGGTTTAATAGCTGTGAGCAGTGCTAATATGAGCCTGAAGCCTTTCAAGCCCTGAGTGGTATCATGGACATAAATGAGTTTAATGTGGCGAGAAGATGAGGTTTCATACCTGTTCCTTGAACTTGGGGCTATCCTCTGACAAATAACTGTAGTGGTCGAGTGCTTGCCACCGTTGCCCACCTCTTGTTTCACGTCCCACTGCCGGGGGTCACTTGTCCTTGCACCCAGAATGTTCACACCTTTCTTCACCTTTGCCCTGTTGGAAACAGCAATTGGGAGAGGTTTACAAGCCTCACTCAGGACTGGGATCTTTGGGTGCAGCTCAGGCATGGGAATCTCAGCAGATCAGTTTTGAGGTAAGTATGAGATGTGCTTCAAATCCTGCAGTAAATAAGAGAGTGATGTCATGAACATCCCACATTTTTTTGGACAGGGCCTTTTTATGTTCTGCCAACAGCAGGCTGGAGTTAGGTGTCAAACTGAACCTGTAGAAAACCTGCACTCAAGGTTCTTTTCTCTATTCAAGCAATTTCTTTTTTTTCTAAAGAGAAGCTTGACCCAACACAGAAGACTCTGGAATATTTGTCTGTATCAAGACAAAATTGTGCCTCATCATTGCACAGAGGAACGCTCCACTGGAGCATTTTTAATAACCCATTTTTATTTTAGATTATATTCTTCTAGGTATCAGTGGACACGCTGCTGCTCCTCGGCCTGATAATTTTCTCTTTCCTACAGATTCCCAAGGAAATTTCTGTTTGAAATCTCCAGGCTGGCGAGAATGCATCTGTTGGCAAAGGCAAGGCTTTATAATCCAGGGATGTTCTTCTAGGATGCAGATTTCTGCCACTCTGTTTTAAAGTTTACTGTATTTATCTAGTGATGCTAATAACATCAGCAACAACTGCGTGGAAGGTTAATTACAGAACACTTGCTAATTAAAGAGAGCTTGTACAAAGAACTGCCAACCAAGGTGTTGTTTGGGTGCAGAATGTTGAACTGCTGGTGCTCAGCTCCATCACAAAGCACCAGGACTGGGGAGGAGGAGGAGTGAGGCAGCCCTTCTCTTCTGAAGGCAGAGAGGGACAAGAGGAGGAGGAGTATGTGGGGAGGAAGATGCCCCTGAGGTGTCCTGAGGGGGAAGATGCCCCTGAGGGGAAGAAGGGGAAGGTCACCACAGGTCACCACAGCCTCTCCCTGCAGTGGCTTCACCACAGCACAGAGGCTAAACTTAAAATCACAGTTTCCTAAAATATTTATGCAACACAAAGTGTTAGTTACTGAGCAGAAATCTAGCAAGACGCTGGTATCCTCTTGACATTTATGAGGACTTGGCACCTAAGTTTCTTTAAAAAACTGGTCTTTTTGTACCTTCAGCCAATAAAACACTCCAAAGTTGTCATTAGGAATGACTGAGAGTACCTGTCTTCTTGCAGTTTTTCAACAAAACACAATTAATTTAAGGTATTGAAAAAGTAAAGTGGTTTTTTTTTTTTCTTCTCAGTATAAAAGCATAAATGATTAATTCTCTCATTTGTAACATGAAACACCATGGAGCTTTGGAGAATCCTGTCTTGCTCTTGTAAAAGTAGCCTGATGAATCTCTCGTGCCTTCAGCTGAATTACTCAGAAGCAAAAACAGGAAGGCAAAGGAAGATCAAATTCATTCCTGAAGGTTCATTAAAGCTTTAAGTCCCATTGAGTTTTCCAGTATATTACAGTTCAAATAAATGAACAATAAATATATAAATAAATGTTTCAGTATTTATAAAACACTCCTGCCTATCTTGAAGCTGTGTAAATCCAGCAGTATTTCTGTGGCAATCTGTGTTTTAGGAGATGTTTGGATGTATTTAAGGACACTGCAATTTAGCAACTGGAGAGAAGTAAAAACTCATTGTTTAGACTTTGTTCAGGCTCTGAAATGACAAAACACCACTCAAAATGAGGTTCCCATGGTTTGAATTCTCAGCAGAATTACAATTCTGTCAGCAGCTGCAAATTGCTCTTTCCACCATGGAGCTTGACACAGTCAATACCTGGGCTCCTGTTAATTAGGGTGGACATTGTGCATGGCCAAGGTTAGTGGTCAGATACACTGCCAGAGGACCAGACCATGGCAACAATGCCATTTTGTTAATTAACTACAGGATGGGGCATTAAGTTGAGTGGTTTTCACATATGCCATTATAGAAAGCCCATTAAAAAAAATTCCATCCCAGGGTAAAGTAGGTTATGTTTAGTGAGAAAAATCAATGTTGTGATTGCACTTAGGACTGGAATTAGGGTATGAACACCCAGAAGATTGAACCTCCAAAATAAATATGCAGAAGCACAATTTGCAACCCTCCCTCTAAAAAGGGCATTGAGTTTTACATAACAAGGTCAACGGATGCATCAGAATTAAGTCAGGAAGAACTGAGCCCCACACATTTCCAAATGCAATCTGTACACATATGCTACAAATGTTTTCACTCCAATATTTATTTACTTGCTGTTTGAGTGCTAGCAAGGAAACTCTATTTAATTACTTACCACAGATTTGTTGACCTTGTTGGATGCCTGTGATTAAGTATTCATTTTTAAATCAATAGTGCCAACTTCATACATAAAAATTTCTAAGTTATACGACCTCAATAAACCCCAAGACCGAGGATCTGGAGGCCAAATGACTCGACAGTCTCCTGTATTTGCCCACTTAACCTCAGATTATTTACAAATTTACTGTGTTTCCTTCAGACTGGTGGAGAGGGCAAACAGCCGAAGTATTCCAGGTTTCCTCAGTGTGAGGTTCCCCACTGTAGCTGGGCAGTTCTTTGCCTTTTCTGCTTATCCACAAGGAGATGCTGTCCTCACACAGAGCTCCACGATCTGTCAGCTTGGACTTCCACCCAAAAGTGCAGCCAAAATCTTCCCCTCTTAATAATTTAAACATAATTTAATAATTTACATTATTTTAAACAATCTCCTGGCAGTGTCACTAAATCACCCCAAACTCAATATGCACAAAACCTAAGGGCAGCAGCTCAGGGTGATCATCTGTGTGCTGGAAGCACAGCTTTTGATCTCCTGACAAAAAAAGCAAAGCTTGAATGGAGAGATGGAACACAGCCCATCCTTGAGAACAGCCCAGAACAGCAGAGGTCAGCTCCAACCCTCCCTCCCCCTGAATGGGGTTCCAAACTCTCTGAACACATGGCAGCCAGAACACGGGGAGATTTTCTTGCTTGAACTTCTGAGGTTATTAATTCATAGCACAGGAAATCTCTGCCTCAGCTTTGTCTCAGAATAACTGTCTTTAAATCTCTCAAACGCAGAATTAAAAGATTCTGCAGGCATGCAGAGCAAGCAGCACCTCAAAGATATTACAGAGAGTCTCCAGCAGCTTACCTAGGAATCATTACTTAATTTGTGTCGAGACCAAGTAAAAGCCTTTATTTACTCACACAATCACACAGCAAATGTGCAATTTCCAAGCAAATATTTCATTTTCTACTTGAAGCTTTCAGTTATACGCAAAGACTTCCATTTAGCACCTCATCTCCCTAACATGTCAAACCTAGAAATGAAACTTCTAATTAATGCATTCGGATCAATTGCAGATGAAAATCTAATTCTTCCATTTCACTATCCTCAAATTTAAAGAAATGTCAGCAGTATTTAGATATAATACTGTACAGCTATTAAAGACAGCAACCAAAAGGCAATTGAATCAGCAACAGCCAGAGCTGGAGATGTGACTTATGATTTAAGGAGCTCAAGTTATAGCTTCCTATTTAAATTTAAATGTTAATCTGGCAGAACTGCTATGGCCATAGAAGGGTTCTGCTACCTGCAGCAGTGTTACAGAGAGGGCAGATTGCTGAGTGCTCCAAACAGCTCTTCCCAGGTAGGATTTTGCTGATGTGTGCTAATGCCAGAGAGCATCACCTCCCTCACTCCAGAGGAATGCAGATCCAAGTGGAGCTGCTGTGTTAGGGACACGGAGATGCTCGGGAAGGCTCGGAGGCTCCAGGCAGGCTGGCAGCACAAGGAGCTGTGTGGGTTCCTGGCAGCATCAATCAGAGGCTGGTTGAGCTGTGGCTGGCTGCAGGATGAGGGAAGCAGCAGTGCCAGTGCCTGGGAAGGGCAGAAGTGGTGGCAGGAGAGGGAACAGGTACCTCTCACCTGGGGTCCCACTGCACTGCACAGTTTGCACAGCAGCTTGGGCAGACAGGGCTGCTCTAAGGGATAAACAGCTCCATCAACACTAAATTCCTACAACCAGTGAGTTTCACAGCTGCCCAGACTCAAAGCCCTCTGTGTCCCCTGAGGCTGGGGTTATTCCCAGCCCTGCATCCCAATGCTCCCAGTAAACACCACACTGTGCCCTGGTGTGCTGGGATCCAGGAGCAGCCTGGCTGCAGGGCAGGGCAGGGCACTGCTCCCAACCTCTCCAGATCACACCTTGCTGTCCAAGCGAGGATCCCAAACACAAATTCGGGGGCAGCTGCAGCTCGGGCTGGGCTCCTGCCCGCGGCTGTCCCTGGTCACTCCAGCTCCCAGAGGATGCTCCACAGTAAATCCTCGGATCCTCGCATCTGTCAGGCTGGAGCTTCAACTTAACAAATGCTGACCCCTTTTGGTCAGTCTTCTCCGGAGCCTCGGTGTTTCTCGATGCTCTTTGTTAACCCTCTTTTAGAAAGCCTTGACTGTTCTGGCTACAAAGGTCACAGGGACTCTCCTGAATCCCAGGGAAGCTCTCCAGGTGGTTTGTTGCTGGACTGCACGTTACAATAAGTCTCAAAACTTGGTGAGTTCTGCCAGAAAGATTTCATCCTCTTCCTGCCGTGATTTACATTCACTCCTCTCCTCCTTTGTTCCCAGAGTAAATCAGGAGATTAAAGCCAGCTGCAGGAACTCATAAAACTCCGGCAAGAGACTGACCACAGCAATTAAGCAAGATTTGTTTTATTAAGTAAATATTTTTCCTTTCATCTTTCTGTATGAAATGAGTTGCTAGATCTCACTGCAGCCCTGAAGGAACAGGACAGACATCTGCCTGCAAAACATTACTCATGAAAAGCTGAGAAGCCAGGAGTGGAACACAAGATGACCTGGTTAGCTGTGTCAGCCTTGCAAATAGGATCCTTTAATTTGCAAAACACACGGACAGAGTGTGATTGAGTAGTTGTGGCTCAGCTTAGGCAATCTGGGGATCAGGGATCAGCTCCAGCTTCCTGCTGGGCTGGATACAGGATCCCTGTCTGAGCCATCCCACTCCAGCAAGCAGCACCAGTGCTCTCTGTGGCCACCTCTTTCCTACAGAAATTTTCATTTACAAGCCACAAGCCCACGTAAGCAGGAAAGGAGAGTCCTCTCTCTCAACTGCAGAATTTAGGTACTAAATGGATTAGGTAATAAATTACTGCTAATAGCAGCATTTCAGATTTGGTCCCCAACTCAGAAGCTACTGCAAAGGGCCATCCATGCAAAAATCATTAGTAAAAGCAAAGACCTGGCTGCTCAGAGCATCCTCTCTGCTTCAGGCATTTCTCTCTCATGGTGTATCCAAAAAAGGCCTTCAAGAAACCACTTGTGTAGAAAAAGAGAAAACAGCCTTTAAAATGTCAAAACAGCTAAACTCCAGATATGCAGTTCTTGCTCTTCGCTCCTTACAATTTTCCTTTCACTTCCAATAGACCACAATGTTGGTCTATTTGAAATGACTTTGGGAAAAAATAACACGTCAAAACAAAACAAATGGAAACATTTCACTTTGAAAATGTAGTAATAAAATCCTCTTAAGAATCTCCAAAGCAGAATGCTTCAGCTTCTTGAATACAGGGAGCAGCTGAGGCAGATTCCAGTATTTCTGAAACCTCCTTGATCTGGCAAATTGGACTAAATTCAGCTTCCCCAACACTGCATATTTTGGTGACTTTCATGTCCATTTAAAATTATACAAATTCTCCCATTGACAGTGAGGAGTCCTGGGATCTAAAATAGCTCAAGGGCTGATCTTCTGTAGTGTTTCTTACATAACTGAAATTCCCTGAGACCCTCAGAAAATCAGCTGTCTTCTATTTCAATAGGAATAGGTGCTTCATGTCCCCTAGGAAGCTTTGAAGAGCTCAGCTGCAAGGCACGAGGTGGATGCTGTCAGCTGTATTTTAGACTTTTTTTTCCAAAAAAGAAATCCAGTGTATTTTGGGATGTTCCAGGGACAGAGTTGTTTGGTTTGTGGGCTGGTATTTGTGGTTAACTCTTTGTTTAACATTACCAGTCCTCTTGAGGAGTCAGGTATCCCATTATTGAGTTTTAAAAGGAAAGCAAACCGAGGTTTTTTCTGTGATGTTTGGATAACCCCACTCAAGGCACAGACAGTCACTGAATCTCCTAACAGATCTACGGTAAAACTGCTTTCTCCAGATTTTTAATAGCATGAGTTAAGGGATTAGGAAAGGAGATGGGGAGGGGTGGAATGCAAAAAAATCTATCAATAAAAAGCAGGATGGAACCACACAACAGAGAGAACCTGGATTTGTCTTCCAAGCTGTGAGGAAACCCAATCTGAATTTACAACCTGCTAACATCCTGAGTCCAGCAGAGATAAACACTGCAAACTCCTGACGTTCCCAGCAGCTGTCACTGAGCTGCTGCTGCATTTCACTCACTCCTCCTGCTTCCAGACAAACAGCCCAGGGGCTCTCAGCCCCACTGCTCAGGGCAGCATTCACACCTGCAGCAGGCTCAGAATTTCAGAGAGCTCCTGCAATGCTGCCACAAGTTCTCCTTGCCCTCTCTGCCTTGGACTATGGCTTTTCTGAGGCCCTTTCAGTGGCCAAACCACTGATACTGAGCTCAAATTATCAGAGCAGCAACAAAGCAGGAGACAAGATGGACTGAGGCAGGAGAAAGCAAATTCATGCACCAAATAGCTCCAGTTCAACACACACCTTCCTTTCTTCATTCTCCAATCCACAGCCCCAAAAATTCCTTTGGATGTAGCAGCTGTTGCCAAATCCCACAATTTTCCATGAAGCATAGCAGGGTTAGATATTTATGGATTTTTAAGCCTCAGCTCCCAGAGCCATTGGGAATGAATCCTCTCAGTTATTAAGAAATGAGGAAAACTGAAAGCAGAAGAAAAAGTGTTTTCAAGAACATGAGTCCCTTTTTTTTCCCTTTTCCCATACCTGAGGCTGGCACCTGAGAACAGAAAACCCCATTCCTATTAGGAAGGATGCAGACCTCCTCCTGATAAACTGTGTCCCAGGATGGCACAGAAAGTTTCTCCTTTCTCAGAATTCACAATGCAGATGTTAACAAGCAGGTCTGCTGATTGTATTAGCCCTCTTTTCACTGCCCTGTACCTTTTACTCATGGAATCAGCAAAAAATCTGTGTTCACAAGAAATGCAAGGGAATTACAGAGAAGACCAAAGCCTCAGAGTGCCTGAGAGGTGTTTGCAGCAGTGCTTTAAAGCCTCTGCTCTCCTCATCCCAAGCACTTGAGGTGCTTGACCTCAGCTGACATGGGCACAGCCTGAGTTTGCAGTTCTCCATTTCCTTGGAGGGGGAGCGAGTAGCAAAGCTCTTTTCTAATTTGAAACTCAAACAAGCTAATGGGTACGAGTGACAGATCCATCTCAGGGACTCTGCAAGGAATGCAAGGAGCTGATGCATAATCACATCCAGGTAAAATCCCTGGAAAGTCTTTGCTGTGGGATCAGATTCTGGATGAAGACTCATTTATGAATTGATCACATGGGGAGACACTGGAGACCAGGCTGTCTGCTTTGCTGTCACAAAAGGAGCTGGAATAATCTTCCTCACACCAACACATGCCTGCTGAGAGAGGCAGAAGAGACAGAGATGGGTGTTGTGTAAACAAAAATCCTACCAGGGTGAACCCAGAGCACAGATTCAGCTGCACATGCTAAATACAAGCTCACAGATCTATTTTATAGGACCAGAGACACTTTTTAGATAAGTAAATGCTTTGAGATTATATTTCCCTACCACATCCAGTTTCTATTATTACCAAAAAAAATCTCTAAGCTGCATATTTGTGACATTCCTCCAGCTGGCAGAGCAATAGCAGTGCTGAGGAAAATACTTACTGTTTGCAGTGGTTATTAGGATTATTACTTAGACCCCAAGTGACTTTCTGAAGTAATCTTCCCATGCAGTCCCTTTGTGTTTTTAATCCCATCCTCACGCCCCCTTCAGCAGCTGCTATGAGCCACAGAGCTACAGGAGATGTGTTTCCTTCCTCCTTTAGGGAAATAATTTTGCTGAGATCAGCTGCTGGAAAGAGGAAGGGGCAAATGTCCCTAAAGCATTGAGAAAGAGAGGAGCCTTGCACTCCAGCAATTGTTTCAAATGCACCTGTGCCAGGCTGCTGTCCAGCTCTGATTTCCAGGGGGTTCAGCCCCAGGAGGCAGCTCTGTCTGAAATCTAATCAGTCTGATTTATGATGGAAGGGTGGGGGTTTCAGCAGAGCCCTGTGAGCTCCCTGCAGCCCACAGGGATGCCCCAATCCACTCCTGCCTCCTCTCCTGTTGGAGCCCAGAACATTCCTCTGACTGTCCTGGGTGATTCCAGACACGGACAGGGGCTGGGAAACCTTGGCAAGGAGTCAAAAACTCCTGTGCCTTCGATTTTAGGCCTTGGGAGAAATTACCATCTCTGTGTGAGGATTTACAGACCATGAGAGGTTGAGTAGGGTGATACAGTTAATTGGTCACAGGGTGAAGAGTAGATTTCTGGGTTTTTTAGAATGGTAAGCAGAGTGAAGGAACACAAGGTGAAGGAACCTCATGGCTTTGGGGCTTCTTCCTTCTTTATCTGCTCCATTTTCTGCTGAGACTGAGGCACTTTTGGTTGGCTTAGAGCAGAGATTGACTTTCTAACATAGATGATAATTGGAAAATTCTTGTAAACACTGCGGACATAAATTTCAGCATAAAAATACCCACCACCTTAGGGGTGGTGATTTTTGCTTTGAACTGACCTGCTGCACAGACTTCTGCGAGTCAGGAAAAGAATGTAATAGATAAGAAAGAATAGACAACCTTGGAAAACAGAAGAGATGTCTCTCAACATTTTCTTCCATCTCGGGACTGCGGAAAAGAAACTTTCTGCATCTTGGGAATCACCAAAACACACAAAAACCTGAGACTCTCCCACCCTCTGAAGTACTGAGCAGAACCAACCAGGGGCAACTTTTTGGCATAGCTGAGTGCCCAATCTGTGATCAAGGAGGGAGAAAGACTGCTCAGGTTCCTACCCTGCTCCCCACAACCCTCACACTTGGTGGTGGTCACTTGATGGCAATAATCTCGATTTTGTGTCAGAGCCAGCACGCAGGAGCGTGGCAGACACGCTGCAAGGATGGGCTGGGGGATAGAGCAGACAGAACCCATAGCTTTTATCACAGAATTGAGTCTTAATCTAGTAAATACCAGCACTGATCAGTACTACAGCCTCCAAATCGGGCTCTTTCATGCTTGGAGTTTATCCAGCAAAAGCACAAATCCTGGTGCCCCGAGGCAGTTGCTGGTAGTTTGGGTATTCAGGCACAGATGTGAAGCCCCTGAGCCTTTGGTAAATCAGCAGCAGTGCTCCTGCTGACCTCAGGGACCTGGGCTCAGCCCCACAGGGTCCCCATGGTCACTGCCCACCCTGCCAGGACCTGTGATGGGAGCTCCTGCAGCTCAGCAGGAGAAAGCAACACTAAAAAACCACGGCTGAGATGTGGCTCAGGGAGCTTAGCTGCTGTACAGAACTATTCTCCTTAAGGAATTCTTCAAAAGCTGGTGGGCTTTACCTGTACTAATTACAGCCTTTCAAAGAAAGGGCTTTTCCTAGAGAAACTCACAGGCAAGACAGAAAGGGGAAAAGCTGCAACTAAAATGAGCACATGACTTGACACTTCTTTACACAAGGCACTGTTTGCCCTTTGGAAAAGGCTGAGAGGTTTCTCATGGAGATGGGGCTGCCCTAGGGGTAGATATCTGCACATTGGGAACCACGAGCTTTCTGGACCAGGTTTTTCAGGTCTGATTTACCAGGCCATTTCAATCACCAATATTATCTCACCGACCACTGCTGGACACAACCAAGAGCAGAACAGCTCCCGTGGGTTATCATCAGCCATTTCAACAGCACATTTTAAGGACTCTTTTTTAAATTATTTTCTCGAGGCTGTGCTTGTACTACAATAGAATGGAGAACTCTTGAAGCCACAGTGAACAGAGTGAAGTCCTGAGAGGGCAGCAAACTGCTGAGCTCCTTTGACATACTGCAGGAAGATTCTGGGATGTATCAAAAGCAAACCAGCTGTCGGTGAAAGCCAGAGGCAACAGCTTGTTCCTGGATGCAGATATTAAGCTCCTGATATACCTAAACCAACATAAAACACCTACAAGATAAAACAGATCAATACATTTGGAACTGTCATTGTGCTCATCGCTTCCTCTCTGCAGAGGATTCCAGACCAGCAGAAGTCACATTCCCTTTATCATCTCCTGGGGAGTCTCTTTTTTCCCCCTCGATGACTCTCCCCAAAAGTCATTTCAATTCATCCAACTCCAGCCAGCAACTAACTGCAGGGATGAAAATCATTTTGTTTCAGCTTGATGCGGCAGAAACTCGCTGGAGCTAAATGGCAAATGACAGGCCCCAACACAAGCACCTGATTCAGGGCTCCAGCAGCAACAGAGGATTGGCTCCCTCAAAATGCTGAAACAGCTTCTCCCAACACTGCCTGTCTCACACGGAGAACATTCCCGGGGAAATGCTGGGAGAACAGGAATGTGCACGGGCAGGTGAGCACAGGGAGCATCCCCCAGAGCCCCACTGCAGCTGCTGCAGCTGCTGCTGCAGGACTTCAGCCCTGCACTCCTCCAGCCCAGCCTGCAATCTCTGCCTACAGCTAAAGCCAGCTCAAGAGACAGGAGTTCAGGCTGTGGAGATAAAGTTGGAAATGTCAGGAGTGCACCAGAATGGCTCAAAGAGCTGGCACCGAACAAAAAAGAGTGCTAACGGATATGATTATATACAGGATTATATATAGAATTATATATAGTATTATATATAGGATTATACATCCTCCTGTCACTCCTTGGGAGGGCTGGCCAGGCTGCTGCACACTCTGGTGTCACCCTAATATCTGCAAGTTTTTCTTAGCCTTCTAATGGTTGCATTCTTGTAGTGGAGTTTCTCAGGCACTTTCATATAAACGATGATTGTTTTGCATTCCTCTCTAGAGGAAGCAAGAATTGATAGACTTTTAGTTTAACCTCTAGTTAGAAAGGTAGCAACTTCACGCTCCAATCCCTGGTCACCTTTAGAATAATATATAGATTGAAGTCACACAATAAACTTTCCTTCTTTTCCTCTTTGCTCTGAGAAGAGAGTTGTCATGAGTGTGTGTGTGTGTCTATTTGTGTGTCTATAGTGACACTCTGGTTTGGGCCAAAAAAAAGCTCCATTTCTGTGCTGCTCTACCTGCAGACACAGGTGAGAAGCACTCAGTTTCCAGGCTCCCTGTCGCTGTGAGGGATGCTCAGCACCAGTCCTCATCCAGCTGGGAGCTGATGAGGCTGCTCAGCAGCCAGGGAGGGTGCTGGTACAGCACCTGCACATGAAATGTGCCAGCCCATTTAATGCCTTAGCAAAGCTCTCCCTGCCTCCCAAGCCATCCACGTCCTTATTTGAAAGGTCTTAGATAAAACGCCCAAGAGTTATGGGGTATACAACAACCAAGGATAGAGAGAAATGACAAGTACAAAGAGAGGAATATGAATAATATACAGAAGAGGCCATTATTCTATGTACCGAGGGAAAGTGTTTCTGCTCCTTACAAAAGGAAGGATTTATCTTCCCCTGATCAAAGGTGACAAAGCTGGAATGTTAATGCTAGAAAAGCGCAGGGAGGGCAGGAAGAAGGCTGCCAGCAATTTCACTTTGATTTCATCAGCTGATGGTGCAATTATACATTTATTTTTCCTGTGAGCAGCAGACACTTTCACACTCAGAGTACACCAGGAGGAGAGACAAATTACTGAGTCGAACAGATCTTTCTGCAGAATTCCACACACGTTTCCCTCAAGCAAGACACTGATGTTCTCAATCTCGTGTCCTTTAGGGCTGACACAGCTGGTGTTACTGACATTAAGACTGGCCATCAGGTACTAAGTCTTCTCCCAGCGACAGGAGTTTCACACAGACATAATTCAGGGCCAGCTCTGAGTCTGCTTTGCTGTGTTTGAAAACCAGGTCAGGCCTTTAGTGCCACCTCAGAATGACACCCCCTTCATGGCTCAGCAGGTCTGCACGCCCTGCTCCAGCCCCCAGGAGCTGGGGATGCTGAGGAGCTCTCAGCAGCAGCTCCTGACTCACAAACATCACACAGTGGGACTGGGACATGCACCCCTGCTCTGCTTTCATGCTGCCAGTGCTGAGGATAAAGCAAACACAGCCAAGACAGCCTGGGCACATTTTCAGCTCACACAGAGGTGAGAAAGCAACCCAAACCAGCTCAGAGCTTGGACCCTGTCATCATTGTCAGCACAAACAGCAGCCTCGAGAGGAAAGCTGGGAGCTCTGCTGTGCTGTCACACTAATGCATTATTGCAGAGTTTATACCCCAGAAGGGTTTGTTAAAGGGAGAAGAAAGGGAAAAAATTCACATCATAAATTGCCAGAAGAGCCTTGATTTTGTTTGGATCAAACTACTCAAGCTCCAGGTATTATCTATCTATTTGCACACAGAGCTGAAAATTTATCCCAATCCCAGAGACCTGTTGTTTCTGTCATTGACAGGGAGAGTCAGTGCTGATTTCCAACACAAAGGAGCACTAAATTGAATAAATATCAAGAGCAGAGCTGCCGTGAGTTAATGTGCAGAACGTGTGCCAGCCTTGCAATGAGCCCATATCACCATGGTGTCATCCTGAGCCACCCACAGCAGTGTCCCAGTGCACAGGATCATCCCTGACTTCATTTTATGTCATAGGCTACAAGGACATTTTACACCTTAGGTAGGAAATTTTAAGGCCACCCTTTCAGCATATAAAAAATAACAAAATGTGTAAATGCTGTTATGGAAACGTTAGCAGTGGAACTTATCTGAAAGAAAATCTCTCAAAATGAACACTGGGTCAAGAACTTCAGCTGGGTGTGACAATTTCAGACAGCCACCCCAGGGGTGTCTGATCAGATGTACCTGAGATCCAGGGCTGGACTGAAGGACTGCCTCCATCAGCCAGCCCAAATCCAGCCTGCTTTTAGTTGCCATCTAATTTAGTCTTTCACTACCAACCCGCTCTCTCAATCCAATTTTACTAATTTTTAAGAACCTTTGCCCTCCTAATCCCATTAGATCAGCAATTTTAAAAAAAGGTTTTACTGCAAGTGATGCAGAAAACAAACATCACCCCTACCACGTGCTTTTACTCCTTCCCTCCTCAAAATGATAACTTTGCACGTTAGCCTCTGACTTTAATATAACTTTTTTTAATACTTTGGAATGTAATTGAAAATTTGAAATTTGCTTGTTTGAGCCTTCCTCACTGGATTCTCCTAGCCTCTGTTTGCATGGGTGGCGTTTATTTTTTATTTTTTATTTCCACTTCTGCTGTTGACACAGTTGAAGGCCCTGGGATGAATCCATCTCTCCCAGTGCAGGTCAGATCTTCTCATGGCCCCTGACATTTGTCCAAAGCTCCTGGTGAGAATCAGGAGTGTGGTCAACGGGGCTTTCCAGAGGTAATAAATCCATCACAACGCTGGGCAGAGGGGAGATTCACCTTCTAATATAAGGCAGAGAGCTGAGAACTGGGAGGTCCTGAAATCATTACTGCATCAGAGAGGGCTTGTCATGGGCTGCAGTGCAAAATGTCACCAAAACTGTTTTGGTTTTATTGTTTATTTTAATTCCCCTAATAAAGAACTGTTATTCCTATCCCATCCTTGCCTGACAGCCCCTCTTTTCAAAATTCACTAATAATTGGGAGAGAGGAGAGGGAGTTTGCATTCTCATTCCAAGGGAGGCTTCCTGCCTTCGCAGACCAACACCTGTGTCAAACCACGACAGGAGTTTAAAGGAACAAAACTGCATCCCTGGTTTGTATTAAAACTCCTCGGAGCAGAGTCGGAGGAGGGAGTTAAAAAGCAGAGAGATGTTGTTTGCATTCCCCTGGCTGAGTGCTCAGGAGTGCATTTCAATTATGAGATCTGCCCTCTATATACATGCAAAAAGAGGCCTGGTAGCTGCAGTAAATAACATGAACCTTGTGGAAAGGTGGAGTCACCCTGCAGAGGCAGAGTGAAGCTGACCTGTGCTGTGATTTCCATACAATGGCAATGAAAGGGATTGCACAGACAAGGCTGAGGCCCACGGGCTCTCAGCTGAAAAATAACACCACCTTTTCATTTGTAATCTGAACAAATTCAATGTAGGAGCCACTGATGGAAAACAAACTGAGAACCTCACATTTCTCTCTTTTTTCCAGGGTAGGGCTGCACTTTAAGTCACTGGCTTTATTAATGGAATAAGTGCATTTGTCTCTTGCAGGCCTGAAAAATAAAGCACTGAGCAGTAACATATGGAATATGCCTTAGGCAAGAGCCTTTCTTCTGGTATTGCTATTTTTCTAATAAAATTGAAATCATGGCATGAGTGCACATGTTCCTGTGAAGTGTTTCAGAGGGGGTGGTCTAAAATAGATGCACCAAAAAAAAACCCAGGCTTTTTTTTTAATAAAATTGCTAATTTCAATAATTTCATTGTGATCAAAACAGAGTGATGTGGGATCCCTAATCTCATGGGATGGAAGGAAATAAGACAGAACTCCCCAAGTTCTCTAAACTCTTTTGAGTCTATCCTTCAAATTCTTGGGGAAATTTCCTCTATAAATATAAGGGCTTGAAGCATCGTTTTATAACGTGAAGTCACAGTCCTCCTACCATCCCTCAACTGGAGTAAATAATAAAATTTTTAATAATAAGTGCATTATTTATTAAAATAATAAATGCGACTGAAATTCCCAAGGAAACTGTGAGAGTTTAGAGCAGCAGTGATGTTAAAAAGCAAGGCAGGTGCTGACTTAAAATTCTACAAATTGCACTGAGCTTGTTTGTAATAAATGAAGGATAAATAACTGTGGGGGGGGTCAGACTGGGTCTTGGCTGATGTCTCTGCACAGAGACAGGAGCAGACCCCAGCCTAAAAACACATATCTTACAGAGTGTGTATGGATTTAAACCCGGCACCTCTCAAGCCTTTGAAGCTTTGCTCTCAGACTCCCCTCTGCTTTAGGCACTTTTCTGGCTGAATTTCTGAATTTGTTCTCCAGGCAGTCCCCTCCCTGCCCCGGAGCTGTCTCAGCCTTTCAGTGGTATTAGTCAGGAGCTTCAGGGCAGAGGAGTGATAAGCACTCAAAGTACAAAAACCACAGAGCAGCCTCAGGCACTGAGATTACCTTTACACTGCAACATCTTTGATGCCAGGTCCTGGACAAGAAATGCAGTTGACTTATGCTCAGTAAAAATTTATGTTTCCTTACGTGCTCGGCCCAGTATCGAGCTAAGTCTAAATCTGAACAGCCTGGGAAAAAAAATAACTCCAGTTAAAGGTCGTGACATGCAAGAGGGTTTCTCCTCTTGAAAACACTCCTGCAGTGGGTCTTGCCTGGTTAAAATACTGCCCAAACAAACAGCTTCATTTCCAAGGAGCCTGTTTGATTTCAGACTCATCAGCTCCAAAGGAAAGAGCCTTCTGGTTTGTGGTTTCACTCTTACAGAGAGGCTGAGTGAAAACCCAGGTGAACTGGGAGTCTCTGAAATGCTCTGGAACAGGAATGCTTTGCAACAAGCAGCCTGATACAACATCAAACCACTCAGAACTGCAGGACACATCACTGTCTCTTAAATTAGCTCTTCTGTTACCATTTTTTGCCTTTTTTTTCCCCATTGGCCGTAATAAGATACAGAAAAGTGATATCCTCCCCCTTTTCTGCTGGTAGTATCAGATTCCTCAAGAAACATCTAACATGGAACCTATTTGCTGATTCCCACCAGGAGCTTGTGTTTATACCATTTGAGTATGTGGGGCACCTTCTGCACAATCATTTCAATCAGCAAACACGTGAAGTGCAAAGTATGAACAAATTCTACCCTGGGAGTGTTTTGACAGCAAAAACTGTTTTGCATCAGCACCAGATTCCACAGGTACGTACCACTGTCTGAAAGGACTCACGCAGATCCTCTGAATGGGAAGCAAAAATACAATTAAATAAATGGAGAAGGCAATGAGGGACACAATTTAACAAGCCAAGGGATGATTAATGTCCTGTTCCCTTCCAGGGTCCGGGTCAGCAATCAGGTTTTACACCTCGAGTTTCCAACAAAGTCTGCAGAGATAAAGTAATGGAATGTCCATTACCCTGGCCTAAGATTGACATGATCTCATCAAATGCTTTGTGATTGCATAAATAGCGTGGAACAAGGGAAAATCAGGTGCACACAGCACGGGGAAAACCTTCCCAGACACCTCATTTTGTTCTATTCAGCAGAAAGCAGCAATGCAAGCAGAGCTGGAGGGTGCATTAAGAGGCATTTGTGCATTTCAGCATTCCTGTCTTACCTGAAGGGGCTTGATAAATCCAATGCATATCAATAAAAAGGAGAGGGGTTGGAGTACAGGCAATTCCTGGTGCTGATGCTGACTTTTCATTGCTAAGGTTCTAATTCAAGTGTGATTCGTAGGAATACTATTTCTAGGTGATTCTCAAAGGCAGGAAAAGCATTGCTGTTAACGACCCAAGCCGTGCTGGCACTGTTCTGTAGAGGGCAGGGAGCTCAGAAAGGCTGGCTTACCCACAGTCACAGAGTCTAAATGGCAAATAAAAGATCATTACACCTGATTTCCTCACCTCTGCTGTGGTGGACACCATGAAAGCCAACGTTACCAAGTGACTGCTCTGTATATTTGAGCTGGGATTCTCTCCACTGACAGCAGGAAGGACCTCCTGGTATTGCTGTCCCCCAGCAAAGATCAAAGAACGAGTAAATGACAGAGTTTAAGCAACACCAGTTCAGCCACGAAACATCTGTGTGAGATATTATTGATTAAACTTAAAAGCTTTCCTTCCTCACACTCCACAGCCGTGTAAGCAGATAAAGAATTCCAGGGCAGAGGCACTTCCCAGACTGACTGTGCAATCCCAGACACAAACAAACAGTGAAAGCTGAGCTTTCTGATAGCTTTATCTGCCCACAATATTCACCTGTTGGGTTTGGTTACAACTGATACTGACATGGCAATTTTCACTCGTATTCTGCAAGCTGTTCATTTTACAAAGCTCTCAGTCCTTCATGACACCTGTGGCACTAAGAAGGCTTTTAGTGTGTCAACAACAAATATTTTGTGAATATGGTTGGATGATGCAGCGTTTCCAAAAAGGCTCTAGAAATCAGGCAGTTCCCCTGTCCATTCCAGGATGGGATAAGAACAACAAACCCAGCCTGTTCTGTTCCTGATGTGACTTTAACTCACCTCAGTGAAATTCACTCCCTTGCACACCCCCAGGCTGAAGCCTGTTCACCATTTAAGTCTTCAAAATAGGATTAGGGGATTGAAGAAGCACAGAAGCTTTCCATTTTCCATCCTATTTCTTAAAGATTCTTTTGCATTAATGGGAGCCAGCACTGCAGCCCAGCAGTCCAGTTTCTCAACAGGGCTGAGTCAAGGCTTTGGAGAAAACAGTTCCAACCACAGAGAATGAACAACCTCCCCAGTGTCGAGCAACAAGATATTGTTTGCTTTAGTGCTGAGACAGGGTTTGAACTGAGATGCACAGAAGTGAAAAACAAGCAATTATTTTTTTCCTACCTTTTCTTTTATTATATAAAGGATTTTTTTTAGTGCGATGTTTTTAAGTCGATACTCAAAGCCAGCTTTGAATGGCTTAGCAAACACTATTCTTTAAGTAGGTCTGACTTAGAAGCAGTTCTTGACATTCTCAACAAACCCAGGAAAAGGTTTTTAAGACAGCAAAACGAAGAGCCTGCATTAATTAGCAGCTATTTACTCCTTTTAATAAGCAAACACGTAAGAATGAAAACAGGAAGTCACCCCATCATCCCAAACCATCTCAATCTCACACACCCTGCCCCACAAAAGTTTCCAAACTCTTTCTTGGCACCTCGTGCAGGGCCTGTAGGCAAGCTTTTATCTGAGGATCTGAACACCCGTGTAGGAACATTAGCTAATTAGATTTCTTGCAACTCCTATAATATCAGAAGCACTTAGAAGAGAGATAAAGGCAGGATTAAACCGCAGAGCCAGGTCTCAGGAGACACGCAGGTACCCAGTGAGCTGCCTGCACAGCCACTGAGCTCCATCCCTGCCCAGCTTTCACAGGGAGGGTTTGATGCTCTGTGGGATCACATGCCCAGGGGCTCCAGGCACAAACAAAGCACCAGAGGAACGGGTAGGAGGAGAAATTTCTACCTGTACATCAAGGACAAGTCCAAAAGATTGGTGCTGCTGCAGGGCCAGAGATAAAGTGCTCTGTCTCACCTGCCCAGGTGTGCAGGACAGGTTTATAGGGAAAGAGGGAGCTCCTATGGCCTGGGGGCTCCCCGGGAGCAGCTAAAGGTCCACCATGCCTTGGATGTGCCAAATCCACACACCATCACTGGAAACAGCACAACCCCCCTGGAGACACACAAACCACACAAACCATCCCTGGACACAACAAACCATCACTGGAACACACAACATCACTGTAACACACAAACCTCAAAACATCCCTGGAAACACACAAACCCCCCTGGAAACACCAAACCTGCCCTGGAACACACAACCACCACCTGAAACACACCAACCACACAACCATCCCTGTAAACTCACAACCACCCCTGTACACCAAACCACAACAAACCACCCCTGGAAACACACAACCATCCCTGTAAACACACAAACCACACAAACCACCCCTGGAAACACACAAACCATCCCTGGAAACATACAAACCACACAAACCACCCCTGGAAACACCTCCTGAGCCAGCTGCTGCCCTGGATGCACGCTGCAAACTCTGCACACACGCAGTGGCTGCCGATTTTGGGGGCAGGGAAAGCTCTCAGGGCACTGCCCAGGCTCCCAGGGAAGGGGCACAGCCCCAGGGCTGCTGTTGGACAGCACTCCCACACAGGGGGGGATTTTTGGGGGGTCTGTGCAGGGCCAGGGGCTGGAAGGGATGATGCTCAGGGGTCCCTTCCAGCTCAGGACAGCCTGTGAGTTTAAGAGCCTTTGAGCTCTCACCATGAACACAATTTAATCTCCTTTCAATGGCTGCTTGCTGCTTGGCTGGGAGTAGAAAGGCAAAGCAAGCAGAAAGCAGCAGGACATGGAAACCTGTAAGAACAGCAGCATTCCACTGCTGACCACCAGAGAGGAATTGTACAACTAATCCCTGAGTGCAATCACAGCTTATTGTCATTATTTCATATTTTTCAAACGTTCAGAAACGCTCAGGAATTCAAATGTAAGTGCAAACTGGTGTCATTAATTTGCAGTTGACTGAAGATGAGAGCTCAGAGCAGGAGCAGTGAAGGGAAGGCACAGCTCGGGATGGAACCACCCCAGTTCTCTTCTCTAACTTCACGACAGGTTTGAGGAGAAAAAAAAGAATAAATGCAAAATGAGCATAAGGAGGTCTAGGCTGGAAAGCAGACATATGCCTGGCTCTCATTAAGAGTTCCTGGGAGATGTAAGCAAGCATCTGTCAGGAGAACCAGACCCTGTGAAAAAGCAGGGATATAAAATCCCAGATCGTTTCAGAGAGGCAATAAAAACAATATGGGAAATTTATAACAATCTGGTGTAATTGTTCAAAGGCAACTGCTCCAAGGACTCTTAAGATGCTTGTAAAGGGTTTTTGACTGATAAAAATGGAGCAATGGTTTTAAGATGGGATAATTTAGAGCACAATCCAGCACAGCTTTGCAGGAAAACAGGACAGTGATGAGCGTGTGTTTGCTGACCCTCCAATGGAAATGGAAAGGGAAACCATTCTTCTAATCAGATGTTACAATATTTATTACTGCAGAAAACATTTTCAATCTGAAAAAAACATTCAATGCCTTTAAAACCCGAGAGTTAAACAGCAAAAAGTAAATTTGCAGGTCCCACACTGCCAGCTTTGAGTGCAAGGAGATAGCAGCTGGCTCCATCAATGACATTTTCAGAGCTTTATGCCACAAAGGTTCAGCATCTCCACTGAGCCAAGAGCTCCAATGAAAGCAGGGTTTGACATCTTTATAGTTCAAGAACGCTCATCTTTGATCACACAGGTGAAGGAAGGCACTCTGATAACCGGAGCCAAGGACTGTGTGTGCTGGTAAAGCTTAGAAGAATATATTCAATTTTTAATCAGGAGTTACTATAATGATGTTTAACAAAAAATTGGGAAATAATTATTTTTTGCAGAGTCCAGCACATTCTGAATTCTGCTATTGTCTTGGAAAATGTATTGTCACCTGAAAGCACTTTTATGGATCTATTTTATAGGTTATATATAAAGTCATTCCTAGCTTATGGAGATTTAAATTTAAGATATTATTTTTCTCTTGAAAGTATTCATTTTCTTCTGAATAATTTCTTATTCTATTCAATTGCTTCCAAATTATACTCTGTTATTAAAAATACATCATTTAGCCTAATTTTTGCTTTAATCACAACAGAATCAGGCCAGGTGTCTACGCCTTTATTTGATAAATGTCTTGCTCTCAAATGAGAATATATAAATATTAGCAGAAGCCAACATGACAACTATTTATATTGAAAAAGGAGTAGTAAATATCGTGGGGTAAAATATCCCTCCTCCCTGGGAAGGAACACTAATCCTGGAGGCATAAAACATGCAAGGGGGCTTTTCCAGCATGTTTATTTACAATAATAGAGTTGTCACGTTTATTTGTTTGTGCCTCCTTTGAATTTCCTGAAATCACTGCTGGAAAATGTTAAAGCCAAAAAGGTAATTCTGCCCACCCAAGCTTGTCACTGACTTTTCCAAGGAATGGAGCACACCTGTAAATTACAGAGCTTAACTCAAGCTGGAGCCACCAAGAGTGGCATAAATTCCAATTTTCCTCACTGGCCAAGCCACAAATGATGGGGAATGAAGAGAATTCCTCTCTGCAGAACAGCCAGGGCTTTGCAGGGAGACAAAAGCCTTTCATTTTCCTGCTGCAAAGGGAGATTTTTATGTGCTGGAAACGTTGGGTTTTAGACAGAACTACTTAAAAGTTAGAAACACAGATTGCAGGGAAAAGACACTGAGATCATTAAATCTTTATGGGTACTTTAAATCCTATTGACAAGAAGTGACAGAGATTAAAAGAAAGAATGGAAATGTGGCAGCCAACAGCCATTGTATCACAGATGGGAAGCACGAAAGGGTCAGAATTATTTGCAAAAGTCCCTGGTCATTCCTGGTCTGACTTAACTTGCTGATCTACTTTCTACATTAATTGGCAAAAGAAAAGATGATGCATTAAGATAGATAGTCCTTAAGTGATCCATATTTTATTCCAGTTAGCTTTATGCTCTCTAATTGATTTTGTACATCCCTGCTCACATCTCCTTCAACCTCCTCCAGGTCTCCTTTCTAATGAATTCCCATCTTTTCCTCAGCAGCACAGAACAACACGAGGTCAGGGATCCTCATCCTGGCCCCTCCTCACAGCAGGGTCACCACTCAACTCAGAGCAGGCTTTTCAAATCCTTCAAGGACATAAATTCTGTTTGGGCTGCCCTTGCCATCCTTCCTCTTCTCCAGGACACACAAGCCAGGGGTGCCCTGTTTTCCTCACAGAGACTCTTGCACAGCAAAAAAAAAAAAGAAAAGACTTTCCCCACATTATTTTCCTCACACAGATTCTTGCACAGGAAAAGAACTTCTCCCATGTTTGTGGTTTTTTTTCCTTACAGAGACCATTGCACAGGGAAAGAACTTTCAGAACTCTCCAGCAACAGCCACACTTCCTTACCTCTTCCAGTTTTTTGCTTTAATTCCTACAGTGAGATGAAGACACAGCAGTGCAGGCGAATCAGGAAAAGCCAGTGACACCACGCTCAGGAAATCCTGATGGGGACTCCCAGCCCCTGACACACCCAGAACACAACTGCATTTGTATTTGAAGCTGGTTTAAAAAACTTGAGAATCTCCAGAAGCAGCACGGTGGATAAATAAATTCCTTGCCTGCACACAAGACATCTGATCGTGGACTATGTTTGAAAAGTGAGTGCTAAGGTTGAGATCAGCTTTTTGATTCTCTAGATGAATCATTGTGGTGTCCATTTCTGAAATGAAATCAACCAGTAGCACATCAGTGCTGTCTCCCAGACATGAACTGAAATATTTGAGTATCCCTGGGAAGGCAATTTTTACTTGACTCCACACTTGGCCATCTAACCTTGAAATGCTAGATGTTGTAAATATGATATAGAGCTGCTATAAAAATGGGGGAAAGTGGCTAAAACTCAAAATGAGAAGGCAGTGGGAGGAGGATTTCCCCCCACCTGATTGCTGTATCATTCTGATACTTAAACATGAAATCCCAAAGCTTGATCTTGCCCTACAGAAGCAGTCATCTGTCCCTACTGGAAGTTGCCTGGGTTGATTTAGAATGCTATTCTCCCAGTCACAGCACATTTCACATCCCCTTTGCCTGGATGTGAGAGCTCAAAAGGCAACTGGCCATCCAACCAGTGGCCATCCAACAGATTGGGGGAGCCTTTGGAGAAACAGAGGTGCTTTACAAACACAGGGATACACCTGAGACAAGCAGAAATTCATCACTTTGGGATTCTTCATTCCCATTTGATATCACCAGGGTATTGTAGCACGATCAGTACCCCCAGTGCTGAGCCTGCTCACAGCTCCCTGTCAGAACTGAGAAATTGGTGCAGCTCCTGCACTGAGCCTTCCTCCCCTTGCTGAGGGCTCAGGGCTTTAACAAGATCCCTGTGAAATCAGGGAACAGCCAGTGGTGCTGGGCTTGTTCCACTCCTGACATTTCAAGTGTTTGAGGCAGAAATGGCCACATTTCTATAAATGCAGGCTGTTGATTTTCTACGTCTTTAAACAGCATCTTCAAAAGAAATCACAGTTAGGATGTTATCCCTTAAAGCCTGTACAAAGCCCTTGAAGTAAATCCTTAAAAGTATCTTGTCAATCATTCTGCAGTCCCCTGACCAAATATTTATTAGCAATACATCCACGAAGAGAGTTTGGTTTCACATAACAGAAACAGATTTCCACGGGGTTTTTTGGTTTCTGACATTAGAGTTAGCAATGGAGGAGTTTGTACTGAGCTATTAACTAGTACACCTGATATCCTCAGAGCGCCAGAATTCTCAAGGTAAAGTCCTTTATACCTACAAAATTCCATCCTCCCAACAGTATCTTCCAAGAAACTACCAGATTTTTTGTTGAAGTACCAATGAACACACAGACACTCAAAGAAATTATGATTTAACTGGGCAACTCCTGCTCTGATCCTGGAGACTGTAATTCCCTTTTTACCTGCTAATTCCCTTTTTGCAGACTGCCAGTGAACACAATCACACTCCCTGCTGGGAAATGCTTCCAGAAGATTCAAACCACCATGGCAGGGAGCATCTGTGCTGCTGTTTGGGCCCTTTGTCACCTCAGTCCCAGCCTCCATCACCCTGAGATCCTGAATGATGCTCACAGGGGAACAGTGGCTGCTTCAGGAGTTATCAGCCCCAGGTGTTCCTCAGCTCTCCTGCAGGGTTTTGAGGAAACCACAGTGACCAGGATTATGAGCCTCTTCTCAAACTGAACCACCAATGAACAACATAAAAAGCCATGGAATTCCCTTCAGATGTTACCTCAGTGAGTTTGAGAGAATTGAAGAAAAATGGGCGTAACTGAAGCATCTATTTGGATTCTGCTAAAAAGCTGAATTTGTTTGGAAATTTGGGGCAGCAGCTGGAGAGGCCATTTGAGAGACACATTTCTGCAGCACAGTGATGGGTGATGAGGCATTCCCCCACCTGAGCATAAAAAAAAGCACAGCACAGGGAATACTGAAAAGGGGTGAATTCAGTACACCCCTCACCTCCTCAGGAGTGCAGGAAACCTCCTGGAAAAAAAACTAAAAAACCCCCACGAGTTATTCTCAATGGTGATTTTATTTCCAGTTAGCAGCTGCTCCTCAGGGCCACAACTTCTGCTTAGACAAAAACTCAGGAGGAGATTTTGTCATTTCTGTATTAGACCAGAGGATTATGGACAGCATTGCTGAGTCACAGTGAGCAGTATTTTGCAGTGTCTTGTGTCTCCCTCAATACACACCAAATGCTTTATAAATACACCAGAATACCAATGGGAATTTTAGAAATCCATTTCTAAATTTTGCTGTCATTGGACAGACAGTGTTTGAGCATGGAAAATACCTCCAGTCCACAGAAAACCCAAACACACCTTGTAAAAGCAATTATCCTCCAAACAATGTCACGATTTTGGGAGGTCTGAATGGGAATCTGATGTAGGTGAAGTAGAACTGCAGAAGTGAAATAAATACTACACACTGCCCTGGGAGGCGAATTTGCTGTTTCAAATGTCAACAGAATTGCCAAGGTTTCCTCCTACTGAGGAAACCCAAAGATTCAGAACCACACAGCCTTAATGAGATTCAAATGCTCTTGAATATTCTTAATATAATGTATTTATTCTCCTGCTCAGTCACCGAGGGCTGCCTCTTTCTTCCCTCCCTGCTCTGCTATCACAAAGAGCTGAATGCTGGAAGCAAAGGGAGGAAACCAACACAGAAACCTGCCTGGAGTTTTTAGAATATGGTTTTACAGCCAGACAGATCCAAAGCCCAACTTTAAAAGAGTCCTCGGGGAGCAATGCAGACAATCTGGATTTGCACAACTGCACTTTCAGTTAACCTCATTAATACAGAATTATCTTGGTGGAAACACTAGAGGCTGATACAGGAATTTCAGAATAGAAAATCCATCCTATTTCCAGCTAAAGATTCTCTCCACAGAGAGCAGAGGCAAATGCAGATGAAGCAGGACAAAAAAAAAAAAAAAAAAAAAAGAGGAAACTTTCAACTACCCTACCTCAATGACAGGAACATGACTCACTTTTATTGTCAAAACTCCTTTGTTTCCTGAGCTTCTTCCACATCTCCTGGTTCTCAGTTCTGCTCTTGCTCATCACCCAGCACACCTGGCTCTCTTACAAATTACACCCATTTCACTACTCTGGCATAGCAGAACCACTGCAGACCCTTTACTGCACAAAACCAGGATAATTCTCAGCTTCCATGTAAACTGCTATTATATAAATATATAATAAACTTTGCTACAATAAGCAGAATTTTCAAAATTTAATAGGAGAGGTCCCATGATTAGTTTATTCCAAAATGTTCTCTTTATTCAACTCCCCTCAATTTATTATTTTTTTTTAATCCTTTTCTTTTTATACTGATCCAGAAGCACAGATGTGTGTCAGGCATGGAATGAGTGGACTCTTCCCTGCAGCACAAGAACTGCTTGACTGAAGATGAGCTGGTTAATTGTTCCAACAATCTTGAACCACACAGAGCCAAGAGTCAATGCTCAGACACCTCCAAAAAAAAAAAAAAAAAAGAGAAGATAATCAAAGCAACCTGTGGGTCACTACCAGAGCAAGATAAGCCATTTCTTACAACACCAGCTTGCTTAAGTTTGCTTGTTGGGGAATCAAAGCCTGCTGGGAATCATGGGCTGCTCAAAAAAGGAGCAGAGAAATCCCTTTTAAAATACTCTGCCCCTTGACTAGGTGTCTTTACAAGCTGTGGATTTTGCACTGTCCATTCAAGAGGTGAGGAACAGATAGAAAGCTTAGTGGGAAATGGTTTAGCAAATAGAATGGCAGCTGAGTCAGAGCATAAGAGGCAGCAGGAAAACCAGTATGAATTTAAGACAGGCTCTTTCACTGCCACAGTGTCAAATCCAGGGAGAGCGAGTGCAATCTCTAATCCTTGGCCTAATTCCAAAGCAGCAACAACAGATTAGCCATCACCGTGACTTTATATGGCCCTTATCACCACACTGATCAACAGACTCAGTCTCATGGAACAGTGAGAAACCCACCCTGAATAAAGGCACTCGGGATCCGTTTGGCACCGCGCCCAATCCAGCAGCCAACAGAAAAATAAGATGAATTCCCAAATTTCAGGCAGGTGCAGGTGACTGCCTCCCCTCCTGTCTGAGAGCAGAGGGATGTGCATGCCTGCTGTCACCTCTGGCAGCCCCAGTGCTGGGCATTCCCTGTCAGTGCAGAAGAGAGAACAGAGGGGTTGCATCCCCAGCCCTGCTGCTGGCTGTTTCCCACAGGAGGCAGCTGCAGTTCAAAATCTCACAGGTTTAATCCAACTACATCTCTTCACAGCTTTTGATCAGTTCTAAGTGGACAGAAAAAAAAGCCAACGTGGAAAGCAACAAACCTGCTGGATTTTTAGGGGTTTGCTTGTTTATTGGTGGATTGAGAATTTGGCCTGAACTTCTGGCTTTTGAAGGAGAGGTCCCAGCTGAGAGGAGCTGAGGCCCCTTCCAAACCCAAACCATTCTGTGACTCCATGATTTAATCCCTGGAGTTGTGCTCCAGTGCTGAGATCCATAAACAGGCAGAAGTGACTGTGTGTGCTGCTCCATCCAACCCTTGAATTGGAATTTTTCATGCTGCATCCAAAACTAAAGCGAAACTGCTTAACCTCTGATTTTACTACCTGACCTTCAAAGCTGATAAAAGCATATTTTTCCCCTTGAAAAGGAATAAAGCCATTAGGGAACCAGGAAATGCTTTATCTCCATCTCAGGACTCTCATCCAAAAGCCTGCATTACATTTTTCCTTCTCCTTTGTGCCAGTTTGGTAATGTGATTAAGGGATGGTATCACTGGCTCAAGTGTGGCCACAACACACAACAGCAGAGACTTGTCCTGCCTTCCAAATGAATAAAATCCACGTGGAAGAGATACAAATAAGATGACACAGGCCTGAAGGCTCAAAGAGAAATTTTGCAGAGATTTTGGCTGCACAATTGGGTCGAAAGAGCAACGGTTGGATTTCTTTCATGTATAAGAATCACAAAAATTCTCTTACAGACTGCTTTACTGTCCCACCCTGACACAAAACCCCCCAAAGCACACTCTGCTGTGACCTCAGGGCCAAATCCCACCTGCACATCATCCCTGGAGAGGGGTCCCCACCCTCACTCTGGTCATTAAACACAAAATGGAGCAGCCTGGGTTGGCTCTCATGAAGATTTTGGAAATCTTGTCCCTCTCACCCAAGGCCAGTTGGATCCCCCTGCACTTGGAAGCTGTTTGCAACAAGAAATGACTTGGAAAAAGCCTCAGCACAGGGGACTCTTATGATGTGGGATCAGCAGGAACACAACTGCAGGAAGGCTGCTGGCCCCAGGAGGATGCTCCAAATCAGGAGAAGAACTCCCCGTGTTTTTAAAGGATATTAAAAAGCAAAAGCTCAGAAATAGAACTTCATGAGTAATTGATTTGGGGGGGGTTGCTGGTCAGACTAAACCACAACAGAGGTAAAATTATTACTGTCAACAGAAAATGGTTTTGGGGGTTGCTATTTACCAGAAGGCAGGAAAAAATGTTACTGGATGAAATGATTTTTTTTTTTTTTCCCCATAAATTGAAAGGCTCTGTTTCATTTTCAGGTTGTTCAGCTCTTTCTTAAATTAAAATCTGACATATTAATTTCTTTGGCTGCCTCAAAGTTGTACTCTTCACTGAACACATCATTTTGCCAAGAATTTCAGCCAAACTCAGCTCCTAATAATCCAGAGCTATAAACACCACAACAATGGAGTTTTTTCCATTAGTGGAAAGAGGGAGCCATATAGCATTTCATGGAAATAGGATTGGAGGCAAGAGCAGAACTGTTTCCAGAATTGCAGTTACAGAAAGGATTTTGAGAAGATAAAAGATCTGAGGTACCAAAAACAGTGACATTAAAACATTACCTCTGAAAAGGAGAAAGAGTTTTTAATCCATTGTAGACACTGAGGGTTTAGATTGTACTTCACCCAAAAAATCAGCCTTTAGCACAAGAGTTGGACATTTTTAAACGCTCAGAAGAAAAACCTCTTTCTCCTGATGCTCTCTGTACTTCCATCATACATCATTTATCTGTTCAAACAGCCCACCCATCTCTCATTATATTCATGAAAATCAGAAAGCAGAGAGAATTCAGACTTCTTTTTTTTTTTTTTAATTTTCTGTTCTCATTTAGAACTCCAGCCTCCTTTTTTTTTTTTTTTTTTTTTTTTTTCTGCCTCTGTAGTAGACCATGAACTGTCCTAGCAGTGGTATTGCAAAATGATAAATACTTGAAGCTGGCATTATGTATCAGCCTTTGTTACAAACAGAGGAGTTTTCTGTGACTGTGCTTGCAACCGAGCAGGCACAGCCATTTGTTCAGTTCAAAGATGTTAATAGAATATTCATACCTCATATCTTTTATGTTGATGGAGTATGAACTAATCAAATTTTCATATTATCTTGTGCTCTATGAAACAAAACTAGTCTTTAGACACATTAATTTCTAGCTGAGACTTTGCCAGTCTGAAAACATCAGATTCACAGGCCAAGCGCTTTGGTTGCCAGGATGTGGCCATAAAAATGAAGTTCTGATTGTGTTTTCAGCCACGGTAGAAATTGTACATATATTTTATACAGTATATGAAGCTTTTCTGCTGGATTCAGAAGCTGCACACGATCCTGCTCTGTCCTCCTAAAAGGCAGCATTTCTTTCATCTTAGTGTTTACACCCCTTGCAGATGGGATTTCTGCTTTGATGATTGAATTATTTTTGTTTATATTTTGATGGCATGACTAATCACAGACTGACTGTTGTAGGCTGAATGTTGGCAAAATTCAGCTCAAAATTTTCTTTTGCTGGCCTATAATTAGAAGCACTGGTGGTAACGTGCAGGTTGGTCTCTTCCACATCTGTCATTTCTGCTGTGAATTTCCACTTGCTTCTGTGCTGGGGGTTTTTGTAACATTTCAGAGCATATTCCTACTTTAAAAATTTTTAAGAGCTTTTCAAATGACTTCTGGGCAAAGTGAGAATCAGTTCTAGGCAGAGGAACAGCACTGACCATTTGGGGCATGGCACAAAATTCTATTGCTCACAGAAGGAAAGTAATTTGTTCAATGAGTGAGAAAAAAGCCTGATTTACTTTTCTATCTTCCTCACCCTGGTAAAGATCTAGAAGCAGGTTTGGGTTTTGAGCTTACAGAGCCTTTTATTGTTGTTTCAGTAGCAATTTTCAAAGATGTACAATTCCTTCCCTTAGAGTACCTCTTGTTGAGCTCACAAACCACACCAAGACCCGCCCAGATTTTTAAACACCCAAATGATGCTTAACAAAGATCCAGCTGTATGGATAAGAAGATATGGACACTCATTATTCTGTCTTGGATCTCTTAGAAGCTCTCTTCAGGCACCTCAAAGGTGATCTTCTGAAAAACTGATCCAGGTTAATTAATTAAAAGAACCTAACAACCCTCCACAGAGAATGACAGCTGGAATTTATATGCACTGTCCATGGTAAGAACAGGAAAAATGGTTTAAATAATGGAAAAATATATGTTTTATATAGAGAGAGTGTGAAATCATTTATGAGCCCAAAAGTATCTACAAACAGCAGCATGGGGAAAAAGTCAGAGATGAAGGAAAGATGCTCTGGGTTTAGATTTCCTTTAAGCACGTGTGATTTTTAAAAAGGAGATAAACAGGCCTGAAGTATCGTCTGAGAGCTGCTCTGGGTCTGCTTTGCAGTTTCTCCCACCTCAGTGGTCAGGAAGGGCCCTGCTGGGTCATGCTAAAATACTTAAAATACCTAAGTGTCCTCTCTTCCTGTGCTATTCACACCACAGATTGTGAAGGATGCTTTTAGCCCTTGGGAAGAGAAGCAGGAAGGGGCCACCAAAGCGATTTGATGTGGTTCCTCCCTGAGTGACACAGTCCTTTGCCTTTTGTTCCTGTGAAAATCACTGCACAGGGGAACCACGAGTGGGAGGCCAATTAAAATGTCAATAAAAGTAAATACATTTAAAGAGGTCATGGCCAGGCATTATGCAATGAGAAAAAAAAAAAAAAAAAAGGTTCTATTTGTATCATGCCAATTAAATTGACATGGTTATTGCAAATCATTTTGGTTCACCTGGAGCTGTAATTAAGTGACACCACTTAATGAGAAGGAGCCAGTGCTGATTGAACTTGCTTCTGTAGTGAAGCTGCCCTGACAATGAAGGATGTTTCTGTTCACATCTCCCATCATTTCCCATTCCCAAATGCCAATGTCTTTCCAGTGAGGTAAACACCGTTTTTAAAAATAAACAATCATTTGCAATTTTGGGCAGCCTTTAACCCAGCTTTTCACTTGCTGCTCTGCATGAGAACAAAAATAAATAATTAAAGGACCCTACAATATTGTTTCTCCTAAAGACAGATTTTTAAAAGTAAAACACTCAAGTCATCAACATAAAAACTGAAGTTTTAATTGTCTTTCCAGCAGGATTTATTTAATCTGGATCTGCCAGGTCAAATTCTGTTCTGTAGTGATTTTAGCAGGATTATTCCACATTTCGAGCAGATTTGCACATCGGTCTGGCTGCAGAACTTCTAAAAGAAGCTGGGATAATGAGAAACTCCAAACTATTTGTGTGAAGAGTTTATATAATGCAGAGAGAGGAGACGGGGAGGTACTGACACAGCTCGGTGTCACTTTTTATTTGAGCTGCAGCAGCTCTTCACCTGGGCTCAGAACACACCCTGAGCTGACTGAAAGGTGCAGCAGCAGCTCCTGCTGGTCCCTCCTGTCACCTGGGAGTGGCACCTGGGAGCAGGAGGGATGGCAGGGAGACAACGCAGGAACCAAGCTTCAAAGGATGGTGCCAGCAGCAGCCACCCCAACCATATGTCCTTAATCTGCACGGCCAAACTTGGCAGAGCTCTTTCATTCCGGTTCATTTTGTGAGCTCTGCACATCCCATAAATATTTTCCTACCCAGAGAGGCCTCGCCACATTAATTATGATGGGATTGCTTTGCTAGGCAAACGGGAGCACTGCCAGCATCTCAGAATTTGGCATCTCGGTGCTTGATACTGAGAACAACTCAAATATGAGATGGGGCTTTAATGCCTGCTGGATCTTTCAAGTGCACCATCAAATCTGGATCTCCAATTTATGGGTTTTTTTTTTTAATGCTTTTAAACTTGAAAGTGAATTCAGTGCTTTTAGAAAAGCAGGATAAATAGAAATGCTCTGAGCCAGGAACACTGTTGGCAGGGTCTGTGAAAACTCTTTCACCCGTTTCTGTGAGAAAGATACTATTTTTATCCTGGGCTGTCCTTAAAAAAGACCATCCTTCAGGTTTACTGTGTAACACAGAACAAGACTGGGAAGGGAGTCTGACAGATTTTAAATTATTATGGAAATCATATTTCCTAAGCAAAATCTAGGTATAGCTGGAGAGAAGTCAGACTACTAGAAAAGGCTCATTAGAATGTTTCACCCTCTTTATCATCACTCCTAGAGGTAGCTCAGAATCTCTTAATATCTGTGTTAGCAGGAATGAATTTTCTTAAATCTGTCCTCAGCTCAAAGGCCAAAACCCAGTAGTGACAACATGAAATTTTATGACTGTTATGACATGAAGAAGTGAATGGCTACCCAACTCCAAGCAACCCAAAGAGTGGATTCACTCCTAGGAGGAAAAGTTATTACATTATTCAGTGTAATAAAACCCTCCAGCAGAGAAATACTTGAGCTATTTGGGACTCAGAGCTCGTGAGACTTCAAGGTTTGTAGAACCAAAGTCCAGCAGCCACCAAGTAAAATATAGAAAACCAGGTCTGTACTCAGAGACTGCCTCTGTGGCAGATGACTGAATCTTTCAGCTTGAGCCTAGCTGGGAAGGAATATTTAAAGAACAGATTCCTTCTGGGTAAAGAAGCCCAGCAGTGGAAGAGGTTTTTCTCTCAATGTGTGTAAAACACAATCTGTGCATATTTACTGCCTTATCAGCCACCCAAAATCACAGATACAGCCCTGTAAAAATCACAATTGGACTTTAGGACACACAGCACAGCACAGCCGTGGGTGCTCACCTGGTTTAACTTGATTAAGAGTCATTTAATGCCTGAGACAGTGTCAGGAGTCAGAGCAGGGGGATTCAGGCAGTTCATCACCTGAGGCAGGGCAGAGCTGTGCAGGACAGTCAGTGTCCTGAGAGCTGCCCCAGCACCTCGTGCTCAGAATTCTGCATCCATCCATCCATCCATCCATCCATCCATCCATCCATCCATCCATCCATCCATCCATCCATCATCCATCCATCCATCATCCATCCATCCATCATCCATCCATCATCCATCCATCCATCATCCATCCATCCATCATCCATCCTCAGGGGCAGATGTCTGCTCTCTGCAAACCCCTCAGCAAACTGGCCAACACCCAAACCCCCTGCTTCTCCTCTTCCTCCCTGGTTTTTGGGCTGCAGAGAGAAAGGAAACAAAGCCAAGACAACCCTGGCAATTGTCCCTGTGTTTGTCACTGCCATCTCCTGTTTCAGCTGTCAGAATTATTGCAATGAAAAGGCAAGAGTAGCACCTGCATGGCTGGGAAGGCAAAAGCTGTGACCATAAACCCTAATCCTAGTCTAAATCTAGTCCCAGGTGCTGGACAACATGTTGAGAGTGACAGGACTGATCTACCAGGGACAGTGGAAGGTGTGCCTGCCCACAGCAGCAGGCTTGGAGCTGGGTGAGCTTTCAATCCCCTCCCAACCCAAACCAGTCTGTGATCCACACGGGACCTGTCTGAAGAACAGGTATCAGAATTATGTACAAACATCGAGAGCCTGGGGCTGCTAACCCCCCCTCACACACATCTATGGATGTATTTGTACACAAACTTTCATTTCACTAAATGCCAGGACAGGAGAGCACAGGAGCAGGTGGGAGGCTCTGGCTGAGGCAGGAGCTCACACCCCTCTTACACCAAGGCTTGGAAAGGCTGCTCTCAATCCTGTTCATCACTGCAAGCCCTTGATGACAGGCCCCGTGGGTGTTTTAAATGCACTTCACTTGATTAGGTCTCACTGGACTGTTTGCTTTCTCAAGCCCCCTGCCTTAGGGAGGGTGGAATCCAAGCCTGGCCAGCTCTCAGGAGTTCCTTTATTGATCCCCAATCCCATCCTGAAAGAGGTGAAGCTCCCACTGACATCAAGGAGAGCTCTTTGCCCGGGTGAGAGATGAGTGTGCCATATGTTTATTTAAAAATAAACAAAGTGCACTAAATCAAAGAGAGTGGTGGGGAATTGGGAGCACCATTTGGGGAAAAAAAAAAAAAAAGAAAAGGAAAAAGTGCTTTATTCCAGCCCAGGAAAGGCTCTGGGACCAGAATGTTTCAGTGATTAGGGGCTGATTTGACTTCATCCTATTCCTGCTTCAAATTTCAGCTCTGCTAATGGATATTTTTTGGAAAACAGAGCCAGAGAGGATTCCTGAGTTATGGCTACCCCCATGTTTTCTGTGAGAGCCAACCAGTTTTAACAACCACTTTGATTGACCACAAACCTCAGGTGGTTTCAGGCCCATTGCACCCTACAGAAAGGTTTTATAGCACAGGAATCAGCAGTGTCCCACTCCTGCACACCTTTGCTCAAACACCAGAACCCCTGACAAAGATTTCTCTTCATCACCTTGTTCTTTCTAAAAAAGCAGCAACAACTTTTTTTTTTTTTTATTATCAAGCCCTTTTAAAGCTTCAAATACAGACAATAGAGGAAAACAAAAAAACCCCCAAAAACCCCAAAACTACAAAAGGCAGGAATTAGAAGTCCCACAGCTGAAACTAATAGAGACCATATTTTTGTAAGTATGTGTATTTAAGTGTTTCAGGTTTAGGATAAGACACCCTTTGCCAAAAATGTGGCAGCTATATTTGCTAGTCTCTATGGGAAATGTTATAAAGAATCAAAAGCAAACAAATTTTCCTTTCAAATAAACTTGACCCGTATGTTTCAGACATGTGTTTCCCTTTGAATCCTTGTCCCCCTTTGATGGTGTTACATATTTTCCCCTCTTTAAGAGCAAATAGTTTGTTGTTACAGCAATTCTTTCCCACAACTCTACCCTGAGAGCCCCCCTGGTTTCTAAATCTTGGAAAGTCCTTCCTCCTTGGCCACAGCTTCTCCAGGGATGCCTCAAGACTTTGCAAGAGTCCTCAGGCAAACTCTGGCTTACTGCACTGCCATCACTGCAGCTGGGGAAAAAATAATCCAGGTGACAGATACTCCAGTGTAGAGGAAATCAGGATTCACTGGGAATGGTCTGTGATCTCCTGCCCTTCTTGCACTCATTGATGCCCTTCTTTTCCCCAAGAAATTTGTGTGGAATTAGCTCTTGCCTTCTTCCTCCAGCTAGGAGGAGAATTGTTTAAGGTATCTGAAAAAAACCTCCTTGTCTCAGGGCAGCTTACACAGCTTTTGGGTAGTTTACAACATTCCTGTTAGTTTAGAAATGAACCCAACTTGGGCAAGAGGTTGTTGAACAGTTGTGCACCACACTGGACTGTTCAGCAGGACTGAATGAGAATATAAATATAAATAATTCCTACTAATCTCTGGATAACATACATGGAAGGAGAAAACCCTAACTAGTCTGCTTTGCAGGGTGAAACAGAGAGAGATATCTCATGAGAATTTCACTTTGCAAAGTAAATGAGGGAGAACCTCTCAAATCAGTCAGTTCCATGTGTCATCTAAAAGCTAAGCTTATTTAATTTCTTGTACAGGCCAGAGGCTGAACAAGACACCTGCCTTATTGCTCATCTTTCCCCTTCCTTCCTTCCATCCATCCATCCATCCATCCATCCATCCATTCACGCAAGGGAAATAAATTTCTCTCTTATTCAGCCACTGCACAGGGACTCAGAATCAGTTCTGAGCCTGGGGAATGCACATCCCAAAGAAATGGGAATGCCCTGAGCTCTGCATGCAGGGCAGGCAGGATGGGAACGCCAACACCAGCCCTGGAAAAAGGCAACACTGGTTTTTTTAAACTCTGCTAGAGCTGTCCTCTGCTTATACCACCTTCCTTGAGGCTCAACTCTTGTCAAAGTATCTCATATTTGACACAACACAGAAAATAATACATTTTAATTGATACAGTTTTTCTCTATTATACTCATACCCTACACAGAAATATCTTAACAGTAGGTTTGCTGCCTGAGATGTAAAAAAGAAAAATGGCCAGGAGACCAGCTCCTTTCACATGGCCTTTATTGAAATCAGCTCTTTGGGGTGGGAGCCCGAGGGGCTGCACACACCGCCGCTGCTGCTCCCACAGACGATGTGGAGGAGCAGGAATTTCACAGCTTTGCTCAGGGCACAGCTGGGACTTCCATCCTCACCAGAATCCTTGGGAACACAGTGACTCGCTCGAAGCCCAGGGGTGTCACTCTGGTCACTCCCATTGAGGTTGTGGTGCCCACATTCCGAACTGGAAGTGCCCTGGGGGATTGCTCAGCCTTTTCTCAGGTGCAGGGTGTTGGTGGTTTTTCCAGGTGTCATGTAGGCTCCTTGTTTTAGAGGCATTTGGTGTCAAATGGGCTCTTGTGTCTTTACATTTACATATTCACGGTGGTTATCTCCCCCTCTTTAGTGACAGGCATTGTTTGGGGACACAGCGGTGACATTTCCGACGGGACAGGGAAAGTACAGCTGGGGGGGACAAGGTAATTTATTCTATTAACAATGAACACGAGATTTGACTTACAAACTTAGGAACAGCACCAACTAACAATTAACACGAGAACAGCATCAACCAACAACTAATTTAATAAACTTAGGAACTTATTACAACCAATTTAGCAAACTCATTCCTAACACTGCCCAGTGAGGTTCTCTTGGTCTCTAACAAATTTTCACTCAATAAGCAAAAAAACCCCAGGAAACACCAGGAAAACCTCTCTGATAAATGTGCCTGTTCACAGGGCTTTCACTAGCTGAGTTCAGAATGACAAATGAAAGCTTCAGATCCATTTTTTTGTTTTCAATAAAAATCTTGTTTAACAGTGTCATGAATATTCATGCCTTTGGCACAGCTCCAGATTAAGCAAGAAGAGCCAACTCAAACAAGAAAACAACAGTCCACTTGGCTCTACAAAAGGATGCACTGGACTTTGGACACTAAACCACACACTTCGGGAAAGGTAAAAATCACAAATTCTAGTGCAACCAACTTATTCGCTTAGATAAATTTACCTGTATCAGAATAAAAAATTAAATTGAAATGAAAATTGGGGAAAAAAAAAAAGAAGCCTGACTATTAAGCACAATCAGCTTTACCCACCAGGTCAGCACCTCTCATTTGGAATCTTACAAGAAACTTTTCTCTGAGGTGCTTTAAGCCTTAGAAACACACTAGGAAGATGTTAAAAAGCATAAATGGACAGATTTTAAGAATTTCCTATAAAAATCAATCCAGATTCCAATTTTCTCCAAAATACCCATCTGAAATGAATTCCCACACATGGCTCTTTCTGCTCTGAATAATGAAGCTCTAATATAAAGCAGAGAATAGCTGGTGGGGTTTTTTTGGGTTTTTTTTTTAGATACTAAGAACATGCTCAGATTAAGTTCAACTTAATTTGTGTCTCTTATTCTTTTATCCTTTCTATGTTTCTGGAAAAGACAAATAAAAGGTAAAACCAGTTATCCATTAAACAAACACTTGAGTACACTTCAGACTGGCGATTGTGAATTTCAATACAACTGACCAATTTCCTTACTTTTGGAAAGCCTCAATTACCACAATCCTCCTGCCTTTTTTCCCCCTTTTTCTTTCATGTTGCTGAATCAGTTGAGTATTTGGTAAAAAGGCAAATCACAGAGCAAACCTAACCACTCCAGGAGGCCCCTTGAGCACCATTTAAACAATTATCAAAGTAACATTCCTTATCCTTTCAGATGTTTTTTTTCAGCAGAGGAGGACACGTGGATGTTTCAACTGCTTTTGCCACAGATCTGTTAAATTTCCTCCTTGAATAGCCAGGACTTAGGTAAGAACACATGACAGGAATGAGCAGCAGTGGGATACGTGGAGGCAGATATAATTATCCATCACACCAGGACAATCACTGCCTTTCTGAGCAAGCAGAGCTTCCTAGAACAAGGAGTTCTCTCTCTGTTTCCCGTTCTCTGGAATTGCTCTTGCATCCAGTTGGGATCTGACCATGACTCAGCCTCCTCTGGGGAGATGAGAACAGCAGAGTTGTGATATGAGAAAAAGAGAGTGGCTCTTACCTGACACCCCCAAACCTCCTGCTCCTGGTTTTACTGGTGTGGAAAAAGAACCATTCCCCAAAGCACAATCAGCACTATTTCAAACACAGCAAACTGTACGATTGAAATAATCCTGCAGAAGCACAAAAGCCTCACCCTATGAACTGGGTGAGCACTGAGATCCCTTCCAATAATTTTCATTGCAATGCCAGCACATTGCCATCTGCAGGAGGGGGAATTTCAGGAAGCACAGTGCTGATTTGGAGAGTCCCTGCACACCAGGATACAGAATTCTGCAGGAAAGCCTGGTGCAGAAGAACTGGGGCTCACAGCCTCAACCCTGCAAACACTGCTCTCCATGCACAGCATCCTCAAAGCCAGCGCTCCAACAAAACTCTCTGTCACACTGAACTCTGCTGGATTTCAGTGCAAGGTGCTACAGAGTCATCTCCACCCGGGAAACCCCTGGAAGAGTTAATGGAGATGAACCTAAGAGGGTTGTGTAAAGATGTTTAATGAGGTTTCATCTAAAATCCTACAGAACGGAACACAGAGCATGCAAGCCTCTTCTTGTAGAGAATGATTAGGCTTTTTAATTATTTCTTTTTAATTTTCCTTTACTCTAAGATGAAAAGATAATTGCCACATTTATCAGATAATTGTGATAGGGAGCAGGGAAAACCCTAGAAAACACTTGCAGCAAGACTTTTTTTCAAGAGAATTTTTACCCTTTTGAGAAGAGCCAGACCTCAGAGCTGTTCCAAGGGTGTGGGGACTCAAAGCTGGGGTGTGTCCCTGGGGTGTCGGGACACAAAGCTGGGGTGTGGGGACACAAAGCTGGGGTGTGGGGACACAAAGCTGGGGTGTGGGGACACAAAGCTGGGGTGTGTCCCAAAGGTGTGGGGACACAAAGCTGGGGTGTGTCCCTGGGGTGTGGGTATTCAAAGCAGGGGTGTGTCCCTGGGGTGTGTCCCAAAGGTGTGGGGACTCAAAGCTGGGGTGTGTCC
>CM031871.1:7661849-7700626 GCA_018697195.1 Certhia americana
CTGGGGTGTGTCCCAAAGGTGTGGGGACTCAAAGCTGGGGTGTGTCCCCAGGGTGTGTCCCTGGGGTGTGGGGACTCAAAGCAAGCTGCCCATGCTGGGAGGAACTGGTAACACTTTATTCTGCATCTGCATCACCCACAGAGGATCTGAGGAACAGCAATCTGGAGCCAACTGGGCAGCAGTTGGACGGGGACTTAGGCTACTGAACTTTTGCAGAGCTTTTCATGAGACATTTGGGGGGTTTTAAGGCAACAAAACAGAAGTACCAACACAGGGAAAGAACCGCTGGTCTCTCCATTAGCGTTCACAAAAAGGTTGGGAGGGATTTTGAACAACTGCCAAAAGTCCATGGGATCAATTCCACTTCAAAATGGAGCTGTTTAAGAGCAAAAACAAAGTTTGCACGCCTCATCTGCTGTCAGATCCCATTCCCCCACAGCACTTACCAACAGGCAGCCAGGGACTGCTCCCACCCTGGAGTATCTGAAATCTCATTAAACACGGGCAGGAATAAAGGCAGAGCTGGAGGAGCTGCCATGAAATCCCGTGTGTGCTGAAAGGTGACACCAGTTCCACGGCAGGGCAGGAGCCCTGCAGTTTATTGCTCTCCATCCAGCACAATCAGGACATATTTGCACAGCTCTGGCATGCATTAGGTGTGCACAGTGAATAAAAAGGACACGCCGTGGTGGGGTTTATGTCAATGTTTTCTTTGAGTAAGAAATAAAGCAGCAGTTACCATAGCAATAGACAGAAAGCCCATCACCTGATGCTATGAGAATTAAAGAATGCAGGCTGGAGATGACAGCACAGCCCCACTTCAGCAACACAAAGAGGGATGAGGCAGATTAATTTCTGCACAACTATTCAAGATTTCTTTACAGATCTTTCAGAAGATATTAACATTAGCCAGCTGTCACTATCTACAACCAGTTGATAAAATCTTCATTCAGCTCCCTCAATATTTCTGCCCAGTACAAATTACAGTAGCATTGTCTCAGATAGATAAGAGAGAAATTCTTCAGCAGTACCCTTGAGTCTGGAAAAGGGAGATGACACATCATCCTCAGATGCTGTGCCCAGGCTGGACTGTGGCCTGCAATATCCTGGCTAGGGCTTGGTCCAGGGCACTGACACCCACCAGGGCAGGCTCTGGGGGTTCCTGTGAAGGTCAGGGTCACCCAGCTCAGCCCTGAGCTCCTGGTGCTTCCCTGCAGACTCTGCTGGGAGCTGAGCTCCTTCCATCTGGAACTGCCACTCCCATGGATCCCGAGGGCAGCAGAACCCTCCCACAAACCCCAGTCCTGTCTCAAGGACCCAAAGCCACCTCCTTGAACACTGCAGGGATGTTACCTGTGGGGCTGTGACACTGCTGTCCCCACAGCTGTGACACTCCTGTCCCCACAGCTGTGACACTCCTGTCCCCACAGCTGTGACACTCCTGTCCCCACGCTGCCTGCTCTTTACTGTGCTCACCCTGAGCCTCTGCTCCAGCCAGCTCCATTCCCATCACAAAGGAATTACAGCTTCAACACCAGCCTTTTATCACCTTCTGTCCCAAAATCCAATATTACAAGGGTGCATTGTCCACAGGCATCATCACACAACCAACGGTGACTAAATACATACCAAAAAAAAAAAAGGGTTTGTCATTCCTTTCTACTGGAAAACTGTGATCAGGCTGCTACAGAAGGGAAAATCAGAAACTGCTGCTAATGTGGCCTCTCATGGATTTCTGGAACCCAGAGGAATAAAAAGTAGCCTAAAGCCTGTGAATATTCTCATTACTTTCGACAGGACTAAATTTGGGCCCGTTCCTAAGTGACAGGCTCCCAGTGTGGGCTGGTGTTTCCTTTCCATAGGAAAAATTCTCAATGCAATCAGGGCTTTTTCTAAGCTAGACAGAACCTCAAGCAGAAAAATATTTTTGTTGCTACTGGTGGTATCCATACAACCTGCTGAGAACCAGGCACAGCGAGTGACTCAGTGACTCCAGCAATTACCAGCACAGCACCTCATTTTTTAAAAGCTATGGTAAAAGCTTACAGCCCTGAGTAAGCAGCCATGCAATCCATAGGAAAATTTAATTTCCTCAAAATAGGATCAACAGATGTCCAATATGAAAAATAAGGAATCCCTTAGGCTGGTCAGTAACAACGTTTTTGCCTCAGTGGTCACCTGTAGGGCTGAACTTCATAACCCAGCACTCCTGGGGTGAATGAACACCTAAGCATGTCTTTATAGTTTGCTCTGTCAGACACTCTTTTATCTGCAAAACCAAGTTGTGATTCATGATCCACAATTATTTATGCGTTCTGGTTAACAACTAATCAGGGAGGTTGAGGAAGCAAGCTCTACATTTTGGTAAGTGCCACATATTCCCTTTAATGAGCCCGTCTGTCTTGTACAAAGTGCTCACTCTGGTGGCACTTTGGAAATGGAGGGTTACAGCTCAGAGGCAGAGCTTGTATGAAAAAGAGATTCTTTTAAGCAGCCTGACAGCTGAAAATGCAGAGGGCTATGTCTGAAGTGCTTCCCCCCATTTTTCTTTTCTCCCAAGAGCCATGCTGTTCCTCATGCCTTCCTTTCTCTAGTCCTGCTGATGTAAGCAGCAATATGAAAACCTAAAACTATGTCCTTGGAGATGATTAGGCTGTTAGTGCAAATTAACCCCCTGGCAGCTTTGCTAATGTAGACACTTTGTAACACACCAGGAACCAGGCAAACAAACAAACAAACAAAAAAAAAAATTGCTGGATTTCCTTTTAACCCAGTTCTCGTCTCAACTATGAATTAATCAGCTCTTCTGTGTATTCAAAGCCTGTAGAAACACAAATTGCTTTTCTGAAGAATAGTAAACACAACAGCACAGACAGCACACCCAGGGCAGGGTGGGATTGCAGGGAAACACACCCAAGGGCGTCCCGAAGGTGGCAAAACTTGGAGTCAAACGTTCTACAGTTTATAGGAAAGCTCAGCATCCTGTAGAAATCAACCCCTAAGTGCAGAGCAGCTCTTCCCAAGATCTTTGTGCCTTTTGTGAAAGTTTTAACTGTAAAGTGCCAAAGGAACATACAAACAATGTGATTTCTTTGTGCCTGTGCTGTCGAGCACCATTCTGCCAGAACAGAAACTTCAATCAATCTGACACTTTCTGTCTTAAATAATAAGCACCACCAGCACCAATAAAACAATAAACCCATCAGATTTTACAGTTCTGCCAGCACAGGTACCTACTCTTGGATTACCCCCCCCCATTCATCCTCCCATCCCAAATCCTCCTCCCTGCAAGCTCTGGGGCTGCTGGTGTCCCTCCAGCAAGTCACTCCTGTTTCTGCAGCTTGAACAGATGCAGTAAGGCTTTAAAGCCTCGATTTTTCTCAGGGATGCTCGTTTCCATTCAGGCCCACAGGCTCACACACTTCCTTGCTTCCAGGGGCTCTGGAACCCAACAGCTTGTCAGAATAATCACACTGAGGATTCCCAGGAGATCCCCTAATGCATCAGATCACAGCCTTTCCTCAGACAGCCACAAAACATCGCCTAGGTTCCAACTCCCAGCCGAGTGGAATTTCCCTCCTTACTGCTGGCTGGGGAGGATTGGGGTTTACACGGTGTGATCTTCTAACGAGCCACCATTGTCGCTAATTAGACAGGGAACCAAGGATTTAATTAACGCTCCTAACTCGAGTCCCACGAGTGGCTAATACAGTCTAAACAGGAATGATGTAGCCCTCAGCTCATCTCCCAGCAGCCTGGCAGGGCTCTGCAAAGCAGAAAGGCTGCAGGGTCTGGGGCACCAGGAGCATCAGCAGCACCTGGGCACCAGGGGTGACCTCCCCAACCTGGCAGGAGTGCTGGGGATGGGAAGGGGAACACGAGCAGCACACCAGGGGATTTCAACAGGACACCTCCCTCTGAACTCCTAAAACTCCCAACACGAATTTGCCAGAGGTTAAGGCAGCCTCAGGAACTCTCTGGCTGACTGCTGGTGCAGTAATTTCCTTCTCTTTCATTCACGGCTGATCCCTACAACAGCCCCCACCCATTTCTTCTACTTTTCCAATCAACACATTAGGAGAAATTTTCAAACACGCAAGCCTGAAGTGCAAAAGTCCAAATCCATTTGATAGAGTGTGTGTGTGTGGGTGTGTATATATATATATACACACACTATGTTTACATATGCATTTATTTATATATCGTTTTATATATATTTGTATATATTATATATATAGCCACATATAGTATATATATTCTTTTATATATAGTAGTGTATATATTTTATATACTATGTATTTATAAATACTATATATCATCATGCTTATATATGTATTTATATATTTATGTATAGCTATATACAGTTATATAATTATAGTTACATATGGTATATATTTATACATAGTAGTGTATATATTTTTATATTGTATATATTTGTATATACTATATATACACTATGTTTATATATGTATTTATATATTTATATATAGCTATCTATAGTCACATATGGTATATATATTTATATGTAGTAGTGTATATATTTTACATAGTATACATATTTATATATACTATATTTACACTATGTTTATGTGTAATTACATATTTATGTATATACCTATATTTATATATAGTTATACACAGTAGTGTACATATGTATTTATATACAGTAGTGTCCATATATATTTCTATATAGTAGTATACCTATATATTGATTTAGAAATATTTATCTATCGTTCAGGTTTGTTTACAATCCCATGCAGACAGCCCCAGACCCCGCTCAGGGAATCCAGGGATGCACATTTTGGGAACACTTGCCTCAATGCCACAGAGGACAGGGCCCTGCCAATGCAGTGAATTCTTGCAGTGCTCCTGCCTGCTGGAATTGCACTGCACAGGAGCAGAGCGAGCCGGCAATGTTCTCAGGAGGGAGCTCTAACCTGAGTTCTCCATGGATTTCAGCATCTCGGAGTTTCCCTGCCCAGCTCCTGCTCACAGCAGGGCTGGACTCTCCTCCTGCTCCCCTGGCTGCAAAGCTCTGCCTCACCCACTCACTGCTGCTCAATCAACAAATGCTTTCCAAAGTGTGGAACACACAATCAGCCTTCTAACAATAAATCCATCGTTTATTCTCTGCATAACGAGTACATTTCCGTGGAGAATTGCTCAGAAGGTTTCTCAGGCACCGCAGGTTTTTAGAGGCATTTAAAGGGAGTCAGGGGAAGAGTGCCTGTTTTTTTCTTTTCTAGCTAGCTTCAATTTCAAGTTAATTATTAGTTCCTTTGAAAACTTTATTAAACCGGACTCGCTGCTACCACAGTGAGCCTTTCCCTCCTCACTTTTCTGGTGAGAAGCACCTTTCTCAGATGTTTAAAGGACATCACCCTCCCCAGCCTAGCAGTTCTGAGGAGGACTCATTAGTTTGGAGGATCCAGCTGCCTCCGGTGTGACACCAATGTCCCTGAAAAGTGCCTGCTAAGGGCTAATGAAATTAAACTGGAACTGATTCCCCTCTCTCAAAATAGCATTAACACATTCCCTTCTTTGAAGAAGTACTTTTTACATCACAAATGCTTTTTCACGCTACACTGGGAAATATTCTCCCTTTAGTGTGTCACTGTTCTCTAGTAAATGCTAATGGGGAGACTGCCCCCGCTGCTTACTGGAGTAGAATATCCAAACTGATGGCAGCACTGCCATGAATTTACTTGAGAAATCTCAACAAAGCCCTTGCAAGGTGCTGTTGCACCTCAGCACTTGCTAAAACCATAATCCTCCCCAGTGTACCTTTCTTTCAATAACCTGCTCCACTGTAGATGTGTAGCTGAATCATTCTATAGAAGGGAAAATAAACAAAAAAAATCAGTCAGATTTCAAGTTTCACGAGGCTGAACACCAGAGAGCAAAGTTTTTATAAACCCTCATCAATAGAATATATAAAACCCCTTCAAGTCATAATTCACAGCTCTGGGCATTTTTGCAAATCAGCTCTGGACTGGCACCTGGCTTTAGGGGCCCTATCAATGCCACAAAACAACTCAAAATTCCAATTAAAAACATACCCTGAAATAACGAGACAACAAAACCAAGTCCAGGGGATTCAAACTCCTCTCCCTTCAGATGTCACCTGAAATGCTTTCATGCCATGAAATGACTCTTAAATATTTCAGCAATGCAAAGCTGCACAGGACATGAAAAATGTTTTGTTGCAATTCTTGTCATCTAGAGACGCCCATGTACGCCCAGAAGAGCATCCCACCAAACTCTTCTGTCTCTCTTCATTTCACTCCAAGCTCTGCTGGTTTTAAATATGAATCAGTTTAAAAAAAGCACACTTCATTTCAGAGCTGATAAACTGCATTCCATTTCCACCGTGGAAAATAGTTCCTTGGGATAATGCATCCCAAATTCTGGGTTAACACAAAACTTAGAGTGATTCCAGCTCTGGCTTAGGTACTGCATGTTTTGAACAGCTTGAAAATGTTACTATTTTTGGTTCTTTTAGGTACAGCTGAGGGCAGTACCAAGCTCCTCAGAGAGGTTTTCACTCTAAGAAGGCTCAAAAAGGTCTTTCATACAAAACAGGCAGAGTTTATGTTGAAAACCTCCCTTTTTCATGACCAATTCCTCCAAAATGGCTTTTTATACCGAGATTCCCAAGCACTTACACAGATGTTATGACCATGACAACCTTTTCCACTTCAGGTGCATCCTCCTCCAGGTCCTTCAGCTGCTGCCAGCACCACCCAACACAGCCCTGGTGTCAATACTCATTAGGCACTGAAAGCTGTCCCAGCTCGTGGGTTTAATAGCTTTCCTCTCTGTATTCATCCTTTATCCAATTTGTAGATTTATTATTACTCCTAATTAGCCATTGTGTTGGGTTGATTAGTTTGCTGGACAAAGGTAGCACTGATTACAACCCACATCCTTCCAGGTGCAGTGAGCTGCACTGCAAAATCTGTACTAAGAAGCCTGAAGGGAAGAAAAACCCCACTGTTGTGTTACACCTCTTCCCCAATCAGGATTTAACAACTTCATCCCTTTTCTCTTCACTCATCCTGCCCAAGAGCTCTTGTAAATCAGGTTTTCTTGCAGAGTGATTCAGAGCTGATGTGCTGCCCAGCACAGAAAGCTCTCAGCACTCCCACACCTTTTGCTTGGCCCTGTGCTGTACAGTGCTGTGCCAAGTCAAATGTGGCATGGCATGGCATGAACAACAGCTGGCAGGATCCTTTCGTGCTGAAGGACCTGGAGAAGTATTTAGAGCTCCACAACAAACACAGCAATGCACACAGGACAAGCTTCTCAAAGTTGCCTGATGCCTTCAGCTCACCCCTCCCCAGCATCCTCCTCACCTTCAAGAACCTCCCAGTAATCACATCCAGTTACCTGCAACCTCCTGAAAGTCAAACCCACAAAAATACCTTATTTTCAGTGTGTATTTTCATTTTATTCCTTCCCTCTTCTGTAGCCTGCTGGGTGTGAGGGCAGTTCAGGAAAGCATTCAAGATCAGGGTCGTGCCCTAAGGATTTTGCTTTCTAATCCTCACAGACAATACACCCAAAATGATGGCTCAGATTAGAAAAGTGTGACAGCACTTGGAGAGGTGACAATCAGTCCTGCTAGCTCTGCTGAAACCAGTGGTAACAATTTGTGGCAGCTCTGGGAAAGGCACAAGTCCTCAATGATCTTCACTGTAAAAATTGCTGGGGTTTTTTTAATTTTCTTTTCTGTACTGCTGCTTCTTTCCTCCTGTTCATACTTCACCAACTGCTTGAGGTAACAGTAATTTTCCTTACTGTACCATCAGCAGCAAGTGTAATTCATCTCTCTTTTGGGTGCCCAGAAATCCAGTGGTAGGAAAGCAGGGCAATATTTTCCTCCCCCTTCTCTATTCCTTCAGCTCTTTTATCAAGATTTTCCCATTCATATTATGCTGATAACATAAGGCAAACCTGAAACTCCTTCCATGAGAGGAAATCAAAGTCCTGCAGTAACAGGACTGAACACTCCCAAGGGTGATGCTGACCAACTGTTGGCATTTTCTGTTTTGCAGATAGAAAATGCCTGCAAAGACCTACCAGAGGTGACACAGCAGGACAGGAACAGGACCTGCAACCTCACAGGATGGTTTGAACAGTCCTGTGCTCGCTGGGTGCAGGGAAGGAGGAGCTGTGTTTATCCACACATCAATTTAACAAAGACACAATTTAAGAACACAGATAAATTCACAGATACAGTACCAGCGTTCTGAATTAAAATACAATTTAAGACCACGCTTTCAATTGCCATGATTTGTGGCTATGAGGTCATTTAGACCAGCCTGCTTCCCTTTTGCCAGAGAAGATTTGTAGCTATTATTTCCTACCCCCCGAGCAATGATCACATGCTGTTTGCTTCAGCTCTGCATGTTGCAGTACCTCAATGAATAATATACAAGGAGCAGAAAATAAACAAGCCCCCTGTGCCCGGGGATAATGTGTGGTGTGTTTTTCTTTAGGATGATTAAATGTGAGTGCATGTCATAGGATGTAGGGCTTGTTCTGCTGGGAACCCAAGAGGATGAGAGCACACAGCTCTCTCCAAGCAGGCAAATGGCCACGGAGAAGGTTAAGGGGGCCCCCAGGCACCCCAGCATATGCACTGCTACCCCCTGCTCTGCTCTCTGAGCTCTTTCCCAGGCACAGAAACTCACTCCAGGCCCTTCCACACCTTGGAAGTTGCACAACAGACATCAGATTTCCATCACAGAACTGGAAAGCTCCCCTTGGCTTTGCCAGCCTTCCACCAGCCTCTGCCAACAACACAGTTCCCAACTGGTGGGATGGTCCCACTGGGCAGCTGTCCCTGTCCCCTGCACTGGCAGGAAAGCAGTAAAAACCATTGCCTTTCTTTTACATGGAGCTGCCCTCCTGCACACCTGAAGCCAAGCTCCCATTTCGTCCCTCAGCAGCTGCACAGTTCCAGAGTTTGGTACCTCCACCAGCCCACCTTGCCTGGGAGATTTCAAACCCAAGACTGCTCTGGAACACCTCACACTCATTTCTTGCCTTGGTTGTGGAGAGGAGGAAGCACACTGAACAGGGTTGATCTCCAGAAAGTCACTCAGCTGAAGACAACACCTGCCTGTCCCCACTGGCACTAAGAAAAGCCACTTTAAGAAATCTTAAGTTTTTCAAGCTCCTTGTGCTCTTGCATCTAGTTCAAAGTAATGTTACATATAAACGCAAACCATCTTTCCACCAAAAGGGATTTTTCAGCAAAAGAACACAGCCTGAGCTCTGCCTTTGTGCTGGCACAGAACCACCAATACACCAACCTGTGCCAGACATTCCAGAGAAACGTTCCCAAAACTAAAGCAAGTCCTCTCTGTCCGTAACAAGTCACACAGGCAACTCCCAACATCCCACATTCCCACCTCTGGGAATGGTCCTGCACCTCTCAGCCAGAATCATTTCTGAGCCCCAGATTTCAACAAGCTTGTTCATCTTCAACTCGCTTTTCAGGAAAATAAAGACAGTGACAAGGCCCTTCAGAGAGTGATCCCCTCTCCCATTCACCCAACAACCAGTTCACTGCATCTGGATTGACTCTTTCACCACAGCTACGTTTGTTATGTGCAAAAGTATTCTGTTTCTACTACTTTGTGTAAAGGGATTTTCAATAGAAGAGGAGTAACTACATCAGAAAATTCTTCTAGCACGGAGGTTTCACTCAGTAAACAGGTGTCTGGGAGATTATCTCGCCAATTTAACCAAAGCTGCAAACTCCACAACGGTTCTGGGATGACTAAAATCTGCCTTTTTTCCAAATAAAAGCCTTTTTATCTGCCAAGCGACACTTCCTGTTCTAAAGGCTATTCTCCTCGGTGGTTGTCAACTATGTATTAATCTAATTCATATAAGCCTTAGAAATAAATTCTTTCATGTGCACAATCTTTCGGGAAACTGATTCCCTGAGGCTTTAGAGAGCAATTGTTGCTTATCGCCGTGGAAATTTCCACTGAATTTAAAGCCTGGTAACAAGTTAAAAAAAGATACATCAAATTTTTCAGTGATTAACAAGTTTCCCAGTCATTGTCATCCTCAAAGGATTTTCATCTGATCAGTAGGGAAACTGCTAAAAATGAAAATAAAAGGGAAGTGATCTGACCCAGTAAGGCAGTTGCTGTGTTCCCACTCCTGTCCAAAATAATGGCACTCACTTCTAAGAGTCCCTTACAGGCAGCAGCAATATCAAACACCTTTGGGCTTTATTTAAGGGACAAATGTGCTGCCAAAGACAAACACTGCTTAACTGCAAGTGGATAGTTAAACCCTCCCTACAGAGCTCTCCTAACAAAACCACTCTGTGTGTGGGAGAGGCAAGCTCTGCCAGAGCACTTACAGAAAAGCAGGTAATTGAAGTTTTTCTACATTCAAACTCCATGCCTGTGCAATAAAAATCTGATTTTAAAGGCACCATAAAGCAGCGAAGCTTTCTGATGCCTTGCTGTCTGTCATGGCACAGAAAAGGCCCTGCTAAAGCAGCAGTGCTGCTCCTTGCTGCACACTGTGGGCCTGTGATAAACGGCACGGCAGACACGCTAAAAACCTCCTGGTGACGGGGCTTTCAATCCTCTTCACAGCATGCAAAGAGGAAAAATAAGTTTTTTCAATGACTAGGAGCAACCTTCAGCACAGATCAGGTTCAAATCGGTTGAGATTCATCCCATGTCCCCAACACCTCTGTGTGTCACCGTGTCAGAACCACGCCCAGCCAACCCCCTTACCTGAGAACGAACTGATCCACCGTGGAATTGTTGGCGATGGTCACGTAAACATTCACAACCTCCCCTTGTTTCACCGGCTTGGAGGGCAGCCACACCACCACGTTGCTGTCCAGCCTTAGCTCCGTGAGCTGGGAGGCCTCCTGGCCCCGGTAGAGGCTGACAGAGCCAATCCTCTGCAGGTGGGACATGGTTTCATCCACACCATCCTTCCCTGGCCGGATGGCGTTACCCTTGCGGATATCCTCGGCCGTGCACTCGCCCTTCTCATCCCCGGGCTGCACCGTGTAGTACAGCTCCACGGGGCTGCCTTCCAGCTGCTCTGCTGCCTTCTTCCTGCCAGCCACCACGCTGGGAGGGCTGAACCAGCTGGGCAGCAGCTCCAGCTGTGCCACGCAGAGCCCCAGGTCCCCCCGCAGCCGGCAGCTGCCGCGCACCTCGCGCGTCTCGCGGAAGGCGAACACGCGCAGGCAGGGCAGCCGCTCCATGGGGCTGTACTCATCCCAGTCCCTGCCCACGATGTAGAACAGCACCTGCACCCTGGGCTTGCTCAGGTAGATCTTGGTGCTCAGGATGTAGGCCTGCAGCTTCCAGTTGTAAGTGAATTTGTTGGCGGATCCGAAAGAGCTGGCAGTCGACAGGAGCTCCTGGGGCACTGCTTGCTCCACGGAGAAGGGGCCGTAGCTGGCGTTTAGCACCGGCGGTCTCTTGGCTTTGTATGGGAAGAATGACTCCACCCTGGACTGCAAACTGGAATTTCTCATGAAGTCCTGGTTGGCTTCTTTGAGGAAGAAAGAAGTCTCGGTGTTGAAGAGCCGATAGCTCACAGGTAGGTACGTTGGTAATGAAGAAAATCGCTGATTATTGTCCAAGACCCCTCGACACTCTGTCACTAACAAAAGAAAAGGGGAGTTAGACCAAGTCTGCTTATGGATTCAAAGGGTCTCTTAGCACAACTTCAGGGGAGCCACCTGGTAAGTTAGGGACAAGCATTATTCCATGCAAAAAGTATTTACAGGGTAGCTACATGTTTAGATGTAGATCATTCTTTTCTGCATAACGTTTGCAAAAGAAAATAAATGCAGCGTGTCAGGAGAGCCCAGTGACCAGCCCTGCAGGATCAAAGGGAGTTTCTGCTCTAGGGGCAAAGAAACTGCTTTTCTAAGGACTCTCACACACAAACTTTTCACTCTCTCTGTCAGGTAACCTCACTCTTGTATTACTGTTTTTGGCTTTGTACTTTTTTTTACAGTGGTAAAATACTGACAGTACCTCAATTTCCTAAGTTCTTTAAATGCAGATGGGCATCACAATCCAGAAGGATTCCAACAAGTACTAATATCTAAGATGCACACAGAGACAATCAGCACATGCTGGCCAATTTCAAGTTTCAGCTACACATCAGTTCCCTTTTGACCTAAACGTTTTCCTGTTAAGATTAACAACACAGTGCTGAAAGGCAAAATGTACTGTCTAAATTAGGGTAGATAAGAGTGGAGAAGAGTTAAAATACACATTGAGTATGTCATACAGCTTACAATCCCTCTTCCTAACTCCTACTGAAGGCATTGGCTGTAGGTACAGAAGGTAAATGCATCCAGTGCTGCACTTTTTGAGCACTGACAAACAGAGCTTGCCCTCAGTTCCAGTGTTCTCAGGGAATCCCATCAGAATCAGGATTTAAGGTTCTGTGTAGGTTCAGCTCTTTAAAGAATAAAGGTAACCATAAGTAGAACATGGAATGCACAGGTTCATCCAGAACTCAGGAACACCTGAGGATCCCAAAACACCCCACAGAGCCACTGTCTTACCACCTTCCTCACACAGGGCTGCAGCCTGAGGACTTCTGCAAATCACATTTGCTGCCCTGGCATGTCTGGCTGCTAACGTGCTAATTATGCAGTCAAATTTAATTAAATGTTTTCAAGTAATGAATAAACAATCGATACCTGTCACGGCACCAAATGGCTGCTGACAGACAACCCCACTGCAGTCCTGTGGAGTGTGCAATGCCAGAGTGCAGGGAAGGGAAAAGCTTTGGAAGGCAGGTGTGAGGTAATTAGGGAAAGAAGGAGACAAATGTAGAGGAGGAGGAAATCAGAACTCTCAAAGGACAGCAGCCATAAATTTGAAATAAGGAATTAAGATGTGTTCACTCATGTTTAATTCATGAACCACCACTGGATGGTAGGAATTGTTCTCCTAACTGAGTAAACTGCCTTGACTGGACAGAAATTTAAACAAAACAAAAAGAGGTAAAAATAGGAAAAGAAACAGTGAATTACCAGCTCCACACCCTCTCTGTCAGGCAGAATCACATTTAAAACATAAAACACTGGTTTACCCCACTGTTACAGCCCTGCAAGGCTCCAATCCTTGGCACACATTTTAATTCTGTTGAAAAAGATGTTATAAATGCCACCTCTTGAGCTGATTGATTTCCTTTACCCGAGTCTGTCAGGCTTCCACCCCAAAGTGCTCTAACACTGCTAAAAGGAACACAAGGAAGGTCCACTTTGGACCACGGACCTTTCAAGGAAAGAGGAAAATTCGGATTTCTTTGGTCCAGCAGCAGCAGAAGGATTGGGATTCCTAAAGCAGGAGTTTCCTCTCCAAGCCTCTTCACCCACCCTGGATGAGCCTGCTGGGATCTGCTCACCTCCTCTGCAAAAAGCAATCACTGACATCTTCTGTGACAGATGCCAATTTAATTTTTAAATTAAAACACCTGGTTAGCCACACAAGAATTTCTTGGGGGGCAGTTTGGCTATTTGAATTTGACTGAGGAGAATTTCTTTCTTAGGTGAAGGAAATCATGGACTGATTTAAGCACACAGACACAGCTTGCTGCAGCATTGCCATGATCAGGGATACTCCTGACACAGCCCCGCTGCTCCTCAGGGAATCTCTGCCTTCTCCAGAGCCACACAGATCAGAAATAAACTCAGCAGGCTGCAGAGACAAGTGAAATCCTGGGATTTCAAAGGGTTGGTGGTCAGGATCCAAGCTTGAGACTTAGCAGCTGTTTTTGTGCAATTCCCAAGACTTTGCTGCAGCACATTATCCTCAGACAGACAGTGGGCTCATTTTTGCAGGCACTTCATTAATCCTGGGTTAATCACATGCATGAGGTATGTAGGACTTGGCCCAATATTAAGAAAAACAGTCATGCAAACTTCTGCCTTAATAAGCTGAACACAAACAGCAAAACCCATGTGGCCAGACTGACAGCAAAAAGAAAAAAAGGCTTCACTTTTTTTATTCTAGTCTAAAGATTCCCACCCACTTTCATACATACATAATGGATTCCTCTATTTCTATACTGAAGGCTGTATTTTAAACAATTTATTTAAGCACTTTAAACCTTTTACTGATAAAACTGGTAAAGTTGTCCATTTTATTTTTAGAATCCCAACATCATGCATCAGCAACTGCAGGCCATCACTTAAGGGATTTGTTCTATTCTCTTCATCTCTACCCAATAACTTTCACGACCTGGTATAATTAATTACCAGCATTTCCAGAGAACATTTTTGTATGCTTCATCAGCTCAGTTTCAAAGTTCTTTAATTTATCAGAGAATCCATTTCAACAAGATGCCACGGGTTTTCCCAAGTTTCACATCACAAGTTATTTTTTTAAATAACCATTAAGCAATGTTTACTTTCTCTACCTGAAAAACTAATTTTTAAAAAAGCAGCTCTGCCTATCAGCATTTTCAGGTGCTCTGGAACAGATTTCTGCATTTTAAAATGCTTTACCCCTTTCCATCATCCAACAGGAGTTACAGCTGCCCAGAGACAAAGTCCTCCATGGAAGAGGTTAACAACCATCAAACAAAGCCAATATTAGCCAAGAACAAAAGTGAAGGCTTACAAGTAATTACTACTTCTTTCTAACAGCCTGGTGACTTTTTAATCCTTCTTCTGGCATCATATGCCTCTGCAGCACTTCATCTGAACCCAAGCAGGCATCTGCTAAGCACATCACTGGCTCCAGAGTGACAGAGCAGCTCAAATTCCTGCAACCCAGTGAGCTCATTGGATGGGTAACAGTGACTTCTGATCTGTATTATTATTATTTCTTGGATTCCAGCATTGGAGGAATTTTCTTTGGGGGTATTTCACAGGGAGCTGGAGCCCTGGGTGCTGGATTCACTGGAACAGTCATAAAAGCTTAACATCTTTGAGTTGTTCTTTTATGAGGTTGGTTTGAAGTGACTTTCTTTTGGGCAGGGGATTAAGGGTTTAGCTCGTGGGTGGGAGATTACTGGCCAATGGCCACAGATCTTCAGTGCCTGATGTTTGATGAGCCACTGAGCCTTCCAGGCAACCATCTGCCTGGCCCCTCAGCCAGAAGGTTCTGAGCCAGAGGAGTCAGTGAGGAGCAGAAGACATCTGCCATGCAAAGGAGGAGTGATGGGAGAAGCCTTCCCTGCACCTTGCCTGGCCCCCAGAGGCACATTTATAACTGCCCCTGGCAGGACACAAACCAGAGGGAAAGTGCTGAACAGATTCCTGTGCCTGTGTGTTCTCCTGTAACCCCAGCACAGCTCAAGCTCCCACCCAGAACTCTCTAACTTTGAAGGCAGGATCTCCTCCCTCCTTTTTCCAACAGCTTTCCTCCCTTCCTTAACCTAGCTGTAAGTGAATGCTGCACCATACTGATTTGAATTTTTGTTCCACCTCCATGCCACCTGAGTTTTAAGAAACAACCCCCTCCTAATATTATTTACAGCACCACCATCACCTAAAATCCTGCAAATGCTGTAAAAATGCTGTTCCTTCCATGGACACCCATTGCCACCTGCCCCTGCCCCCAGATGAGCACCTTACACCAACCATGCCCTCACAAAATCCCTGTCCTTAAATTCTCTTCTGGCTCCATCTTCCACTGCAAACCTGTTCCTTCTCTTGCAGAGCAAATCCCATATTCCAGATCAGGAACTACAGAATAGGGAAAGAGTGAAAGTAGGGGAAATCCACTTCAATCAGCACAGATGTTTCCTTCACCACAAAACATCAACAGCTCTGTTTGCTGCTTCATTTTCCCTTAATTTTCTGTGCCAGCACCACATTCAGCCACATTTAGGGACTTCACAGTGCACGAAATCTTTGCAGCAGTATTTTGCTCAGCAAATGTATTCATTAGGACCTCAGAATGGCCTTAGCTGTACTCTCATCCCCTCCAAGTTCCCTTCTCTGAACATCTAGAAATAGGAAATTTTGCTGATGGAAAGGCTGAGTGGAATCTTAAACCAAACAAGCTCAAATTCAGGATTTGGAACAGATTCTGAACTGCGAGGCCAATTAAATATTGCAACAAAGGGGGCACATCCATGTCTTCACACCCAGACTGCACTGCCCCCTGAAAGGCACTTTTTTCTCAGCACAAGTTACAGGGATAACTGGAGTCTCATACTCCCTTCTGGTATAAAACTACAGATCTCTGACCATTCAAAAAAAATCAGCTGGCTGCCAGGGTAACTGCAGAAGCCAGAGTTCCTGTTCCTCCTGTGTGCTCACCATCAGACCTGCTTCCCCATCCTCTGAGGGACCAGCGACACTCTTGGACTAATTGCACACAGGCAATGTCAAGTGTCAAATGATTATGAGGACCAATTTTTGAAGCTAAAAATAACTCTGCAAACATATCTGGCAAAGAAATCCATAGAGCAAACGTTTGAGGGCAATTGCAGCCTATTCTCAAATATTCTGTGTGCACCTGGTAAAGGCAACTTCATCAAACAAAATGAATGCTAACAAAATTATTTTAACAGTTCTTTTTTGAATCCAGAGCTCCCTAAACTGAAGTCCAAGGATAGGTTTGTACCTGCAGCGTACAACTATGGGAGCACAGTCTGGTAACCAGCCAGGTATATTTTAAGCCCAAATATAGACAATCTTATTTAGCTTAGCTCAGAGTTCAATTAAACCACATTGCAAAGGTTGTTGAGAGACATTATAATCAGTTATTGTGAACGAATTTCCTATTTTATTTCAGTGGGAGAGATTAACTTCATTCATTCAGAATACTGTCAAATGAAAAACTGCAATAATATTCTACAAAATAGACTTCTCTCACATTTTGAGAGCATATCCTTAATGAATTTATCCTTTGTGTATTACCACAGATGAAATCTTCACTCAAGTCCTACAGACAATCCTGGATTTAGCAGAGAAGTGAACACTTGCCCCATTCTTCTCCAGCAGAGGCAGAACAGTGGCATTTCAGAGCTGTCAGGAACATGACAAGCACCTAAAGCAAGGACTGAACTGAGGTACACCAGGAACCTCTGCACTCCTTGAAAACACAAAACCAGGATGGTCACCGAAACTAAACAATGGGAATTCAAAGTGGATAAAAAATTATTTCAAAGAGAGCATGATTAGATGATAGAGCTCATTGCCAGGGAACTCACCCAGAATTAAAAGGGTGATGGGAATGCTTGCTCTGATGTGCACACCATCCACAGCAGTGGCACTAGCCACATGTAAAACTCCTTGTTTTACTTGCATCGATTAGTACCCAGGATTAGACCTCTGCATTCTAAAGCCTTATCCAACATCTGTCAGGTTGTTCCATTTTCCTCAGGATTACCAACACAACAGACACGTGTACAAACCACAAATAGCTGCTTGGGAGGCACAGCCTTTTCACTGACAGGAAAGAGAAGCTTTAATGTCTAATTTGGAAACACAGAACTCCCAGAAACGCACATTACAAATGCATTTCCCATATTTCAATAATAGCCTCCAATGCTTTTTTTTTTTCCAGTTCTGTACATTCCCCCCCCCTTTGGCTGCAAAATATCAAGATTTCCTTTTACTGCAGACCTATCTTCTCTCTGACCCTCTATTCACAGAGCTGCGTTAGTCAAAGACTGCCTGACATTCAGGACTGAAATCTATAAATGGTTTTCTCAGACTGGTTGATGACCTTAAGAGTCTATAAAACAACAGTGTACATGCAAAGGTCAGTGAAGATTCCTGGAATCACTCCCCCTCCCAGGGCTGACATTCCCAATTGTCTCTGCAGCCGAGGCCATCTGACCTATATAAGTGAGTTTGCTGTGTGGAATCAAAGACACGTACCTGGAACTCGAATTTCCACTAATGAAAGCTTTTTGTGAAGAGAAAAGGGTTGGAAAACTTCTCGACAGACACTATTCATGTTTTGTGTTGGCCAGAGGCTGCAAATGTCAGTGTCCCGTGAGCAACACACGGTGGGCAAAATGTCACACGCTGGCCTTTCCTTGCAGCCCTGCTTGCCTCATTGTGACAAACTCCATGGATTCTGCATCCATCCATTGTGTCAGCACTGCAAGTACAAAGCAAACTGCACTGAAGCCGATCCTGTCTGATGGCTGCAGAGAAAAGGAGGATTTAGGACAGCAGAGTTTATTGCCAGCTCCATCAAAAACATATGGTAGCCATAGGGAACCTCTGCAACCCAGTTTCTCTGGTGAAGAAATGAGAGGAGCTATCATTCACTTTGATTGACTTGTGAGTCAAAACCACGTTGAGTTCACCACACAAAAGACCAAGTAAAACACTGTCTGTCTTGGGGGGGTTTTCTGGTCTTTAAAGCAGGCAAAAATAACCCAGTGGCAGTCACAGACAGAGGAAAAAGTAGACATTGTGGTCAGTATTTTCTACCTACTTTTCAGAGACCTGGAGAGTTGATCTTCTACTGAAGACATGCAGCTGAAGAAACCCAATTTTGATGGCAGTACAATTATCTGAAAGACACCTCTCTGCAGGGAATGTATCAAATTCAGCCTTACAGGATGGCTCACCAAAGCCTCCACAACATTTTAAAGTTTGGCCAGAATGCCATCAAGATTGAAATACACGAATATCACAGTTAGCTGGTTTGGGTTTGGGGTTTTTTAAGTGCTTCAAGTGCCATAAAAATAGGAACACGCAAGATGTAAGTTACAAACTTGAACGAGTTCTGGCCTTGGCAATGAATCAGTTTCTTGTCCTGTGTCTCCTTCTCTAGTTTTTAATAGCTCTCTGCTTTCCTCTGCTGTTTAAGTCTCTGTCAGATGCTGATAGGCACTCACTCCTCTGTTTAGACACTGAATTGCTTTGCACAGCTCCTTGTTTAAAGAGAGATTAGGGTCCTAGAGCCTCAATGGGGCAATTTGCTCAGCACTCTTCACTGCCATGAAAACCAACAAGAACCAAGAGTACCAAAGAGCTCAGACCTGTGCAGGATGAAGCTTTCAGCTGTGAAAGTCTAGAAGGAGGACATAGAGGACTCAATAAATTAATTACAATGTTTTTCCCCTTGTCATCCAGAAAGAAAAAAGAGAGGGTTTTTTTCTTGCAAATAGGTACTAATAAAAAATAAAGCCAGCCAGCAACATAAAAAACAGGACTTTTATCTCACATTGCCCCAGCCTCCACTGGGCTCTGCATTACACAGGTACAAGGGATATCACTCAAAGAGCCAGGTATAGCCTGGCAGTGAGGAATTCCACAGCTGAAAAGGAAAAAGGGGTTTCTTACAATCACATCTGAGCCAGGCTTTCCCTGGAGTTTGTACTATAATTTTAGCACACATCTTGATACGTTCCTAACTGGCAACTCATGTCTGTCTCAGGGCTGGTATTCCCAGGGTTCTGGGAATAATTCCTGCTGGGAATAAACCCCTTCAGACCTCTCATCCCACCTCAGCCACTGAATATCCAACAATGCAAGCATTGTTCCCACTGTCTAGAGAGGAATTCAGGCAGTAGAACTGAGTTTTCCAGGAGGTTCTATCAAAGCTGAGCACAGAAACCAGACAGTGGCAGGGGCACGGGGTGTGCAGCAGGTGAAAGCACCAAAGCAAGGAAGGTAAGAGGATGGGAGAGCCTTACTGATGATGGATGGCACTTGGCAAGGCAAGGTAGCAAGTGCTGCCAGGATTAGACTCTAGTCTGTCAGCTTTTCCGAGTGGGAATCAAGAGCCTCAACCTCCGCTGCATGGCGTCTCCAGGAATCTGCAAATTTGGTGTAAAACATCTAAATCGTGGAGAAAAAAAAGACCCTGGAAGTACTGACTTGGATCACCATTAACTGTTGCAGAATTTCATTCCTAGGAAAGTTTCACCACTGGTATAAATCAATAAAGTTTCAAAAAAGACAGAAAAATCACCATGTGCTATACCAGCAATGATCCAATCCCCAAAATATTTTTAATTTTGTCTCCGGAAAAAGAAAGCTTATTATTTCTATGAATATTGAATTTAAGATTAAAGTAGACACTTATCCTCCTTTACTTTCTCCTCCTCTCCTTCATGGAGGAATTTAGAACATTAACAGATGCAATGCACGCACACTTTTAATACTTGCATGTATTAAACAGTTGCTTGTATGCAAACTGTGACTTCAACCGTGCCAGAATATCCCAATATCCTGGCTGCAACCCTGCTAATCATCTCCATTTCCAAAATGCAATGAGGATTTATGAGAAGATTAATTGAGAAATGAGGCTGAGGGGGTGGGGGACAGCCCTGCCCATCTGGGAAATGAACTCGGCGTCACCTTTAACCTCCAAGTAATTCTTTGTCACACAGCACAAAGCAACTCATCATTCCAGAAGAGCAGCAGGACAGAAACCAAGCGGAAATTTATCTGGTTAAACACCTTCTTTCCCAGGGATTAATCAAAAGGCGTGGTTAGAGCCCTGGTGTCTTTGTGTTCCCACACCTCCAAGGGCTGCTCACAAAGTGGCTGCTGCTAAGAGAGCAAAGGCCACTGTGGATCTTGGGGTGAGCAGCTACTCCCCAACTCCCAAATTCTGTCTCTCAGGTATCCTGCTCTGACTCAGAAGCTTTGTGGGAGCATCCCAGCTGTCCCTAGCAGCCACTGGGTGCTGTTTGGTGACCCTGGTACTGAGGGGCAGAGCAGAAGGGAAGGGGCTCCCCAAGCCCCAGTGCCCACCTTCAGCCCTTCTGGCATCTCCTCTTCCCAGTTTACCTGCATCAGAAACGTGAGTGGGGCAAGAAATGACAGGGAACACAAAGTGGTTGTGATGTTGGCAGTGAGAAGGGGAAAGGCAGAACTACAAAAGGAAGAATGAGATCCAGAAGGGGGAATCTTCTAGGGGAACACAAGCAGACCTGACAGAATGCTAAATCACAGGGAGAAAAGGCAGCAGAAGAATGATGAACACATGGTTTTAATTCTGGTTTTAAGGCAGAAAAGATGATTGAGAAGTTGCTCTCTAAAGCCTGTTTTATTTGCTCTAATGTCTTGCTATAACCTGCCCAGGAAGGGCCAAACCAAAACACTCCATCAGTGCCATACCTGAGGAAAGTGTCTGGGAAAACACATCTGGCAATTCCAGTGGAATTAGGATGCAGAAGCCAATGGGACCGAGTTCTGCTTTCCAAGATGAGGTTTATACAAAAGGAGTACATTCGGAAGCCAAAAATAAATGCCTGCTTACGACAAAGAGAAGAACCTGGATCCAGTTTATGTTCAAAGCAGAGCAGCAGCCTAGTGCAACTTGAGGGAGGGCATTAATGCCAGAGGCAAAGCTGGCCTGAGCAGCTCTGAAGGTACAACAGAGTAACTCTCTACTTTCTGGAGTGGGTGGAAAGCAGAATCCTACCTTCCTGTTGCTTCTCAGGCGTCCTTAAAGTCATTGGCAAAGACAAATGACAATGATGGATGCTGGTGCTTATGCTGAGCACCACAAAACTGCACAGAGTAAATGACTTGCACCATCTTTTGAAGAGGTTGAATGTGTCGTGCTCCTAAAGTGCTGTTGTGCTCAAGAATCGCTGAGAGCTCCCTGCAAATCAATGCAATAGAGCCCTGCTATACATTTTGCAAGCACTATTTTTATCCTTTCCTAATATAACTCCCAAACCTTCCTCCTCCCCCATGTCCCTGCCACAGATCCCTAATTCACACAGCTAAAAACACACAGTGCCTCCTACAATTCTTTTCCAACGTGTGCAGTCCTTAACAACAAATTTCATTTCTTCCTTTCTTTCAAACTCATCTTCATTCAGCCCAGCTCCTAAGGGAAATTAATGAGGGCTCACTGACTATGTTTACATAAGATCTCCTCCAAATTTATGTTATTAAGCATTAGGAGTGTTTTTATCTGCCCTCTAAGGGATGGAGGGGCTGATGTGTCTGGCCAGAGATGTCTCAATACAACATCTGCTGTCCACTCACACCCTGCTGGCTTTGCTGCCAGCAGCCACAGCAGCTCTGGTGACAGAGCCTGGAGCAGGGATGGGGTGAAAGCTGAATAAAAACTGATTTCATCAGGAGTTCTGGGCTCCACTGGCAGCGAGGTGCTGGCACACCAAAGCACACCTGGGGCTGAGGAGGCTGTAAGGGCCTGGCTGTGACTCTGTGCCCAGGGCCAGGCAGGAGCTGTGACACTGCTGTGGTGACACAAACACCCACGAGTGACCCACACTGAGCCAAACTAGAGCCCAGCTGCTCATCCCCAGGGAGTCTTTCCCAGTAAAGCCTCTCTGCTGCAGGAATTCCATCCCTGATGTGAATTTTAGCTCCTGGTGGATTCCACAACCACATCTTGGGGCTGGGACATCCACAACCACATCTTGGGGCTGTGACATCCACAACCTCATCTTGGGGCTGTGACATCCAATAAAGGCTTTGGAGTTAGGAAAAAGCCTTCTGCTTTATTCATGTAAAAGAAATAACACAGTTCTTCGTGTAACAGCAACAGAGTGCCTCATCACAAGGAAAGGTGCTGCAGGCACAAGCACAGATAAAATTTGTGTTTGTGCACACAGGCACAGGTACAGCTCGTTTCTGTGTGATAAACTGTAAATCCAACCCTTGAACTAACTCTCAGCCTGACTGGTCACACCGTGTCTGAGCAAGGCAAAAGCTGGGTGCATTCTCCCTGCTGTGACTTTTCTGCTGTCAGACATCTGGCTGCAGTAAAGCCTGTGGTCTAGCATGGCTATTGGATCTAGACAATAGGATTTCAGCAATGATTAAAGATGCCTGTGGCTTCTGGGCAGGCAGGAACAAAGGAAACTCTTCTGCTGGAAGAGGGGTTCGATAAAACTCACGGCTGTCTCCACTTCTGCACTTTTGTCTCCTTCATAAGCTAACAAAGCAATGACTCCAATTCATGAAAAGAAAAGGAAACTCTCACCATCCTGACCAGCTCCCAAGGCCTGTCCTGCAGTTCCTTTTGGCTCCATGTCTCCCCAGGTAACCCTTGCCAGCTAAGGCAGAGTGCTACAAGAGCCATTACATCACCCACATTCAAGAACCAAAACTTTCATAGGGATCATTTTTCCTTTAATAAAGAAACATAAAGCTAATGCCACCCTGAATTCCCAAAGTACTGTATTAACACTCTTGTCAGCTGTAGGGCTTTTGGACTGCTACGTATTTATTTTTTTCCCTTTATAAGTCTGTTCAAACCTGTCTGCATTTCAGTTTGCTAAAGCTGTTTAGCCAAGTATGAACTCCATTCAAGGCCAGCTGTAATGAACGTCACAGGCTGTAACCCAAGCAGGCAGTTGTGCCTGTTTGCTGCAGACTCTCATTCAAAAAAACCAAGAGAACAAGAGTAGTTTTAGAGATGCTGTAAATGCTGAGCTGCTTGCTCTGAAAACTAATGCAGAATCTTGTTCTCTGTGCAGACAAAGCCTCCAAGTGAGGGGGGTGTGGGAGGGAAGCCTTGTTTACACCAGGCTCCTCTGAGCTAACAACTTACATGGGATGTTTAATACTTTAAAGGCAGTATCATGCGTTGATTTAGAAGACAAATATAAGCATCTTCTAGCCCTGCTGGATACAGAGCAGACTGTGGAAAGCTCCTGCCCTCTGGGCTGCGTGGTAAAGAGCAGAACACGTCTCTTCTCAGTATAAATTTATAGGGAGGACCTACAATATGGAGAAATCTTCAAAGGCCAGTCAGGTTTCCAGTCCAACAACCCTGCCAAGTGTTCCTTTAATCCTTTATTTACCAGTAAATCTGCCTCTCTGTTCAGCAGGCTTTTACTGGGATTGGGTTTCAGCCTGAAACCCAAAAGCTGTAAGCATATGCTCTGTAGCCCTAATGAGAAACTCAATCTATTAATGAGCAGACCTTCTCCACAGGACCAGGTCTTGGCAACATGAGTCAGTTCCTGAACTTTCACCTCCAGCTTGGCAGCAGACCAGACTAACTCCACATCTCTCAGCTGGCTTACATTATCAGCTCATTATTAACATACATCAGGGCCAGATCTCTTTTACATGCACCCAGCAAACAGGAAACTACACAAGGGGAGGGCTCCTCATTTTTGTCTGACTCTGGAGCTCATAAAAATGACTAATTAGAACCAGCTCTAGCGGAGGCACTCTGCAGATCACACATTCCCTCTGAACCTTAGCCCTGACTTGGGATAAACACCCTGGAATGCCATGGCAGCCCAGGGCTGGCTGCAATAATCAGTCACAGAACCTTGCAGCTCTTACCCCAAAGCTGGTGTGAGGCAGAGGTGTGCTGCTCTCCTTATTTCAGAGTCAGGAGACTGTAATTCAGACAGCAAACAACCTGTCCAACAGCACACCAAGTCACAGAAAGCTGAATTCCTGCAGTCAGTCCCCCTGCAGCAGGGAGAGCTGTGGGAACCCTCTGCAGAGCCCATTCCAAAGGACACTGGGGTGGATTTTAGATCTGCACGCTTGCCTGGGCTCACAGGGCTCTGAGTGCTGCTTTGAAGTGGTCTGTGAGCCCCCAGCAGAGTACACAGCACTTGGGAAAGCTTCCCAGGGCATCTCTCATGGCCAGAGCTCTCATGGAGCACGGGAGAGGATTCTCTGCCACAGCAAGCACTGTCCTCAATAACACATGACTATTTATCAGGCCTGGTCTCACTTTATTTTCCTCCTTACATGACCAATATTTACTTTCAGCCTCCAGTCCCCTCTCCTCAGCTGTCATCCTTGAGCTCGGAAAACTTAGCAAACAAACAAACAAACAAACAAAAAATCTCTCCTCCAGATGCCTGGTTCAGATCCAGTCCAGCCTGGAAGCTGCACCAGCCTGATAATTGTTCTCATCTCACCTGAGCACAGATGCCAGCACAGTCAGAAATCTAGATGGGGACACACTCAAGGAGCAAGAAAGGTCAGCAGAGTCTGCTCAGGTCAGACAGGTGGCTGTTAGTGCTGTGGATCAAACTAAAGCTGCTACCCAGCATTCTGTACCTGCTGTCAGCCCAGCTTAAGGTACATCCATCCTCTTGATGCAGAAAATTCACACCCACTCTCAAACACCCTTTCAAGCAAACCAGACTTCACACGAATCAATACAAAATCTGGCAAAATCTCAGAGCCTACACAAGCCTCTCATTTTCTTTGGCTGCTCAAAAGGTAGCAATTTATTCCCTTTTTTAAAAAAAAAAAAAATTAGCTGAGGTTAGAATTACTTTTCAGAGCTGATCTCATTTCATAACTCGCCTCCTATTCAGACGGAATTTATGCACAGATGCTCAGAGCCAAAAATCTGTTCCCATTTAATCCACAGCAGAACAGGTAAATGGCAAATCTATTCCAGCCAGGTTGGTGCCTTGCTGCTCCAGCCTCCCCTAACACAGCAGCAGGCACAAGGAACTCACAGCTGCCAAAATCCTGCTGCTCCAAGGGGCTCCTGTCAGCTCTGCTCCTCTGTGAGCTCTCATGCTGATAACTGAGGGGAACTGGTGCAAAATATTCTTACAGGACCAAGATCTTTCAAATGCAAAAGAGCTGGAAACAGATTATTAACTATTTTAAATGCACTGTCTTTCCCAAAGCTGCAGGTCAGAAACCTGCAGAGATCAAGAGCTGAGAGATCCTTTGTGGAAGCAGTGGTGATGAGGAAAACCAGAGTATTTCAGATTCAACTGGTCAAGAATAAACCACACAACTCCTCACTGTACTTACGCCAAGAGGATAAAACTCTGAATTCAGACGAAGGTTTGTTATCCAAAATAAAGTAATTCCATAACAGAGGCACCATATCTGTAATTCTCCTAAGGATGCTGAGTTACCTTAGGCCACTCACTTCTAAATAGGCAGAAGCTAAAGTAAAATAACTAAAAGTTCTTTGGCAGAAAGAAATACCTGGGGCTTTAACTACTGCTCAAAAAATGGCTTGGGGTCTCTGAAAGGGTGATTATGGAACAGAGAGTAATATTATTCAAATTTTAAACCCAAAATATTAAGGTATTTCATTTAAGATATTAAGGTATATCAACATATGAATGGTTGACTCAAGCAATGGGAAAATGTAAATTTAAATGTATTTTCATTATTCGTTCACATAGTTCCACATGGTAAGACATGCCAGCAATAGCACAGGTGGTGGAAGAGGAGACAAAAATGTCAGATATCTGATACCAGCCTAATTGCAAAGAGGTGAGAAATTTCATTCTCAATAATAATTACAGAAGGCAAAGAAAAGTCCAACTGAAAAAATAAGGGCGTGATAGCAACTCAGTCACAGCAATGGACTTCCTCCTTCTGGCTGCTTGGGAATGACTGAAAACCTGGCCAAGATAAATTACATTTTCCAATATATAAAGCTGCATGTTCTTATCATAAAAAATAATCTGCATTCCAGCAGCAATTCAAATGTTTTCCCCAAGTATGCAGATGTAACTCCTGCCCCCTTGGTAGGCCCCTACAGCTGAGAATTGAACCAACCTCTTAAACTGAAATACCTGCTCAGGCAACCTGATTTGTGATGGCCAGGTCCCTCAGGTCTCAGCAAAATTAGCCCCATTAAGAACCAAAGCACAGTCTGGTGCCTACATATGGATTTAGCAATTTCACTTTATGTTAGCCAATTACAAAACACTGGATCTTTTCCTTTCCCAAATGCTTTCAAATTAATGAAAGGGAAAAAAAAAAAAAGAAAAAAAAGAAAAACCAAAACATGTAGCAAAGGCTGAACAAAGACTGGTACTTGACAGAATTTGCATGTAAATCCTCCAAGATTCAATTTTAAGTAGAAACAAACAAGCAAAATATTTACTGCTCAGCATTTCACAACCATACCAACCTCATCCTGCATTTCAAGGCTTCAGAGGCTCTTCTAGGACAGTTGGTGGTGGTTTCAGTCTGAACTAAGGGACACAATTATTAAAATTACCTGCCCTAAGAGCAAAGCCAGGCAGGGCCAAGGAGGGGATGAGCTCTGGCTGTCCTGCTCCCTCCTCAGCCCATCTCAGCCTTCTCCTGGCTCCACAAACCCACACTGACTGCTTCCAGCTGCTCCTGCCTCCTACAAGATTAATGGCAGCAGCCAGAGCTCCCTGCAAACTTCCAGCAGAGTTCTGTTTTCCCTGAGCTCCTCCCAGCCTCAGCCATGCACAGCAGAGCTGATTCATCCTCCTTGGCCATCCCATCCATCTGGAGCACAGGAAAACTCCTGTGAGTGCTGCCTCAGCTCATGCCTGTGCCCAGAACAGACACACTGAACACTTCCTGGCAAATATCTCTGCTGGAGGTATTTGAATTTGATGTGGGCTAGAAATAATTCCTAGGAGTTTTAGCTTCATTTCCTGTCAGAGAAACACCTCTCCTCGTTTTCCTTCAAGCTTGTATGCTTGAATTACCATATCTCCTTAAGCAGCAAAAAGCAATAACTTCACCAGATCCAGGAAATATTAGTGGCATTATTAATGTAAATAAACGATTCTTCATGGTATTTTTAAGTTATTACAATGAGAGCATAAATAAACCTCACTGATGGAGTATTAGTATTTTCTGTTGGTGGGAATCAATTGTATGATTGAACTTCTTGAGCATGTTTAATTCCCATAACTACCAAATAACCACATGAACAACTTTGTCCTGTTAAATCTCCTTCTGGTTTGCATTTTCTATTCATTTCCTTCCAGCCTCAACACTGTCCCCAACTCAAAAAGCTTCAAGTGAACCATAACGAGCCCCACAATAAAGCAACTCAAGAACTAAAGAAGACAGTTGATAAAAATCCTGATTAAACTACCACATTTCCATGGTAGGTTTGGAGTTCTCCAGGTTTTTGTAACTAGAGATATGAGGGGGAATACTGGGTGTGCCAGACCTTACCAGACCTGGCACTCAAGAGCAAGGGAAAAGGATTCAAGAAGCCAAGAGAGTTGCTTCAGGAAAAATGAAAATGAAAAAGGAACTTGCAGCACATCTCTCCTTTTTCAGTGTGAGGCTGAAAAAGGCACTCTGCTAGTGGATAATATTTATTTCTTTTACAGTATTTCTGCCAAAAGTGGTGAGAAACAGGTGTTACTTCCTTACAATAATTCCTGTAATAATGAGAAATCCCAGGCAGCCTCAACTCTAGATGGCGTTGGCAGCTCCTCTTAGAATCCATCAATTTGCTCCAAGGTATCAAACTCGTGGAGATTGAGCCTGATCTGCTCTTACTGCAGACAGAAAAAACTGTTCCTATTGACCTGATCAGAGCACCGCAGAACTCTATTCAGCAATTCCAAAAAGGGTTGGATAGTTACAAACATGCACTTGTTTTGCTGAGAATTATTATTATACCCACCAAGAACTGAACATCTATCAACTATCAGAAACTTTTTTCTCTATTTCTGTGGAGAATAACGTGGCCAGGAAGCACGAGCTGTGGCAGTAGTTCACACCACACAGGCACAGGTTCAATGCTAGCATTTCCCTGCCCTGATTACACAATTAATTACTCAAACAGTGCATTTGCACATTTCATTCTGTGATGAGCTGATCCACACAAACAGCAGTCCCCAAACCCACCATGGTTCCCAATATCCCACACAGGAGCCTGAGTTAGTTTTCATCTGTATTTCCAGCAAGCTGATGTTGTTTAGGAGGTGCAGTTATGCATCTCATTTTTGGGAGGGTCCTAATTCCCACAGCTCTGCACTGAGCAGGAATCACTTGATTTCCTCAAAGCAAGCTGAATTCCCCAACTCTCCTCAGAGCTCTCTACTCCTCAATCCTAAAATGAGCACCAGCATTTGCAGAGAGTGCCCACAGCAGCAGGATGTGCTGGCTGAGCCCTGGACAGGGAAGGTTTGCAGCAGGAACACAGGACACAAGGGGAAAAGCTGGATGCTATTCCAGCCTCTAAAATCAGTTAGTGAGTGCTTGTAGCATTCACATACTTGGTACCCTTAAATCAAACATTTCAGAAAGTGAATACAAGAGACAAAATATAAATATCCTCCCACTTTGGCCACGACAGTGACTGTTTTGAATTTATTACTGCTCTGCTGCCACAGGTGTGCATTGTGGGGAGCCAGCCCTATGAGAAGCAGCTCCCAGCACCAGCCAGGACTGGCACAAACACTTTGGGATGTTTCCAGGGCAGATGACAAGAGAGGTCTGGTGGCCCCAAGACCTCCAAACTACATCTGCAACTTCCAGCAGGAAGAGATAAATCCCACCCAGGTAATACCTGGCCACTCAGGTGAGCACCACCAAGACCTGGTGACCTTTTTTTTCTGACTGGAGGGGAATTCTGTAATTCTCAGCACAGCAGTGCCTTTAATGCAACATTAAAATGCTGCTTAAGTCTGCTCCTGTGACAACTCTTTCTTTCAAAATGATTGTTTATGAAATTTAATAGCAGCAGTTCGTTCCTGGGTGATGGTGTTTGACACAGAACACTTAAAGTGAAATGTGAGTGGCATTTTTGTATGGCTCCTGTACTGAATATGATCATAGCCCCAGTTAATTAAAGTGCACATGAGCTGTCATTAGGTCTGTATGAGTTAATTTTCTTTCTCAGGGGCCAAAATTAAAGCTACAACACATCTAGGGTACAGACTTTCAGGCTGAACTTGCATTACCACGTTTGGAGTCTGGGAGCAGCCTATTCTGAGAGGCAGCAATTCTGAGACCCAACCTACAGGGCTCTAGAAATTTGGTCATTTCTTGCCTTTTTAGCTCGTAGGCTGAGCTCTTGTGAACATCTGACCCCTGGGGCTCAAGCAAAATGCAGCCTGTAGTGTAAACTCCTCATTTTGCAGCTGGAAGTTGATGTCAGTAGTTTTCCCACAAACTGAACAAGCAACAAGCCAGAAGCCTCCTTGCCATAAATAAAGAACCTGATAGGGTTTTTTAACCTTTTTATTACTAGCCTTTCCTAGATTTGCTGTATCACTATTCATTTACTGGTTTACACAAGGTGAGCTCAAAATAAATTCTTTGCCCAGAACCTAACATCCAAGCCTGGAACTTTTTTCCTTGGAAACAGCTTGGTTATTCAAGTCTGGTAAAAAAATTTGCATTTCTCGTTCCTAACCTAGATGAGAAGCATAAAACCATCTACATGAGAAAAAGCTGAGGAAAAAAAAAAAGGCCCTCCAGCAGCAATAAACAGATCCCAACCTATTGCAAAGTATGAAAAACTGGCTGCAACAGAATGTGACTGTAAAATGGTCATGTTGTTATGCAGACTCAATAGCTCATTTAAAAAGAGTGCCCAAGCCTTCCCTCCTCCTAGACTTTTTGTCTTTCTGCTTTCTGTGAATATGAATCTCTCAAATCATATTCATGAGAAAAAAAAAAAAAAAATCACTAAATCACTACTGCAACAGCTCAGGGCCTGGGCAAACACTGGGGTCTCAGAGCAATTACAGACATGAAGACAGTTAACTGCTGAACACAGTATTTATGGTAGTTAATTGGTTACAAGCTACTTGAAAAACAAAGCTCAGATCAAACTTTCTGTCCTCCATGAAACACATTTTCCCTTCAGTGAGATGCTTAAGAGAGCCCCACAGCAGCCTGAATGCTGCTGCTGCCAGCCTTTGGCAGCTGCACACACTGTCACCTATCTGCTGCTATTTTCCCCTGCAAAGTTTAATAAATCCACCCGCCTCTAAATCCACTCGGCTCGATTCATTCATTTACTTTTAGTTTTGCCTTTAAGCGTCTCTCTAGATGTCTGAAAAGAAAGAGATAAAGCAATTACTTGATTTCATCCTTGGGATTTCAGCTCTCAGCCTCGGCATGGTGCCTCTTTAGTGCTTGATGAGTGTCTAAATTCTCCCCAGATTAAAGAGGGTTGTCTTCTTTCTCTGTGCATTATACACACAGAAGAGAAAAAGAAAATCAAAGGGGTCCAAAACTTCTGTGGGTGGAAACCCGCTTGGTTTCTTTCTGCTCTGGAGAGGCTGTGCCAATTTACACATGACAAAGATCTATCTCAAACTATTTTTCAAGCAGATATATACATTTACACATGCTATAACCCCTTAGCTATGGTTTTAGAATGAATTCCATAATAAGCAGCCTTTTTTAAAGGTGTAAATATGGTGACACTGAGTCAGCTTCTAGAATGAACTCCCCAGGATGGTCTGAATCTGTGCCCCAAAGATCTCTGCTCACAAACTGGGAGAGGAATGGTTTGCTCAACACTCTAAGTAGGGCTGGGCACAGAAAAATAATCAGAGAAAGCTACTGTTGTAGTTCTTGGGTTTATTTCTGTCTAGAAGTCCTTGAATAATGATCCCAAACACAGCACCAGTGATTACTGCTTCCCAGTGATTAATCAGCTGCAAAGTCGTCGTCGTCTTTTCTCTTCTTCATCATCTTCCTGAGAGCAGAGAGGGAAGCTGAGCACTGGCTTTTGGAAATTAAGCATTTTTTTTTTTCAGCTGCTCCATATATGAAGCCCACACGGGGGCCATACATTTCAGACTTGAGCCTTTTTTTTCTGGGCCAAAATCCTTAATCTGCAAATTATTTGAACAAATGGGAATTAAAAAGAATTTGCCCTTTTTTCCCCTGCTCCCTTCAGAGCCTGTGTTTTTAAGGCAGCTTTCAGCAGCCCTCCTTTTCTGCTCAGTAAAATGTGTGCAACAAATGCACAAAACTGAGGTGTGGGAGGGAACCTCACAGATAAGAACTCCCCTGGACAAATTCCAGCCTCAGAGAGATCAGAGCTGACCCCCTCCAGCTATTTTCAGATCTCACTCCATCACAGGACTGTAGCTTAAGTCCTTCTATGAAATATTGAGGTCCCCAAACTTCAGGGCCTGATGGAACTGGTCCAAAGGACTCCCTAATTTATATTGCCTATTTAGCAGTATTTTCAGAAGTTTTTCTTTTCTGTGATTTACAAGTACCCAGTAATCCTGCAATAGTTATAATTAACATTTTAACCTGGTAACAAGGAATCAAATCTATCTATGTAGGTATAGTAAGAGTAAGCAATAAACCACTTTGTGATAATATTCCATCACATCAAAGCTTGCCTTTTTCCATATTTTCAGATTTTTTGCCGTGAATAATTTCACCTCTCTTCCAGAAAGGTCACAAATGAAACAATGACATCATACACAAAAGTGATTGATCTAAGTGACAGAAACACAGCAACTAAATATGAATGTATGAGAAACTGCAGAAATGCTCTCTCCCGTTTTACTTAATAAGGAAGATTTTAAATGAACTTACACTGCTTTTTTCAATGGATAATCTCCTTTTATGAACTAGGAAGAACCTTACTGTTGGTACACTAAGATGCACTGTGCAATCTTTCATTACAGAAGCTGGGGAGACAGTTTTAACATCACTCCTACTCAGGAACAGCTTCAGCTTCTACTTCCAAGGCCTTGGCTCTCACTAGCAAGAATTCTCACTGCTGGGAGCCCTGGAGTGTTTTCTGAATGGCTGTTAAATTCCAACTCTAAAATCCTTATCTGCAAAACAGACAGAGTCAGAGCTCAGCCCTGCTTTGGTGCTCCAGGTACACACACACCATCAAAAGAACAGAACCCCAAACGTTATCCTAACCCCACATCTGTGAGGAGAACATTCCAACACAATGACATTTAACACTCTGCTCACGTTGAGCAGAACAAGCACAAAGTTAATACCAAACAGCAAGAAATGCAGGCCTGGACCTTATGAAAGAAAAGACAGGATATAGATTTCAAGAATCAGAGCTGTAAGAGAAGTCTGAGAATCATTTCCAGCTCCACAGTGCAATGTTACCTGATGTTTGCCATTTCTGGCAATAATGCTTGCAGTTAACACATTCCAGCTGGGAAGCAGTACTAGCATGATGTTAAAAAAAAAAAAAAACTCAGCCTTTGATGCCCTGATGAAACAAATCTTGGATTTTTTCCTAGATTTGCAAACCCCCTTTGTAGAGCACTGTTAGGGACTGTAATCAGTCAGCCCTTTTGGCCATTCCCAGCTGGGACAGAATTATGTGGCCACAGAGTAACTCCCCTCTTTATGTCTGGAAATACAAAACCAATAAAGGTGTAATCCATGGCTAGAAAAAAATATGGAAAAGCAAAGGGTTTTAACTGTATTCCTAAAATAACAGCTGGTGTTCTAGTTCAGCAGCTCTGGCATTAAACTATTTCATGGGGGGAAAAATAATTTACTTTATAACCCCCCTACTAACTGCCTCGAAAATATTTCTAGGTTCTTTTATATTGTAACTTGAAAGGCACTTCTCAACTTGCTCCTGAAACTGTGACAAAAACCTGCAAAACTCCCATCAGCTGTTGACACGGTTTTGTTTTCTGTAAAGACCCACATAAAAATTGATAGCAAACCTCAGTGCTTGTCTCCCTTCCTGACATAACCTGACCAGAGAATTCAAAGGGGTCAGACCACACAGATGCATGAATCACGTTTGATCCTGGTTTATGGAAGTCAATGGAGTCATAGCACAGATGGCCTTTAAATCTCCTGTGACCTGCAGGACTGATCAAATGCACTGCTTGGAGCACACTGGGGGTTTTTTCACCACTGTCACCATAATATTTTAATCTTGAACGTGCTTAGTTTCAAAGCACCCTTCTGAGGCTGCATTATCGCTTCTTGTATCAGGTGAACACAGACATGGTTTGCCCAAGGTTGTACAGCCTGTGGTGGCAGAGCAGGGAAATTATCTACAGCTCCTAATTTTACATTTACAAATGGAGCAGCAGCAGAACAAGATACAATGGTTTTCTTACTTGTAGTACTCAATCCTTAATCATAAAAATTGCTCGTAGCATCACACAGAACTATCTAAAGATTGTGATCACGTGTCTACAGACACTCAACAGCACAGAATTATGTTCTTAACACACGACCCCACAGAACTCATCACAGCTTTTATTTCATACAATCTTAGCAAGGACTGAACTCTAGTTTAAATCTCAGATTCTGGTTTTTTGATGCTCATTTTAGGACTAAGTGAATGTGGAGTCGTATTAGTGAGGTAAAGATGTTACCCTACATCACGTAACTCAGCCAAAATGAAAATTAACCTAAGAAAGATGAGAAACTGAATGCCACAAATTCAAAGCCACAAGCTCAGATCAGATGCTTTTATATCTTAAAGGCAGTCCAAGCTAGAATTTTGTGATGAAACTCAAAACCAGGGAAAGTCCTCTGTGCTGTTGCCAACACAGCCAAGAGAAGAAAAAGTCATAGAAACTATTGTGAATTTTGAACAGAAAGAATATCATGGTTCTGGAACTGTATCAGCATTCAAACTTTCAGAAAGGACAGTCCGTATGAAAGCTGCTAAATAGAAGACAAAATAAAAACAAAATAGAAGGGATGGAAGAAACAGAAAATCACATAAAAGGACATAAACCCAATTACAGGTCAAAATTATTTTGTCTTCCCCTCCCAGTTTTAGGCATAAAGACAGGGCCAGCAGCTTTCAGGGGGAACTAGGTGATTATCTCTGCTAGTCCCTTTGGAAAATTCCACCCCCATAAATTCCACCCCCATCTTCTCTACAGGCTCATCTATCTACACCAAAGATTCTTCCTCCTTTGGTGTCTGCACTGAAGACAGTACATATTCCTGAACTGCCCTCGCCCCATCTTTTACTTCACTGAAAGCAGACACAAAAAAAAAAGAACTCAGTTTAGTTTTCCCTTTTTTAAATCCACATCTTTGCTCCCTGCACTCAGCAATGGGAAACAGATTCAGCCAGCCTTAAAACACTATCTCAGCAACAAAGCATGCAATGTGCTCCATCTCATCTCTCCACTCCAACTGAGTTTACAGCAGTGGGTGGTTTTCAAACCTAACATTTGATCAAAATGAAAAACCGGGCATTCCTTTCACCCCATGACAGGCAGGCTGATATAAATCACAGCCTTCCCAGCAAGGGTTCTTCCACAGACAATGAGTTGTGGCAGAGCCTCAAAGCTCAGCCCTGGCCATTGTAAGAGAAAGTTTCAGGTCTTTAAAGCAGGCCTGAGCTTTTTACAACACTACTAAATCCAAAAGAGGGGGAGAATTTATGGTGTGGCTGTTTGAGGGGTGAAGAAGGTGTTTCCCCTTCCCAAGCTGTATTTGCAGTGCATTTCTCTGGGTAGGTTAGTGCCAGTGCCTGCTTTTAACTTTTAGTTTTTCAATAGCACTGAAATCTCCAAGTTGGGGCAGCCTCACAGCATTTTACACTCACACACATTTACACATCCCACAAGTCATGGCTCATTCATTGAGGGAAAATAACCTCATTCTTAGCTCTGGAGAAAAGCTCTTGGATGTATCTGCTCAAGGAAAGGATGGCATCAGACATCCTCTGGCTCTGATTTAGGAGCACAGGCAGTGTAGGTAAGCACGAAGCAGTGTGTGCATTAAATTCCCGTGTGTGTACAACACAGCAGAGTGTGATCAAAGCCCAGCTGATCCATCCCCAGCACTGCTGCTGCTCCTTGCTAACCCAGTAACCTATCAGAAATGCCCTCCAGCCTCAACAATTCTAAGCCTCGACTTCAAAAGATCAGCTTATCCTTTAGGGCTAAGCTGAGTGACAGGTGGGGGTCAGGAAGAAGCCCCTGCCCTCCCTGCAGCCGGGGGTGGAGGGTTGCACAACTGGCCAGGCACCTTGGGGGGTTTGGCTGCATTCCTGGGGCCATCTGAACTGGGACACCTCTGGAGCTCTCATCTGCTGCCCCAGCCCTGCTCTGGCCAGCAAGAGCTGTGTTTACACGGAGCTGTGCCACACAGAGGGGAGAAATTGAATTTATCTGCCTTTAGAGACCTGCTCACCTGCCAGGTGGAGGTGTCAGGGAGGGCTGGGTACACCAGCTTGAGGAGATGCCCTCAGGTGTTTTTCAGCACACAGGAGACTCAAACTGCACTTTCCCTCTATATTCTCTCCCTATAAAAAAACAAATATTAAGGCAGGGCAACTGCTGGAAATGTCCACACACCAAGCTATTCATCCATACTGAGTTTTTGATATTATTTTCTATTAAAGAAACTTTTTTTCCCCTCAAAATATTGTACAACTCAACTTGAGCTTTGCTAACTAAGCAGTGCCAGGGTTATATTCCAGCATCACAGCAGTAGTTCCCTCAGCTGTGAGCACACCCTTCTCTGCCTCACCAGGTCTGCAGCTGGCATTACTCTTCAGGTACCACATTCCCATGTACTGTAAGAACATAAGAGATGCAACAGCCAGGCAAACAAGGCTGTTAATCACCTAAGGAATGTAAAGTGTTGTTTCTCTGAGAAACTAGTCTGCTGTACAATCACATTTTCTGCCTCAGAAATATAGAAATTTAGAGGAAAACAAGCACAATTATTTCTCAAAATCCAGTTTATGGGGTGAGAGGAGCAAGTCAAAATTATTGAGAAGCCAGTTAAGTTTCAGAGGCTGACTCTGAAAGCCTTTTCCTGTTTTCAGACATCACTTTGGATTGCTGTGGGACACTACTACCCAAAGCAGGCCACTGCTTTAAATTCAGCAGTCAATTCAGCAGCACCAGAACTTTCCAGTCACTGAACTTCAGCTGTGTGTCAATTCTGTGAATGGTAACTAAGGCAGGAACAGAAGCAAAAGTCTTGGAGCAGTGAGCTCCGAGTCCTGCAGCTGTGCTGGAGTTACTGTGAGGGACCCCAGAACATCACTCGTGTGTCACTGCACATCACCACTCGTGTCTAAGAACCCATTTCTCAGACATGAGAAATGAGCAAAACGAGCCAGAGGAGGAGAGCAGGAAAATAACACAGGCACATGACAAAATCAGCTGGCAATTTAAATTCTGGGACTTGTCAGCATTTTAAAACTTACACAACAAATACACCAGGCTCCCTGAAAAGTCATCGTAATGAGCAAAGAGAAAAGACAATACTCTTCTGTACTCAGCTTTAACTACATTGCAAAATAATATCTCCTTTCTCCTATCAAGTCAATACAATCTGGAGTGGGAACTGATGCTCATAACAAAGCACCAGGCCTTCAGCTGATTTCCATTGCTAACTTTAAATAACAATGCATGAATGGACAAAGTGCCTGGTTTACAGCATCCTCCCTTTCAGCCTCTCCCTTGTCTCAGTTCATTTCCCCGTGGCACGCTTTGTTCTTAAAGCGGTCTTAACCACTCATACATCAAAATATTTAATCAACATCTCCCAGTCAGAAAATAATCCTGCTTTAGAGCGATCCAGTGGGAAACTCTGCAGTGGATTCAACATAAAGGAAAAAAAAAAAGGGGGGGGGTCAGAATGCATTTCCGAGCGTGCTTTAGAAAAATCGATGCCGACATGTTTTTAACGAAGATCAATAAGTGACATTAGATAATGAAACCAACATGCAGCAGCACTGCAGCCGGGCCATTTAGGCAATCAGCTTTGGGAAGGATTCAGCCAGCTGAGCGCTTGAGCGCGCAGGGCTTGAATAAAATACTGCTTTATTTTTGTGGTCGCTGTTTGTTTTCATGAGAATCTCAAAACGCGCTTCCTGTGAACAATGCCTCAAGGGCTGAGGATTTCCCCTCCTGTGTTCCCTCGGTGCCAGCAGCTCCAAGGAAAGCAGCCGAGGGCAGCGGTGGCGGTGTCCCCGCATTGGGAGGCGCTGACCCGTGCGGCCGCTGCCAATGCTGTGACAAGCTGTGCTGCAGCCCCAGCGGGGAACACCCACACATCAAAGGATGAACTTGTGAAACTCTTTTACAACAGGCCTGGCCCTTCTCAGAGTAATTAAATCTTTGCCTGCCACGCTGAGATGCAATGAATGAACACATGGTCTCGGGAGTGAGCGCGATGCTGATGCGGAGGAGCGGCGCAGACAAAGAGCGGCAGCGCTCGCTCGAACGGGTGAGACTGTGACATACACGGGCCTGAAACCCGACACAGCCCGGGGGAAACCCGCCCCACGGCCCAGCATTTACCCCTGCATGTTCCTGATAGGAAGCGATAACAATCTGGGCAGCCTCCTGTGACCCGCAGAGCGCAGTCCCAAAGCTCGGGATGCAGGCACAGCCATGAGGATGCGATCTCAGCGGGACCCCAGCACAGCCACCACCCCAACAAACGTGAACCCCAGCCCTGCTGGCTGAAGGACAGTGCCTGGGCAGCACTGAGTGCCCTGGGCATGATGGAATTCCCATTGCAGAGCAGCACTGAGTGCCCTGGGCATCCTGGAATTCCCATTACAGAGCAGCACTGAATGCCCTGGGCATGATGGAATTCCCATTGCAGAGCAGCACTGAGAGCCCTGGGCATCCTGGAATTCTCACTCCACAGCAGCACTGAGTGCCCTGGCCATCCTGGAATTCTCACTGCACAGCAGCACTGAGTGCCCTGGGCATCCTGGAATTCCCATTGCAGAGCAGCACTGAGTGCTCTGGCAATCCTGGAATTCTCACTGCACAGCAGCACTGAGTGCCCTGGCCATCCTGGAATCTCACTGCAGGAGCAGCACTGAGTGCCCTGGGCATCCTGGAATTCTCACTCCACGGCAGCACTGAGTGCCCTGGGCATCCTGGAATTCTCACTCCACAGCAGCACTGAGTGCCCTGGCAATCCTGGAATTCTCACTGCAGGAGCAGCACTGAGTGCCCTGGCCATCCTGGAATTCTCACTGCACAGCAGCACTGAATGCCCTGGCCATCCTGGAATTCTCACTGCACAGCAGCACTGAGTGCCCTGGCCATCCTGGAATTCTCACTGCAGGAGCAGCACTGAGAGCCCTGGCCATCCTGGAATTCTCACTGCACAGCAGCACTGAGTGCCCTGGGCATCCTGGAATTCCCATTGCACAGCACCACTGAGTGCCCTGGCCATC
>CM031871.1:7700636-7734514 GCA_018697195.1 Certhia americana
TGCACAGCACCACTGAGTGCCCTGGCCATCCTGGAATTCCCATTGCAGAGCAGCACTGAGTACCCTGGGCATGATGGAATTCTCATTGCACAGCAGCACTGAGTGCCCTGGCCATCCTGGAATTCTCACTGCACAGCAGCACTGAGTGCTCTGGGCATCCTGGAATTCTCATTGCAGAGCAGCACTGAATGCCCTGGGCATGATGGAATTCTCATTGCAGGAGCAGCACTGAGTGCCCTGGCAATCCTGGAATTCCCATTGCACAGCAGCACTGAGTGCCCTGGCCATCCTGGAATTCTCACTCCACAGCAGCACTGAGTGCCCTGGCCATCCTGGAATTCTCACTGCAGAGCCCAGCTGCAACAGAACTGTTCTCACTGGCTTTTCCTGCAGGGAGGGAGGAATTCCATCACCAGGGCTCAGTGCATTTCATTAGGATTTGAGTAAACCACCCTCAATACCAAACAGCCCCTGGAGTCCATCAGTGTCTTCCTGAGTCCCGCTCCATCTGTGCCAAACCATGACTTCTGTTTGCAAGATTTCAAATCACAGCTCAAAAAAAAACCAAAAAACCCAGAACCAAATAACACTGTAGCAGAAAATCATTTGAGGAAAAAGAATAAAACAACTAACAAGCCACATGCAAAAGTTACTGATAAGCACAGAGAAACAAAGGCTCATTATTACGTGACACTACGAAACTGATGGCTGCAAGAATAAAACTTCACCTTGAGATACACAGCAAACCCTTATCGTTGCTCTGTGTGACTCACAGCTTAAAAAAAAAAAGAAAAAAGAAAAAACCAATAAGGAAACAAACAGCTGAAACAACTGAAATAGAACCAGCCCTAGTCAGTTCCACTGTTTTAAATCCCACTGTTCCAAAACTAACACGGAAACAAACAAACAAACAATTCCCCCAGCGGTCGGAAACATTCAGGCTTTCCAGGAAAGTTGGCAAATTGAGCAAAGCCCGGCAGAAGCGGAGGAAGCTTTGGAGGTTTGGGTGAGAGAACCTGCGCTAGCTGAGGGCAGGTTTGGAACAAAAGCCGACCCACGGAGTCAACAAGAGGGCTGCGAGATTCATTACAGAGTCAGACATGGTGTTTTGGCTCCTGGCTGGACACAAGGCTGTAACATTAACACACGGTTCATTACAGCAGAATTACAGCCTGCTTATTCAGGACTGCAGAAATTAGGGATGGTACACATCAAACGGATTTTCCCAGGAAAACACAGAGCCTCCAGTCCAGCCCTAGAAAATCACTAATTATGGTGCAGAACTTATTTACATTCACAGAATACGACTTCTGTTTGGCAGGTTTTTGTCTTGATTTTTTCCACTGCAAAGGATTTCAAAGTCATCTTCCTGACAAGAAGCAATTGAGTATTTTTTTTTTTTCATCTTACAGCAGAAATTCGAAAAGAATCAAGATATAAAAATATAGAGTAATAGCAATGAATTTAATATTTTCTCTTAGCAAGCACACAATGAGGTTTTATTAGTAGGATAAATTACTTTACACCTCATAAGCAGGGGCTGCTATACTGAATTACTCTTGCAATTCAGACAGTTACATGTAATCAATCAAGGAAGATTTTAAGTCAGTGCTATTTAATGGCTAATTCCTCAAAACACAAAATAGCTGAGCTCCTGCAATTAGTCTCCTACAGAAAGTAAGCAAAGAAGATGTCACAAAGCCAGTAAATGAAAGGAAAGCAACCCAAAGATCTTGGGGGCAAAGGGGAGCTTCTTTAGTGTTAACAGAACAGTGTTAGAATAGTTCTAACAAATATAATATTCTATATTGATTTCTAGTGAAACTCTTGAGGTAAAATATGCTTTTCAGTATAATGAAGCACACTGCAATTTCATTTTGCAAGTTAGCATGCATTTGAAGAGTTTTTACTCAAAACAGGTTCAAGTCACCAGAACTGGAGAACAAATCTGTACAAATGCCTCCATTTTCTTAACCATTATTGAGAGCAAATTAAAATATTTAAATACCAGCACTAAAAAAAGGCTTCTTCCACTTACAAATACATTTAAAATACCCAGCTTTAAAGCATCTTCCTTATTAACAGTCTTTCTACAACATCACTTTCTCAATTGGTCTAAGTCAAAGGGCTTCTTCAACAGAGATTCCACATTTCTTTGCTCCAGCTAAACTTTTGTGGCCTTTTAATCATACACGAGTTTTAGAGAAGATACAGATAAGTGAGACAGTGTCTCAATAACATATTTCTCTTCAGAAGGAAGTGGAGAATGAGATAAGTCAGGTTTTTGATGCCGCTACAAACCCAGTGTTTGCAATTTCCAGTGAGCTCATAAACTCATTTCTGAGCTTGCAAATTCCCACCCAGCTCCTGCTGACTGTAATGTGAGCTGGCCTGGCTCCTCACGGACAAAAGCAGGATAAAAAGTGTTAAGGGATACAAATCCAGGTGTTTTTCTACGACTCACACGTGAAAACATCACTTTTCTTACAGCTGAGCCTGTAAAGGAGGTGAGAAGGGGGCAATTGGTGAGGGATGGTTGAACTGGAGAAAATGATAGGAAGGAAGCCAATATGGGAAAAGCTGGGGAGAACTGGGCTCAAAACCAACATATTGCCTAAAGTCCTCCAGAGTGAGCCACAGAGAGGTATTAACATGCACGGGGGGGTGAAGAAATAATACACTAAGTGTTAATAATGTGAAACGACATTCTCATGAAAAATACCAGTTATTACACATGTTTCCCTTCCACAGGGGCTGCTCCAGCAGCCACTTGGTCACTTCTGTCCCTGAAACCTGCTAACCCAAGGTGATTAAGCCAAGGAATGCCCAGAAGCAGCCTGCACATTTTCCAAGTGGCTGCCTCAGCTGGATGGATGGCTGCCTGTCCCCAGAGAACAGCCTTGGAGCCCTCCTTCCTTCCCCTGGCAATCTGTCACCCTCATCCCACATCCATGAACCACTGCTGAGCCCCACAGGGCACCAGCCAGCACACAGACCCGAGGGGACATCCCCAAATGTGAGGCAGCTGCAGAAGCACTTCATCAAAATACTTCTATAAATATATTTACACTTCTTTTTTTTTTTTTTTTTTGCAGGGAGGGAATAGTCAGAAACACAGATTGAGTATGGGTTTTAAGCGTAAAGAAGTACCAAAGCAAACAGCTAAATGAATGTACTGGTTTTCTGTGACACCATGTTGCATTTTGGTTATTGCAGAGGTAAAATGAAGCCTCATCCTCGTACAAAAAGAAAAAAATAATGACTTTATAGCAAAAGTACCCACTCTGACAGAATGCTCCATTTTCAGTTTAGGTTTGACTTTATTTTCAAGTACCAAGTGGGGAACAGCCAGATTGCAATAAATCTTAATTGAAAGCATCAGGTGAATCTTGCTCCTCACCTATGGACCCACGGTCATTCTGACTCTCTGGGATCCAGGATTTCTGAAATCAGACCCCCTTAGAGCTCACAGCCTTCCACCATCAATCCAAAACTCTACAGACTCCTCATCAGCTTCCCAAGCTCTACCACTTGCCACCTTGGTGATAAATTCCAAGTGATTTTACTAAGCTGTAGCAATTATTTCATTGCACAAGAATGATTAAAAAAACAACTTGGGCAGGGGAGAGGGAGAATTTAAAAGATTTTCCCTTTTTCCTCCTTCTCCTGAATCACAATTCCACTTCATGAAAGATCAAGAGGGACCTTCAATGCCAATCTGTACTATCGAAAGTATAATGAAAAAGTCAGTCACTTCCTCAGTTACTGTGAGGGAACGTAAGTGAATTCCACAAAGGAACAACTGAAAGCAATCAGATTCACTTTCTGCACAGCTGGGAGAAAAGCAATGCTCTTACTTAAGGAAAAAAGGATTAAAAACCAACTTAAATTTGCTTTCTTCAGAACCATCAATCCGTTTGAATGAAGGGAGCCCACCTTTCAACTACAAATTGGCAGAAGTAGTGAATCATCTCAGCAAATGCTGTGCCCTTCAAAGCTGTAATAAAAAGTCTTTAGGCTTTTTTCCAGAGGTAGAATCAGGTTCACATCCTGAACAATCAGCATCCTCCTTTATCCACCGTTCAGCAGTGCCCTTGTTTGCTTGCTGTGGCTGGCAGAGGTCACCACAAGGCACATGGCTAACGAGAGGCTCAGTTTATAACCTGTCTCAGTTATTAGATTCATTTTCTTCTAAGTGACATTGGAGAGACTCCTCCCACACCTCAGCTCCACAGCTGAAGGGGTCTGAGCAGCCCATTCTTGGGGAAAGCACCTCCACACTGAGTCTGCCCAACAGAGTCCTTCTAAACAATTCCAGGAGTGTTCCTGGGAGGGTTTGCTGCACTCTGAAATTCGGTGAGAGCTGCAGAGCCCCTTGCTCACACTTGCAGACCTGGCAGGACACGGAGCCAGGGCAGGAAAGCAGCCAGCAGGAAGGGCTGCCAGGGGCAAAAGGCAAAGAGCTGCCCTGTTGGGCTGCTGCTGATGCAATTACACACCTGCCTCAGCCCCCTGGCACCCAGAGAAAGGGACAACAAGGAAAAGACATCTATTGATCAGTCCAGCAACCCTCCCTGGCAATGACTGCTGCCTCCTCACCTGGGCTGGCAGGGTTTGCCAGCTGTGCCACCCAAAAGTGGTGCTGCAAACCAAGGAATACACATTTCCCTTTGAACTGCATCCCTGCACACCCCCTCAGGCACAAACTGCTGAAAGGGGAGCTGCAGAGCAGTGCAGTTACCAGAACTCACCTAGCAGAGATAAAATCCACAGCTAAGCTACACACGAACTGGGAAAAGCCCAGATGGAATACTGCAAGGGAGCAGAGTGGATCAAGTCAGTCCTTCCCACCCCCAAATTCTGCCCCCACTAACACACGATGCCTGACGGGACTGTGAAAAGTTAATCCCAGGCTGAGTGAGCTTCTCACCTTGACAGAATGAACAGTTCCTGGTTACAGCACTGTCAGGGATGGGATCAGGAGAAGAGCAGCACTCAGCAGTCATGGCTAAAGACAGGGAAGGATGTGCTGTGTGCCACTAGCATCCACTCCTCGCCCAGTCCCATGTACCTGGCAGCATTCCACAGCTGCTCACCAACAGCTGGGAGGGAGAATACCAACTCTGTGCAACCAGAGTGGGGGGAGAGGTGAAAAAGGGAAGGGGTGGAAGGGAGATGCAGAATTACTTGTTCATTCAAATGTGAAAATCCAGAGATATGCATGGGTACAAGTAAGCGCAGAATAAAGCCTTAAATATCTGGTCTTCTTTGAAGCTTTCACACTAATCACTTAAGCCAACACAACATCTTAAAGATCTATGGAATTATCCAAAGCCTTTCTGTTAAGCCAGTTCTAAGGATACAATCAGTTCCTCTCCCGCCCTGACATCACACAAAGCGACTCAGGCAGCAGTTAATAAATCTAAGCCCCTGTGACAGATTTCATCTTCCACGGGGAAAAAAAAGCTGCAGAGGAAACCGAAAAATAAAAGAGGATCTGAGGGAAAAATCTATTCATTGATCAGGGGAAGAAGAATGCTAAATTCAGCTGGCAAACAGCAGCCTGGCAAAGGAGCCATCGAGACACTTCCGAGTGTGCTGGCACAGCTTTGTCCTGGAGCAGCTCAGCAGCCCCTGCAGAGGAGCTGCAGGTTTTAAATGCACCCATCCTGCACTGCACAGGTCAGACACAGTTTTCTAATGCATTGGAAACAGCAGTCTCCTCACATCCTGAAATTCCTCAATTTCAAAAATGTGCCAAGTGACCAGCTCCTCTGGAATTGGCATTTTGTAGAGCAGAAATGCTCTCCTTCCACAAGGGAGCCAAGTCTCACAAGGGGAGAGGAGGGGGTCACTTTCTTTTCACTCATCTCTCTAAAACAATTCACAGTAATCCCCCATCTTAAAACAAATACTTAAAAGCCATAAAATTAAAGCAGCCTCTCCTTTATGCTGCAAAGGAGTATACACAAACTCGAGGACAGACTTGCTGAAGAGTGGAAGGGGTTAAAATCTTTGGTGAATGAGAGAAAAAGGCTTAAAAGCACTACTGCAGTTAATGTTAAAAACACTAATTTCAGTCCATTTGTGCATTCAGAGGCATTCTGGTTTGAATTTCTTCAGTGAAACCAGATGTCTCCAGTGATCATCAGAATGCACAGACTACAGCATAATCAGCTTGTCCTGGGCACAAGTTCCAGCACATCCAAAGAAATTGGGGACTCTCAGAGAGGAAGCAGCTAAATGCAATAACCTGGTGATTGCTCAGAAACAACAGCTCTCAGCTTTGGAATGGGGAGGGGGATGGAAAAGGACAACAGCAGTGATGAATCCTGAGCAGAGTCCGAGTCCAAACACAACTGTGAAAAAAAGCACATAATCAAGAGACAAAAAGCCTCCCAGGGAATGAATGTATCTGGTTGCTCTGTCATTGCATATAATCAAATAGATGTTATAATAGTGAGACAGCACATTACAGAGACAGCTGTAATAATCAGAGCTTTAACAGGCTCCAACACAAAACCCTACAACATGGCAGTGTCATGATCATCTTCACTCTCAAGCTGCCCGACTGAGAAGAGAGGTTGTGCTTTTATTAGCTTATATTAGCACACCACTTATCTAGTTTCTAAAAGCAGAATTAAAACCTTCTGCCATGTGCTGACACCTGGCTGCTGTCCAAGCTCGTACTTCATTTAGCATTATCACTGAAAAATGGGAGGCTTAGGCAATACTGCAGGGAGATGAGAAGACAGACGGTTGCCCATTACTGTCAGCTCGTTTCATGGCCTCACTTCTCCAGCCTTCAGGAGCCAGGAATCTGCCAGGAATCACAGCAAGAAAAATTAAGTTCCCTAAATTCACCAGCTCAGGCTATTGGATTCTTTTGTTGGTATTTTTTTTTTTTTTTGCCCCCAAAAGCTTATCCCAACACCAGTTCAGAGCAAACAGCCTGGATGCAGGCGTGAGCTCAGCCAGGAATTTTCTGTGCTGGACACACAGTTTGTACATAACCCTACTGATGCTTTCCCTGACTTCAGGAAACAAGAGGAGCATTTTCTGGAACTGTGAGTCCAACATCCCGGGAGTTTCTGACACCATTTCCCACAGCTGACTCCTCCTGCACCACTGCTCCAATGCCATTCCTAGCACAGAGGATTTTCCAGCTCTGTCCCAGGTCCCAGCAGTGACACCATGGCCACTGCTCACTCCAGGCTGGGCTGACTGCACTCCCTCTCTGCCAGGCAATGGTTTCTAGCTCCAAAAGCCCTTTTTTTTGCATATCTGCTCCATTATTAAATCCCCTTTTCCTTATATACTCCCAAGAACATGGGGATACAGTGGTAGAACAAAGCTGCAGAAGAATTACCTTTTAACTAATTTGTGAGCCTCCAGCTGCCCTGTTCTCCCATTCCAGAAGTCCCCTGAACCTTGCCAGAACAGTGTTTGACATGCTAAGCCCAAGTAGAGGACAAATATGAATATGGTGATTTGCTCATTGAGCTGCATATGTAATCATTAGAAAAGTAATGAACAAAGAACATAGCAGGGCAGAAAAAAAAAAAAAAAGATTGAGCAGGCAGGGTCATGTATTTCAGCAAAGCTTCCTACCTGTTTATTAATTAATTGAGACAGCTTTTCAGAAACCTTATAGCAACAGGGGTTCCCATTTATTCCTCATGAGCACAATTTAAATGCTGAAGATCTCTACCTGGGAGGAAGTGTTTTTGATGTCAATGGGAAAAAAAGAATTAAATTAAGAGTTTGAAGGGCGGAAAAAGTTAAGAAAAATCCCATCACAGTCTGTTATGAACACATAATGGTCCTGAAGCAGGGGGAGGCAATCTCTCCCCCTCTCAGCTCTAGGTTATCTGAGCTGCTGGATAAAAGTCCCCGGAGCCACCACTCTGCAGAGGCCATTCCCATACCCTCAGACACTCAGAGCAGGACCTACAGAGCACGTCCACCCCAACACCTCTTTCCATCAGGAATGCCCTTCCTGGAGAAAGGAGGGATAATAATAGCCAGGACTTACAGTTTATCATTCTTCTGACAGTCAGAAAGTAAGGCTGAAGTGAACTCCTTTCATCCCTTGCCACCCTTTCTCTCTGCTCTGTCTGGTGCACGGGGGTAATTAAAGTATTTTACTGCCTGACTGACAGCCCAGTGCCCCACGAGCCACAGGCGAGTAAAGGGCACACATATTCCACCAGGAATGTAAACAGAGCCATGGCAAAATAGTCAGCAGGCACCTCCATCAGCATTCCTAAAAATCAAGGAACACTCCGCAGAACTTCCTCTCCCTCCCTCCATTGATTTTCTATATTAAAAATCCAACCCAGCCTCAAGTGAACAAAGATAAGAGCATGAACGTTCTTATTCTGCTCCGAGCATTCAATTTGCTAACGCATTTCAGCTAAAATTCCTGCTTAGTCACGCCTGACACAATCCAGTCTTTTAGGCAAACATTCCCTCCATTCTGTGTGCTATGGCTGCCAGCCAGCTTTCAGTTGATGTGCCCAGGGTTTTTCTGCTGGTGTCCAAGCACAGCGAGATCTCTCAAACCTGCTCTCACACAGCACTGCCACCCCTGCATATGCTCTCCATTTATAAACAAAGCAGATGCAGATTTATGTAGAGGCAGGTCTGAAGAGTGCATATTAATTTTAGAAGAAAAAACTTCTAAGTCAGGTCGTAACGCAGGAAATAACTCTGTGTCCTGAAACAAATAAATCTTTCTGCAAACAGCTAAAGGACATTTTTCTTCACTCTGGAATTATAGCTTTGGTGGTGGTGGATTTAAATGAAAGGCTTTGTCTCTATGTTAAAACACCAATAGAAAAAAAAAATCATAATCTGTTAAACAAAACACAAACCCAAACAATTTTCAAGGCTCTTACAAAAGGAAAGTGAAAAAGGACAGACTCAAAGGTTCTGATTAGAAATCAGGCTCAGAAATTTTGCTGAACACACTGTTCAGCTGCATTTCCTTCTCAGATGACTTCTTTGAAGTCCAGTGAGTTTCCTTTAAGATCCCAGACAAGATTTTTGTCTAAAAGGAGCAAAGACAACCAAGTTTTGGCCAACTACCTGACCACCATTCTCACCACAGGTGCTTTGTACCCACAGCCTTGAAATTCAGGGCAAGAATGTGCTAAAGGAAAGCGCAGACAGAAAGAAAAGAGGGAATGAAGTTTTCCCCTGTTATCTGAAGTAGTGCTCTCTGGATTCTGGGTGACAAAGCAGCTTCCAAACCACCTGAAAAGCAGAAAGGGAAACCAGCCCAAGGCACAAGCAGCTCTCACTGATGCTGAGGTGAAACTCCTGGCAGGCAGCAGGTAATTCCACCGGATCAATAAAAGCTGGCAAAGAAATTCCCTGCCTTTCAGGTCATCAGGATGCTCTGCTGGTACAACACAGCCATGCCCTGTCCTTCTCAACACTTGGGAAAATCATCACATCTCCCTGCTCTTCCTGGGCTATTCTTAGGTTTCTTGTGCCTGAAGCTGCGAGCAGATGGAGTTTCCTCAAGTTGAAAGAGCACTGAGAATGTCTCTGAACATTCAAATCCCCCTCTCCTGGTAGCACCAACTCCTTTCTTCAACCGTGCCTGCTCAAAGTTTTTCCAGGAATGCAAGAGAATAGAGCCTGCTCTGGAAACTGTTAATTGTTCCCCAAAATATCATTCATTTCTGAGTGGTTTTTTACAGATAGTTGGTCTGTTGCCTCAGCTCTAATTACATTTCTCATGTCAATTAATTAAAACCATGCTAAATGAAATGCCAGTTTTTATTTAAAGTTTAGGGGGGGAAAAAAAATCATGGGATACAATTAGATGTTACCAGACGTGATCTCAGCAGGTTTTCAATTATTCTATGGATAATACATCCCTAATTCAATACAAAGCTGTAATTAAGAATGTAATTAACTTGTGGCATTCTACTGATGTCATACACCACAAGAACACATAACAGTGCAGAATCCTTAATGGATTGGTCTGCTTCATCAAGGATGAATTAGGCACATAAAAATAATTTATTATGGGAGTTTGGACAACATAATGGCCACATCCAAGAAAACAACGTACAAAACCAACTTTATCCTGTCAAGGACGATCTGGCCAGAACCCAAATCCACACCTGGTGCTGTGGCATGGAATTGGTGGATTTACCTTCAGAGAGATTTCCTCTGCAGGTGAGAGCTGGGTGTGCAGGGCTGCTGAGGAGCTCAGGGGCTCAGCCAGGTCCCAGCAATCAGAGCTGCCTGGAGCAGGGCAATTCAAAAACCTGCATTTCAGCCTGGGGTTTATCTGCAATGCATCCCAGCTCTGTGCTGTCACACACCACTTCAACTTAGGAGAAACCCTCCAGGTCACTTCTGTTTATTAAAGGAATTCTGAAAAACAGACTGCTCTGCTGGGCTGTCTAAAGCAGAGATTTCTGTTCTCAGTTACAATTATATGAACACTTTTATGAATTTCCTTAGGTTTTTTTTATATATGACATTTAAGGGAGGAAAAAGAGAATGAGGTACATTTCCTGAGGAAACCAATACAGGTCCCAGAAGAAAGCCCTCAGAACCACAAATAACCGCTCTCTGTTCACACTGTAGAAAAAAACCTGCAAAATATTTATTTTTCTTTCAAGTAAGCCCTCTTTCAAGAAGGACAGGAGGATAAAAGCCTGATTTATCAGCTAAAGAATCTCCTGCAGTATAGTTCAGTGGTGATGTGTCAGCAGACAGATGAAAATACCAGGTAAGGCACTGACAGGCACTCTAGGAAGTACCAAGGAACTCTAGAGCCATTGAAGAGACTTCTGTGAGACTTTAAAAGAGGACACTTCTGGTTTTCTTTCTCTCTAAACACTTGGTATTCCTCTTTCTTTAGAATCAATTAATTAATGGAGTGTCTTAAGCCTATTTCTGCTACTTGCTGAAGGAAATTACCACTCTGACATTCAAATGAAGTTTCATTCTGTAAGCTGACTGTAAGGAATTTCAAACAATGGACAACATAATTCTCAAAGCATTAACCACTACACTCCAAAAAAATCTCTAAGTGAATTTTCTCAGCTTCACTGTCAATAGCTTAATTAGCAGGAATATTTATAAAGATCTTAAAGAAAGTCTGACTTTTGTTGGAGGCCTAGAAAAAATTGAAATTCAAACCTAAAAAACAGAGATTAAAAACTGGGAGAGGTTCTTGTGATATTTTTACCAACCATACAGGTCAATACCATTCCTGACCTTCAACGTGCTCAGCCTTTTCTGCAATGTGTTGAATCCTCATTCCCTGACAGCTGCAAAGAGCTTTTGGGGGATTCTACAACATCTGAAATCTGGTGGGGGGGGAAAACATCTCTTGTGCATGCAGCAGAAATGGAATGGCAGATCCTCCTGGCACTGCTCAGAGCACACACAGCAAGCCAAAGGTGGCCACTTGATTAATTTATAGGAAAACGTTGCTTTGGGATTCTTTTTTTTTCCTGCCCTCTGCTCAGAGACGTAAAGAAGTCAAAAAGCCACAGGCTTTCCTTCCCCTGAGTGCATTGTTGGTAAATTTTCAAAGCATGCACAGTTCCAAGCTGTTTGCATTTGGGTCCATCACCTCCTCCAGGTCTGCCAGGGATCCCAACATCCTTCCACTGATGGATTCCAGCCTCCACTTCCATTTTCTTTGGGTTTCCTCACAACTTCCCTCTCCTGTGCTGAGCCCTCAGTCAGTGAAAGAGAAACACACACCAACCCACCCTCTACCAACCTGCACATTAATCACTGAACATCAATATAAAAATCTTCTCGAGCTCATCTAGCCACAGAGATTTTTTTTCCTCCAAGCAGTTATCACATACAGACACACTCAAGAATCACCAGACATAGCTCTTTTAGTTTTCTAAAAGATCACTCCAAGAAACCTGAACCAGATGTTGTCTTTCTGCATTTTGCTAAGGCTATCAGTTTTTAATCAAAATGGAGCTGACTAAATTCATGGTCTTAGTTAACAGCAAAGCTCCTTTGAATCACAAGATGTCTCTTTCAGATCAAAGTGGCACAGAAAGAGTCTGAGTTGAAATTTATTCTCGTGTATCCAGGGTCTTTCTTTAGGATTCTTACCCTTTTTCCACAGCTCAAGATGTTGGCACTTCATGAATCAATCTCAAAGGATATTAAGAGCAGCAGGAATAGCCTACAATGAGCCAGAAGGTTCCTTCACAAAAAAAGAATGTTAAGTTTGCCAAGGAAAGCACTAAAAAAATAATAAGGAAATCCAGACTTAAACTTAATTCATCCCCACATACATATGCATTAAGATACAGCCTTTAATGACAATTTATTTCTTCCAGAGTACTTGTGAATAAGGCTGACAGAACAGACAGCTGCTCACCATTTCTTTATCATTATGTATAACCCCATGCAGTCATTCAAGACACAATATTCAAGTGTTGCACTGAATTATGAACATTCTGATAAACTTTTTAGGCAGCTTATCATGGTACTATACAGCACACTTCAGAAATATTAATACATTTACTTACACAGCCCTTTGCTGGAACAGAATTTTCCATGATTTTAAAAGGCTGAAGTGCAGCACAGCAAAATTAGCAGCTACACTCTCAGAAGCATCTGCTAATACAGATGCCTAATTTAGAAAACCTGTGGCCTGATTTTCTGAAGGATTCAGTATTAGTGCAAGTTCTGATCAAATCTCCTGCCTACATTAGGGACAGCTATAAAAAAAATATCAAAGCATAACAGAAATGTGCCTTTTTTTTTTCCCCCAGCATAGAGCTGGGCAGCAGAAACATGAACAGAATATAATTCCCCAGAGCGTTACTAAACCTCTCTTTGTCCTTCTACAATCTTTGCTCCTTCCATGAGATACAAGTTAACCTGCAAACTTATCCAGCACGTCTGGCTACAGCAAGGGAAGATAAAAGGATTCAGAAAATGGAGTCCTGAACACCAAGGGAAATTTCAGAGGGGAAATATAAGATGCCTAGAACCAGATATCCTCTGACTCTCTTCCTTCTGTGGCTTGCATTTGGTTCCTAAGAACAAGGCTGTGGTCTTTGTAGGGTGTTAAAAACGTGTTCTAGGATGCTGCCACCAACGCTGAGTGTAAGAAACAGCCACATCATTCCCAAAAATGCCAGAGCTGCTCTCAGCTCACCCAGCCAAACCCACACCTCCAGCTCCTGTAACAAACAGAGCCCAGGCCTGCAGACAATACCCTCCTTCAGCCCCCAAACTGGGATTTTTTCCCAGGAAGCTATCCATCCTGTGTGCAAAATGAGACAGCAGGCCCGTGCAGGAGCACCTGTTCCTTAACCCTTGGTGTGCCCCGAGTGCTTCCTCCTCCTTGGAGAAGGAGACAGCCCAGAGGAGGAGGAGAGCTCTGCTGCTCTCACCCTGCAAACGGGGAGGGGAACAAACCCAGCAAAATCCATCTGCAGCTCTGCCTGCTCCCCAGAAACAAGACTCCCAGAATAATGCTGCTGCCACCACCTCAGTTCTGCACTAAGAGCAGACGAAACCCAATTTTGTGACTCAAAAAGTCTGGCAGCTTTGAATAGATTTTTTTTTTTTCCTATTGGAATTAGACCAAAAGCTTCAAAATATTTTCATCCCCTTTTTTATGTGCCTTTTTGTAATGCAGGGACATGTTTGCAGGAGTTATCTGCAGTCATGAATCTTACTTAGTAAAAATGAATGCTAGCATTCATACATCATCATCACTTCAGAAAGAGAGATTAAGGAAAACACCATCTATCTTTGCCTCCAAAAGTGAGAATCACAGGATTTAACCCAACTAGTGCTGCTCCTGGAAATGATTCTAGCTGGCTAGAACTCAGGATTCTCCAGCTGCCTTTGTTCTCAGAAACAACTGAACCACTTCACAGAGACTTTTCCAAATCAGTCAGAAACACGCAGCATGAAAAACCTCAGCTAAAACTGCTACAGCTTGAGAAAGTCCCATTTAAAAAGTATTATAGTGCAAAGTGTTGAACAGTTACTCTGTGACTTTCTGATCATGGATATCTGCCACATTTGGATAGAAAAACATGATTAAACTAATTTTTAAACTATCAATTCAGAGCAAAACCCCCATCCGTTTTACTGCACTTCCCTGGCTTCTTTTTCAACATAACACCTATCCACTAGGAAATATCACATATGCAATGAATTAGACCACAGTCCTTTCATCTCCAAGTGCTTTGAAATGTCACTTAGTAAACCCAGTAGAGTTTGTTTTCCCAATGAAAATAGATTTCTCCTCTAAATCTTCACATCGGGAATGTACCATGTGGTTTGCATTTTCTGTTCTTCAAAACAGTTTCCCAAAAGCTCACACTGTTGGATTTCATTTGCAGTTAAGAGGAGCTAAAACCTGAAACGTGATGAGACAAACTAAAAATTATAAAGGGGGGGTTGAGGTGGGGGGGCATATATTCACCATGTACTTATGTAAAGTGCTATTTACTTTTGTGCCATTTTAGAATAATAAATTTTAACATAACTCCAAGCGTATTTCTTCAATAACGAACGGAAATTTAACAAAAGCAGAGGCTGGCACCTCCCAACTTGTTTTCTAAGATTGGATAACTTATTAGAGTAATATTCAGATAACCAAATGCACAAAACAGAGCACAGGTAGCAGGAAAGGGACCTTTTCACCCCATTTGATGCTCAGAAATACGAACTTACTCTGCAGATGGAAGAAGAAAGGTCCTTTGGGAGTCAAAACATCCCATCAGAGTGATTTATCCTCTGGAAGCATTCCTTACTGTTCTGTGATCATCAGAGCAGAGAGCAGCTCAGGATTTTAACTTTATCTAGAAGTCTGTGCAAGTGGGATGGATTCCCAAAAAGTGCTGAGCACTTACCAGGAGCTACAGAGGCCCCTCCGTGCTCACTGAGAAATCATGGGCTGGAATGAATCTCACCTGTGATCATCAGCACCTGTGCAAGGCTCAGTCCTTCCCACCAGCCCAAGAGACAGAAATCACTTCCAGCTGCAGCCCAGAGAGACAATCCCCTCTCTAAAGCAGATTTGGTAACTCAACTCACCTTCCTGAACAAAGGCCATTCACCTGCTCACCAGGAACAAGAACTTGAGCTGTTATATGGACACCCCAAACTAAATTTCAAACCCCAGTTAGCAGTAAAAACCAAACCACCCAAACTCTACAGTCCACTAATGAAAATATTGTGCTTTCTTTCCACCCTTCCCTGCCTAGCACCCCCTGTATCAGGTGGAAATTCAGGAGTTCTCAGCATCAGATGAAGCCAGAAATCAGCACATGAACTATTATTTGATAAAGCCATAAGATGGAATGGGTAACTGCTGTGCTGATAAAACTCCAGAGCAAAATTCCACCAAAACTGAACTGCTCTCTGCATCCAAAAACTGGGAGGCTACTGCATGACACAGGGCAGAGTGAGGAAAATTCTGGTTACATTTTATTTCTTTAGAGGTGAAAGCCAAAAAAGTCATCAAGGACAAATACATTTAAAATGCACCCACTTGTAGCAGCCACATAATTTGCATTAAATGCCCTTTAATAAATTGAGCAAATGGACTCAGATTAATTGTTTCAAACATCCTCTCATGAAGGATACTGAAATAGTTCTATTTGAACTGCACCTATCACTTATAAAGAGAATAACTATCACGGAAAGAGAGAAATTTCCAAAATCACTTCAACTCCCACAGGGTTTAGCAGGGCAAAGTTAGACCTGGCATCCTGAACTTCCCCCTCTTCCAACAAAGGAATATGTAAATGCTGGGGGGAGGGAAAAATCCTCATAAACTATTATCTGTCTGTGAATAACACTGTGAATGTCTGACACATCAAATCCACTTTTGTTCATTGGCAGGGAAATTGCATGGAAAACAAGGTGGGCTGAAGGCACTTGACCAAGCAACCATGACTTGTTAGATAAATAAACTCTGTCAGCCAACAGCTTATGGCAGGTCTGCATGGACAGGTTCTAACACTAAAATCTCATATCTTTAATTTTAGAGAAGTTCACAGTCATAAAATAATGAACTAGGAGAAGAAACTAATAAGCCCTGGGGACCCAGGGCTCCAATCTGACAATCTTTTCCTTATTAAAGGAAAAACAAAAGGAGGAGGTACCAGAGGCACAAAGTACAAAAAAAGGTCAGAACATTGCTGAAGTGTAGAGGGGTTTGGAAGCACTGCTGACTTGATTTGCTCTATAAAGCTGAGAGATGCATTTCAGGGTCCAGATCAGGATCCAAATTTTAGAGGCACTCAGAACTGTGGATGCAATTCCAATTCACACATCCCAGCAACTGACAAAGGCGGATCCTTTTCCTCTTCTCAAAACAAAAACAAATCTAAGTTCTGTTCAAAGGAACCATTTGCATTTTGTGAATTTCCTGAACATTATTGCCTAAAGGCATGATTTTTTTACCTCAAACCACTTCTGACATGACTGCACTACAGGATGATGTTTAAATGTCATCTGATGATTCCTATTAAAGCGCCACAGTTTCATTGCTACAGCTAATTTAATTCTAAATGAATTTTCAAAACCAAGACTAAAGTTCAATGGAAGCCTGAAGCTTTGAGGACTTGTGAAGCTTTGAGCCTGAACTACAGCAATATCCAACTTTAATCCGTGAAATAGCCACGGCAACACACGAGTCTCAGGTTCTTTGAATAAGGGCATAATGCAACAGAGACCTTCCAGATGGACCTTGCACTCCAGGTGTTTCCACATTTGACTTTCAAGACCAGTCAGCACCATCCTTTTATCTCCAGACTGCTCACGACACTCCAAAAGAAAAAGGAGAATATTCTAATTCCATTACGTCACAAAAAATTGGAAAAACTCCTTTTACCAGCTTGCTGCCATTCCAAAGCACAAAACATCAGCTTAAGGAATCAATATGAAAATTTAACTAATGGGTACCTGCAGGGAATTGTTGAGCACTAGCATGTGATCCTGAGCTTTTATCAGAGTGGGGTTATCCCTCAGGAAAAATGAAACAGCAATAATTCACAGTGCTCCCTAATCAGCTGCAGGTACTATTATAGAAAAAACTTGCAATTTACCCCAAATAAAAAGTATTTTGCCTATCCACGTTATGATAACAAAGAGGTAATCAAGTGCTATAGTCATTTCCATTTTACAGATGAACAAATGAAATCTGACAGGTTGCCTCAGCATTCACATCTGCACGTACAGCTGGGGAGAGAATTACAGAAAATAGGGAACACCATTTGGAATTCCTCACTCTTCCCTTTCCTCATTGTGATGGAATGACAAGGGAGCATGTTCAACACGTATACATGGGAAGAGAGTTCCTTATTTCTGAATTCCTTTAATAGATTTCTTTCTGAAATTATCAAGGGTATAATTATGAGAAAGAGAAGCACAAAGGCATTTGATACAGTATGAGCTCAGTAACATCTGTCATCAAACACTGCCTTTTCGAGCACCTATAAAAGATGGAAAACACAGCAATTAGTCACTCTGCCAAATAAATCACAACTTCTTATTTTTAATAGTAAAAATAAGGCCACCTAAAAGACAAAGATTTGAAGGCACAGGAGGGCAGACACGAGAGAGGCAGTGAAGAAGAATCACGAGCTCATGCAGTGTCACGTCAGCTTTTCCAGGAGACAGAGGCTTCACACTCAGGTTAGCTCTCCTTGGCTACTGGTGCCAAATCCAGTCTCACACACAGTCACCCAACAAACATTTCACAGCACAGACACTGCCCCCACAGAAAACGTGGGGCCTTTTCTTCTTGTACCACCCAGATGCTGTGTGAGTTGAGCCTGAATCCCTAATTACAGCTGTGCACAAAGATCTTTTCCATCTGAACAGCTCAATGCTGCACACCCACACCATGAAACACCAGCAAATATCCCAGCAAAGGAGCAGAGAGAAAGCCTAGATTAAACTCATCATTAAAAACACGGAATGCAAGGAATAACGACAAAGTACACGTGAAAAATTACAAAAACTGTAATGCAAATTGATGCTCTAGAATATTTTATATAAATCTGTAGCAAAAGTGAAACCCTCATGAGTTTTTAGGATGATATTAGTCACAACCAGGTATCCACCCCTCACTAAGGGGCAGCAAAATTCAATCTCTCTCCTCCCCCATGTTCTGATCAGTGAAAATTAACAGGCATTGAGAAGTCAATACTATATTAATTTCCCCACAGTAGTTATTTATTCTATTTGCTACTCTTTATTTCATGCCAGCAGAGCAAGAGGTCACTTGATTCTACAGTGCAAAAATGAAACATTCTGGCTGTTTCCAGAGAGATATGAAATTAGAAAGTTAAAAAAGCCCCAAAAAACAAAAAACCCACCATTTCAAGTCATGAAAAAATGATTTAAAAGTATAAAGATGGATAAGGCATAATGACACCCACAGCACCAACCCAACAACAGCTGGAAATGAGCCCATGGAGCAAACACACTTTTACACCCCAGCAAATACAGGCACTGGGCAGGCTTCAGTCTCCAGACAAGTCTGATGGCATTGTCCAATGCCTGATGGTAATTCATGCTGCAGACAGCAGGAATTCAAATTAAATTGGTAATTGTATGGTCTGACTCCATGTCCAGTGAGGGAGGTTCCACCTGGCTGGTTCAGGGGCTCTGGAGCAGGAGGGCTGTGCTTACCTGTCCAGCTCTGCCTGCTGCCTGCTGGGGGCTGAGCTGGAACAGAGACTGGACAGGGCAAAGGATAAAGCAGGGATTTATTTATTAAAATGTCTCAGTGGGTTCTCTTGGGCCATGCAGAGTCCAGCTGGACCACACCCAAAATGCCCCAAAATGGTCACAAAATGGACACTGGGTCATGAGGGATCACATTTTTATAAGTTCTGGTCCATGAGCACATTAGAATCAATTGTCCAACCACAGCTCCAGGTTATGGAGCTCCATCCTCCTTGAGTTTCCTTCTCCCTTCACCCTTGGTTTTGTTCTTGGGCTGAAAGTTGTCCTTGGTATCAAACTAGAGGAGGAATTGTTTTGTCTCTCTCCACCACATGAAGAGAGCTCAGTAGCACTGAATACGAAACCTAAAACTACTCACCAAAACAACACAGTCAAAAAAATGTAACAGCTCAAACCTAAGGCATCATGCCCCAGGAGAGCATCCTGGAGGGGCAGAGCATGGGCAGCACAAGGATGGACACTGCCCCTGCCCACAGCTCAGACTGCTGCAGAGAACATCTGGAACTGCCAGGAGGGCAGGCAGAGCTCACCCTGGCAGGCAGACACCCAGTACACAGAAATTTCCACAGGTTTTAGCTCTCAGGACACATCGACTCTCTCCCTGTCATAAGCAAAATTATCCTTTCAAATGTTGTTAACTTGACATCCCATCAAATCACCCGTGGACTGTTTTCTCAGTAATCTCCCAAGTCTCCTCCTGGGTGCTTCTCAAACAAGAGGTTAACAACTATTTTTAAACAAAGGAAAACCCAGAGTTTCTACCCCCCACCCCCCTCCACGAGCTCTATTCTTGTAAACCACTGAATTCTTGGCTGAAGTTCTGGAAAAGGGAAAAAAAAAAAAAGATTCAATCTGAGGCAGATGCTTGGCATGGAATACTTCAGCTGAAACAGTTAATGGTTGGGAAATTTATAAGAAACTAAAAGAAACTCCTAATGACAGCTCTAGTAAGAAGTAGTGCTAGCAGTTCTGTTTGGAATAATAGTGTAAGAAACTCAGGATTTGGGGCTTTTTTTTTGTTTGTTTGTTGTGAGGGTATGATGGTGTGTGTTTGGTTTGAGCTCAGGAAAACAGCTTTATCTGAAGCATCAAAAAGCACATTCTACCTGCACGAGGAAATGGCAGTATATTAATGCAAGCCTCACTTTTATTTGTTCAAGGTGATACAGAACCAGCAAAATGAGAAAAAACTCCACCCGACACAGAAATCAAAGCTGCATCATTTACAGAGAGCCTCTCATGTTCTCTAACCTCTCAGTGTTTAATATCCTGCAGTGGATATATGATGTAAGCAACTCCCAGAACAATCCCTTTCTTTACTGGAGTGTCCCAGGGATAAATTAAAGCCATACCACTGCAACTGCTGGGCTGCAGGACCCAGCTCAGCTCTGCTGTCCCTCCCCCCTTCTTGCTTATTCAAGCAGTAAGTTGATCCCAAGGTGATACAAACTCACCCTTTATTTTAAAAAAAGAAGAAAAAAAAAGGGGTTTTTTGTGCTTCATGCGCACATTTTATGCGCTTTATCTCCCCTGAAGCAGTTTCCAGAGGAATTAGAGGCAGGCCAGGGTTGGCACAAGAAGAGGGTAGCTGAGTTTGGGAGAGGGCAGAAACCTGGCAGCATCAATTTCCATTGGCTCCAGCTGGTCAGGAGCAGCACCCTCAGGCAATACAAGTGGTTGGAAAATGGAATTTCACAAGGACAGAAATGAACATTTCCAAAGTTAACTTTCACTCTTAATCAGAAGGAAAAATTAGATGGTTACATAAAGTTACAGTGCTTTTCAGAAGTCGTTTGGAATGACAAATCTTTTCATTGCAGTTAAACAGTTCGTTTTGGTTAACAGCAAATACAATATTACAGACAAACATTAATAGAATATCTGTCAGTTTGTATCTGAATACACCTACTTGAAGTCAAAATGGTCACTTTATGTGAAATAGTTCACCAAAAATAGAGAATCATCTGAGTCAATTTGGGATGCAAGCCCAATTTCAAAAGCAAATTGTCTTGTGAATTATATCGGTTTCAAAAACGTTTTCAAACAAAGAGCAGCCCAGTTAAAAAATGGTACCAAGCAGAAAAATACAGCACTTACCCAAGTAATAAAACATTAAACAAATTGGTGGGGATATTTCAATATCTGCACCCTGGGACTGCTTGTTGCAGTTAATGAGCAAAACCCAGTGGTCCATCCCCTCTGCTGCATCAGGGGCTTTCCTTTTATTTACTAAAGATTTCCTCTTTGGGCACAGAAAATCTGGTTTTTAAATGGACTCAGGAAACAAGTCTTGGTTTTTTTTCTGTCCAAAAGCATGAACTTATTTCAAAGTATGGTCTTGGGGGTTCTTGGTAAATAAAAATAATTTAAAAAAAATTTAAACTTTACCCTCTTAGTTATCTTAGTTATCAGGACTTTCACATAAATGTCAAATTCCTAACCACTGCTTTGGGGTTTAGTGGTGGCTGTGTGGTATTGGAAAGGGCAAGTCATTTACAGGAGGGTAGTAGTCTTATAGAAAAACATACAACTAAAAGCAGCAAACAGAAATTTTGGCAACAGCCACTAACGTAATTATGATACAAATATTTTAAATTACATTCTGCACTTCTCCAAAGTTATAGAAACTTTACGACAACTGGAGAATATTAAAAATAAGATGTGAGAACAAATGAGTAACAAAAAAAAAAGGATGTTTGACCTTACCCATGACACTTGTAACCCCAGTGGATGGCAAAATCAGGTTACATTCTTGCAGCAGTGTACAAGAAAAGTGTCCACTTAAGGGGACTTGTCTGGCTGCTCACATCTGTCAAGCTGCTCAAACTGCACAGCTGTAAGAAGAGGCTTTGCCTAATGACAGTGGCACTACAATTAGCATGATCTCTGTTATTCCAGCAAACAGAAAGTGCCAGAAAAGGCTGTCTCCAAGCACAAAGTTACTGACCCAAGCTGTCAGTGCTGCAATAGGAAGACATTAGCACATTTCTTAAGTGTAGTGGCAAAGAACCACTTAGTCCCAATGTGCTTCCCTAACGAAAAGTTCACTAAATTGAGCAGGGCTGCAAAGCTGCCAGTAATTTCAGTGATGGGGATGACACTTTGTTTATGGAATTCAAGCTCTACAGATTAATATGCTTTGGACTGGCAAGGTAAAGAGTACACTCACTGGGTCATTTCACTAGATACAGCTGAAAAGAAAAACGCTGACCTGAGGCTGTGTATTGACCCAAAAAAATGTGAACAAATAGATAAAGAGAGAGTATTTCCATTTGCTAACTAAAACACAGGCACTGCTGGGCTGAAATTCTTTCCAAAGCGAGATGCATCCGCAGGCTTTCAGCAGATACCTCTAAGTGAGGAGACTGCAGAAGCTATGAACTTTGAATGCACCATTTGTCCGTCCCTGTTTCAAAGGGGTCACATCTGTCACTAGAGCCTGAGCCAGTCCACAGAACACAAAACAGTACAACTGCTTGAAGAGCTGAACACTGTGAAACTGTTTTGCCAGGGTACTGAGTCTGTAAGGAAGGCTGAATGAAATATAAAGGACTCAGGCCTCTAAGAGCAAGTCAGGACAAGAGTTTGAACTAGACAAAAACAACTTTTCTGGCCAGAAAGTTATTGCTAATGACTATGAAGGACAAGCAAGGCAAATTTCAGCCAAATACCTTAAGCTAACACCTTACAGCATCCCAAAATACTGCCTGTATTTTTATCACTATAGTGTTTAGATATTAAACAAATCAAAAATTCCCACTGGACGAGGTGGCCAAAGCAGGGGCAAGGCTTTCACCAAAGTGGGAATCACAGTGGGTATGAGACAGAGAGAAATGATTGCTAAAAACAGTGAGGCAGTGGTAATCCTGCCAGCTGAGATCAGGTACAGCTCCTGCTCACAGCCTGCCCTACATTAAACCCACTCCTCTTTGGAATTAGCTCTCCCCACTGCACAGTAAATGTCTCCTCCAAACTGATGGACAGCCATGACTGGAAGTCACCCACAGCACGCATTTCCTTTCCCTCACATCCTCAATTTACCTTTTTAAAATCCCTACTGGATGGTTTTCATTACTGTCTTTAAACACCAGTTCTCTCAACTTGTTGCCATTTTACATCTTTTACCATAATATGCTTTTTGTCTCTCTGGGAATAGCTGGGACACATCTAGAGGAGCCTGCCAGAGATGAACCACTGCCAAAATCTCACTGTGGCAGCACAAACTTACATGCAGTTTATGAGCAAATTAACGAGTTTACCAAAGCCCAGAGAAAACGGGGATTCTGCACAAGAAATCTCTGACACTTCTTTAATGGCATGATCACACCCTGAACACTGCAGGCTTTAATTTACTTATTTGTCACTTAACTGTCTTAGACACAACCTTAACCACACCTGGGAACAAAAGCTCTGAAAGATTTACTGCTGGGAGGCATTGCCTTGAAAACTCTTAACCAGGAAAGTTTGTATTCCAACACTTTTGGCAAATTTGCCATTATTCACAGAGTTTCTGGCTATTCCTTACAAGCCACCTTTTCAGTAGGGCTGAACTTCTGCTTTGCCATTAGAGTTTAAAAACACAGAACTAAATCCCAATTCACAATAAATCCCTTCATCCCAAGGGACAGAATTTGTCAATGCTTACTAATATTTGGCCGTTTAAGAAAACATAACATGGTGCTGTTTAGTACTTAATTTCACACAGAAATTTAGTTCTGCAATTCAAGAGCCAGACACACATTTATGTGCTAGAAAAACGATTACAGGGATGATATTTTATATCACAGTCATGCACTTAGGAGAAGCTTTGAACAGCCATTTGTAGTACAACTGCTGGGTGTTTTACTAGGTAAGTACAGTGTCTAATAAACTTTGATCTACAACCAAATATGAAAACAAAGTAAAGTGGAATATTAATAGCACTATCTCCATTTTGAAAGGGTTCTATCCAGAAGAGAGATTAGCCACTTATAAAAACTCCAGGCAGCTGTAATTTAACATAATGCAAGTTCCTGCTGTGCTCTTGGCTAGCACTAAACGTGATGAAATTGAGAAAAAGGAAATTTAGGAAGTTTTCCATAACAGTAGGGTATGCCATGCTACTGAACTTCCAAAATGAGCTATAAAAAACCTCGCAGTTTGATTAATTTAAAATCAGAACGATACAACATGCAAGATAAAGAGCCTCAACCCGTGTCCACTGCAGTGTCACTAAAACAAGGACATCCTGCAGGATTGTGGGACGAAGAGGAGCAGAGCAGGACCCTGTGCTGTGCCAACCTATGGATGCTCAGCTGTGTTTGTTTTTGGGCTCAAACACTGCTTCTGTACCTAAAATCCTTTTAATTCCATGCACCTTTAACAACTGCTCCTGTTGAACACTTCCTTGCACTTAGAGATGCTTGTGCAAACAAATCAGTTCTCTAGCTGGGCACCCTTAAATGCTTTTTTTAGGGCTTACTGTGCTTGCAGTTTCTGTGAGCCTTGTTCTAGCTCGCTGCTAATAGGAAAATGAAGATTCCCACTTATCTGTCCATTACAAAACGAAGTAAATCTGTACATGTGTGTTCACATTTATGCTCTGCCTCAGAAAAGCTATTAAAATAAATAAATAATCTTCCTTCAAGCTCATGAATACCTCCTATAGGCTATAAAGGGGCTTAAGCACATGCATTAGCACTTTGCTGAAAAGAGGTCATTTCCTGAAAGGAATATATATCCACTTGGGATTTACTTATGTAAATACAATTTCACACACATCCTCTCCATCTAAGGAGCAGCCCTCCAATAATTGGAATGTAAAACATGTGCTTGCACCTCAATGCAAGAGCACTTTTGCACACTGACTTTTATACATCCTGGGCTGACTAGAGGCACGGCTTAAATTAAATGCCAAGCTTCTTGCTTGAGATTGAATGAATTAACATTATTGGCCAGATAATAACCCCAGCATAATGGCACACTGAGGCCTTAGGCAACATTTCGGGAGAATTTTCTTAGAAATTCAAGCCTGATAGGAGATGCTAATGAGTTTAGAGAAGTAAATATAGCTCTTTAAATAGCAAACGACAACTTGTCTATAACAGTAAGTTTCTCAGCACATTTACAAACGTTTTTGCTTGCAAGCTATAAAGTGACTTTCATTTAGTTGGACTTTAGCTCTCAAGAACAATCACTCTCCTCACACACCGACAAAGAGAGTGCAAATAAACGAGGGGACCGCAAATGAAACGCTCATTAAGGCTCCGCAGGAAACCATACAAACACCTTATTTAATAAGTTTAATTAAGTAGCTCTTTTCTAAATCATACAGTGCCCCACAATGCCGAGAGGCCGATTCCCCCCTCTGCTTTTCTTGCCTGAAGGAAAGTAATATTTTGTCTTTTCTTTTGGCAGAGCAGAGCCCCAGGATCTGCTGGCAGTGCCACCACCCCCGACTCCTCTCCGGCATGGCTGAGAGAGACAAGGCTGAGCCAGGCTTAAGGAGCTGGGCTGTTGAGAAACTCTCCCTGCAGCACTTTCTCCTGCCTTTACAAAGGCTCAAACCCGGCTGTTTCTGCTGTATAAATACTTTGGTAGTGAGGTGCCCGTATATAAACTCAGCACACGAAGAACAAAGCTGATGGCAGAGGATGCTCTGGTGACCGTCCAAGCAGCCCCAGAGCTGCTCTGCTCTCTCCAGGCACTCTCTACAAACACTAACCCTGTGCCATCTCTGCTGGTGAGCTCCAGGATGATAAAATTCTCACCTCCAGGCCACAGCAATCAGAAGAGAAACCTGAATTTTGGACTCTTCGCATCGGCACTTCCAGCGCCTGTCAAGTCACTGAGCTGCCCATTCATTCTAATGCAATTTGAAGTCACCGGCATTAAGAGGCCATGCGATTTTCTGCCAAGTGCTTTGTGTTCTCCCTGCCGACTGGGGTGGGAAAAGTCCCTTGCTGAATTGCTCCCGATTCCCTTCTTGCTCCATCTCCTCGAGATATTTCTGTATCTCTCACGGAGGTACCACCACCACAACCAGCTGTCCTGGGAGGGAGGCTGGACCGAGCTAAACAAGGAACAATCCTTCAGGAGTAATCTCCTTAGGCCACTCAAAGAGCACCACTAAAACCAGCAGGAAAAAGGCCAAAATTACTGTTTTATTCCTAGGAATGGCAACAAGCAGCAGGCATTGCAGATAGCTCAGTAAGTTTCCGCACCCTCCCACCCAGATAGGGAGGAGGACACGGGTTAATTTAATTAATAAAGCATCCACAACCATCAAGTTTCGTCTGAGCAAGGAAACAGAAGTGTTGAGACAGGGCAGTCACCTCCTGTTGTGCACAGAGCCCCCCTTGGGAGCAGGCACTGTGCATCCCTGAGTCACTTCAGAAGGGATTTGCCTTTATCAAAGGAACTCTCTCATCACAGAAGTTCAGCGATGAGAAAAAAAAACCCAGCAGATCATTCAAATGACCTCTCTGCCAAGCCATCCTGTTCCTCAGCTGTCCCTTTAATCAAGATAACAAGCATCTTGTCCAACCCAGGTGACAGCTCCTCCGTGCAGGCTCCGGAGCGAGCACCGCACAATCCAATATAATTTCAAGGATGCTATTCCCAAACACTGTCACCGTGCTGCTCCCGGAGCTTCCACCGCCGCCCAAATTCCGCTCCATCCCACAGAACAGCTCCTTTAACACTGCGCAGTAATTAACACACATCTGTAAAATCATCATCGGGGAGGACCAGAGTAAACTTTGCCCCTTTCTCATCTCAGACAAACGCGAGCTCGCAAGGTTTCCCACCGTTCCCATAAACGGGGAGAGAGAAAGCAGCAGAGAGAGGCAGAGACAGGCTCTGCAGGCAAAGCCGGGGGATGAGGAGGAAGGGGTAGCTCAGCTCTCACGGCTGACAGGAGCGCTCTCGGCTCGGGAAGGAGTTGGAGCCGCCCGTGCGCGATCAACTGGTGCCGGCTGCGCTCCCCCCCGCGCCCCCTTACCTCCGCAGAGCAGCGCTCCGAGCAGCAGCCCGGCCGCCCGCGCCATGCCGAGGGGCTGCCGGGGCACCGGGACACGTCCTGCCCGGCCCCGGGGCTCCGGGGGGCTCCTCCGCCGTTAGCTCTCCGCACCCGCCGCCCGCGCCATGGCTCCGAGCGCAGGCCGGCTCCGCGCTCTTCAGCGCCGCTCTGCTCCGCACCCTCAGCGCCGCTCTGCTGAGCCTCCGCACCCTTCGTGCGCCGCGCCCTCAGCGCTCAGCTCCGCGCTCGGCTCCGCGCTCAGCTCCGCGCTCAGATGCGCGCTCAGCTCCGCGCTCGGCTCCGCGCTCAGCTCCGCGCTCAGATCCGCGCTCAGCTCCGCGCTTGGCTCGGCTCCGCGCTCAGCTCCGCGCGCCCCTCCGCTCAGCTCCGCGCTCAGCTCGGCTCGGCTCCGCGCTCAGCTCCGCGCTCAGCTCCGCGCTCAGCTCCGCGCTCAGCTCAGCTCCGCGCTCAGCTCCGCGCTCAGCTCCGCGCTCAGCTCAGCTCCGCGCTCAGCTCCGCGCTCAGCTCCGCGCTCAGCTCCGCGCTCAGCTCAGCTCCGCGCTCAGCTCCGCGCTCAGCTCGGCTCCGCGCTCAGCTCCGCGCTCAGCTCCGCGCTCAGCTCGGCTCGGCTCCGCGCTCAGCTCCGCGCTCAGCTCGGCTCAGCTCCGCGCTCAGCTCCGCGCTAACCCCGGCGGGCACAGGCAGCGCCCGAGATGGGTCTGGCGAGCTCAGAAGGGGCTGAGGAGAGCTCAGAGGGGCTGCGGAGAGCCCAGACGGGCTGTGGAAGCAAGATGGGCTGTGGAGAGCAGAGAGGGGGTGAGAGCAGCGAGGGCTGTGGAGAGCAGCGATGGGCTGTGGAGAGCCAGAGGGGCTGTCTGGAGAGCTCAGAGGGGATTTGTTGTGGAGAGCTCCGAGGGGATGTGGAGAGCTCAGAGGGGCTGTGGAGAGCTCAGAAGGGCTGCGGAGAGCTCAGAGGGGCTGTGGGGAGGAGCTCAGATGGGTACGGCCGCGCGGCCAGCAGCCAGAGGAGCCCCGGGCGGAGCGGAGACGAAGGATGGACCGAAGCTGTTCCCGGGCCCGGCCGCCGCGCTCCCGCTGGGCAGCAGCGCTCGGTAAAACCGAAAATGGCAAGAAAAGAATCCTGTCAAAACACCGGCCTGCCGTGTGTGCCTTCCTCTGCCAAGCAGAGTGAAAACACCGCCAAACACCTGGGCCCGCCCGGGTTTGTCCCACCTGTATTTGCCCCACCTGTGCTTCACCCAGCCCGGCCCCACACACTCGTGTTCTGCCTTTTGTACACGTTCTCACTCCTTTCCCTTCCAAACAATTCACAGGCAGCCGTTTCATCGCTTATTTCTTTAGTTTCCCTTCCTTTCCAAACATCATTCACAGGCAGCCGTTTCATCCCTTATTTCTTTAGTTTTTGATGCTTCACCCCGGCATCCTGGATAGCTGGCGTCTCTTTCCTCCTTCATGTGGCAAAAAAAAAAAAGAAAGTAAATATTTGTAGCCCGACAGTAAACACGCTTTTAATAATATTTACTGCAGCTGTGGCACCCAGCAAGCAAGGGGCAGGTTGGTAAGAAGTAGTGAGTATTTGAAATATATTGGGGGCAGAAGTCACCTAAGCAGGGGAAAAAACCTCTGCAAACACTCTAGGACAAAGCTGCGCCTTAAAATGGTGGCTTAATCCACAATCTGCTGGTTTTATCCTGGAAAACCAGGCTCTGAGCCTTCAGGCAAATGCAGCCATTCCCCTGAAACTGGCCCAAATCAGTGAGGCTCTGTCTGCAGCCAGTTCCTGGAAGAGGTGTCAAAGTTTATTAGTAGATATTACCCCGAACAAAATGAGTAAAGCATGTTTTGGCAGATTCTAAAAAGCCTATTGTCCGTGCAAGACGTTATCCCTGGTTTTGAAAAGCCAAGTCAGAAAAGAGTTCCGTAGCACGGAGATTTCCAAGGAGGAGCTGCAGAGAACTTTGTCAGGAGGATGCTTTGTGCTGTCACGGTTTACATGATTTTATTGTCAGTAGCAGCTAATTCAAATGTGGAAAAAGCAGAAAGAGGATATCATATGGATCCAATTTCAACGTAATTTTCCCCACAAGAGTGCAAAGAAGCATTTCTCATTGAAAAACTCATTCAAAAATGTGTAACTGCTTTAGTCTCTTCTGCTTGATGGTAGATTTTGCTGGACACTACAAATACATGTTGGATGAGTTTAAGAATCCAACAGATGACAGTAAAACACAGCAGCTATCAAACATTTATGTCCTGTATCTTGAATTTGTAGATAATGTAGACAATTGATCTCATTTATAACAAAAAGCAGACACAGTGACAAGAAATTCTATTTCTTTCCAAGGCAACTTTCACTAAGGGACCAAAGCCCAATCCTATAATTCACAAACTACCAAAGTCTGTCTTCTTTGAATTGTGAGGGAAAAAAGAACCATTCTGGTGTAAGTTAGATGGAACATGAGATTATTTAGAAGTATTGACTGGCAGTAGAGGTCCTATTTATCAAGTGTGAGCTGGAGTCTATGCGTTACTTGTGTAAGAAAACAAAATTTTGGAAGTTGCACCTTGAGTCCATTGGCAGAGGCTGTCGTGGACAAGAGGCAGAAGCCAAATAACAAGGTGATAAAAATGGTAAAGAAGTCTGGACAGAATAGGTTTTGCTACAACTGTTCTTACTCCTGTGAAATTTGATTTCATGTCCTTCTAGGTACAGTAATTCAGCACAGTAATTCAGAATTTTCAGTACAAGCTCTGCCTAAGATGATTTGTTTAGCCTTACATTTTCAACCGAAGGAACTGAAGGAGTCAAATACACAAATCACGCTCAAAAAAAACCCAGATTAATTTCTTTCTTAATGCATTTATAATGAAAAATGGGTTGCTGTGAACAATTTATGACAACAGCTCAGTTAGCACCAAACATGAAAACAGAGCAGCGTGTCTGAAGGCAGGGGACAGGATATAAGGAGTCCTGAAAAATGAAACTGTAACACTTAATAATACAGAAAATGTCATTACCTGCCTTTGATACAGTCCAAATTATGTCTCTAAACATTAATCAAAGCCATTTAAATTATCTGTAATCCCCAATATGTTGGGATTTTTGTGCTGTTTCATTGCTCCAGAGTAAGTTTGTATGTTTAGAGTTAGATGCTGATTGTTGTGCTGCTCCTCAGATTATCCAGTTGAAGGTTAGTTTGCAGAATCTGTAGAACATCAGAATCTCAGGAGTTTCAGCTTTGAAGTCTTCATGGGCTCTCTGTGAAGAGACTTACATGATTTTTAATAGATAAAACCAAAACTTTCAGTCTTACATGTAGCATATTCCCAACAAAACCTGTGAGGAAATAAGGGACGTGCTCAGAAGCAGGGAGAGTGACTGCACCAAAGTTGTCTCCCTAAGGTCAGTCAGCTTCTAAAAATGTTCAAATGTACCATATAATGAACTTCAGGCTGAAAATGCAGCCTTTGAGGGCTCTCAGCTCCCTCTCTATACTTTGCCAGCCACAGTGTTGAAATCACATGCCAGTTCACTGACCCAACGCTAAAAAAAATGACAGCAGAAAGAAAAACCCATCAAATCAAAGCTCCTATTTCCATGTGCAGGTAGCAATTGCCAGAGGAACTCTCCAACCCCTGTGCGAGCATTGGGGGGTTTTGTACAATTTGTATTTTGCCAGGCAGAAGTTCTGTTCATCAAATATATTTCACCAGCATTTCTCAGGTGAAAACATGATCAGGTACTTGGAGAAATAGCATTTTGTGTATGTGTCTGAGCACGACAGCAGGTACCACAGCTATCCTTTTTTTTTTTTTTTTTTTTTTTTTTGTTAGGGAATGCAAAAGCTATAAAGTTGTCTTCTTCTGGGCATGGGGTGGATAATGTTCATCAGAAAATAGTTGAAATATAAGATTGTATACAATTTACTTAATATGAAAGGGGGGGGTAGCGCAAAAAATTACTAAAATTTGTGCTAAGTAGACTTTGAATATTAAAAGAAATTCAGAAATCTGTCAACCAACCCTAAGACTGACTGGCAGCAGAAGTGTATCCAAACCTGAGAGAATTTCAGAAGGCAGGTGTTGGGACTGTGGTGTTCCCAGCAGGTCAGCTCTCCTGACATACCTGAGAGCTAATGGGGAATTGAATCACTCTGGAATGTGAAATGCTCCTCGCTCACTCCCCTGGCAGTTAGGCAGAGCTAGCCTGCCCTGGATCCAGGGAGAGGGTTTGGATGTGATCCTTAGCACTGCCTGCTCCTCCAAGGCCCTGCTGCTCAGTTTGAGCTTGTTCTGCTGGCACTGCATCATCCCAGTGACTCTGGCTTTTGGTGTGACCTTAAACAAGGTCCCTCAGTGTCCTTACGTGTGCTAATGACACCACGAGCTTTGGGTATGGATACAGGGAGGGAAAAGCTACACATACATTCTGCTGTTCTTTAAATTGGTCGGGCTGGGGGAGTATCTGTCTCATTTAGTGAGTGTCTCTCTCTGCTCACTCGTGTAATTATTCATAATTATAATTTTCATCACTCATTCTCTTTAAATAGAGAATTTGAAATCCTTGGAATGTGATTGTGGCTCAATCTGCAAGTGTCCATACAGAAATCCCATCCTGTGTTGTCCCATCGCTGCAGGATTCCAAAAGAACAAACAGGAGAGGGATGCACCCAAATTCTGCCAGGGATCTGAAGTCACAGATCAAGGAACAGAGTGAAAAGATACTCAACATTCAGTTTTATGCCATCCCTGTGCCTGGGTGCATTATCATCTCTCTTCTGCCTTCTGTGCTTTGTTTGCAGTTAGGAGTATTGCCATTTAAAGTGATTTTATTATACTCTAGTGTCAGCATCTATCCTTGTAATAGAGATATAACTTGTATCTCTCACAGTTACTCACTGGTGCTGCACGCAGACAGCACGGCCTGCCTTTGTATTCTGTACATCTGAAAGGGGTTTCTACCACAGGGCCTGGCATTGTCATCTCTTTGGTTGACAGATGTTTTTCACAAGTATTTGGGGATCACAAAGTACCAATATTTGCAAAAGGAATCAGCTGATCTGGTCACTGATCTTTCCTGGTACATGATAGATATCTGCTGCATACATCAAAAATTTGGGGTGCCACAGGTGGATACCCTTCAGCTTTAGGTCTGAGGAGGTGGCTTTTTGGACCAGAAGACCACTCCTCAAAATGTAAATGACCATACAAAAACCCAGTAGATATTGGAATCACTGATATCAAAGGGATTATATATGTGTCCTTCCATCCTACCATTCAACACAGCTACTGAAACCCCCACAACTGGAGTAAATACTCAATTACCTGTAACATTCGGGACTATGAGCTTCCAGAGACATAAAACACAAACATTTCATCATTTGAGGACAGCAAATGCAACAGAATTTGGACAGAGCCAAGAATGAGTATTTATTTTCATATAGCAAATACTTAATGAAGTTCCTGGCAGTGTTCTTTTTTCAATCTGTAATGATTCTTCTCTTTGTTTCTTTGTTTTAGCCAAGTATTGTAACCTGGGACTGCATACTCTTGGGAAGGACCATGCTGCAATAATTATGAGCTCTGGATTCTATTGCAATGGAATTCTATAACCCATTGATTCTGTGCCTTACACAGCATTTTTCATGTGTGCATTTTGAAGTATTTATATATATGTATGAATGACCTTTGGAAGAATTCACCCACAAGTGTATCTGATTCCTCTTACTCCTTCTCTTCTTGCTTACATAAAGTAAAATAAATTAAGATCCCTTGATAAGCTTTAAGTATGGATACCATGGAGCACTCTGGGATGTTTTCTGCGTTATGAATTTTAGTGTCCTGCTTTCAGCTTTAAGACAGTTAGTTGTCTTCATACCTATTTACTAAAGAAACAAAATACCTGTCAGGTACAATATTTGCCAAGGTGTTTGTCACCTCCCTGCTGCATATTTGGATTTGCACTCTGAAAAGGAGAAGCTCTTCAAAGTGCCGTGCCCAGGATACATTGCTAATCCGGGGGAACCCCCTGACTGAGCTGGAGTTCAAACCAGTGCTTCCAACGTGAGCTAACAATTACCGCTCCCTGGAGCTGCATCCAGGGATGTAGGGAATGGATCTGGGCTCTGGGAATGGTCACGTCGGACAGGATAAACTCCTTTAAGGCGGATTTAAGCGCCGAGCTGCTCCGAGGTTGGGCTTGCCGGGGATGCGTTCCCGGGATGGATGTGGCTCCCGGGAAGGATTCTGGGGATGCGTTCGGTGGATGGATCCTCGGGATGCGCACCCGGGATGGATCCTCGGGATGCGTTCGCGGGATGGATGTGGCTCCCGGCCTGGATCCTGGGGATGTGTTCGGTGGATGGATCCTCGGGATGTATTCCCGGTCTGGATCCTGGGGATGCGTTCCCGGGATGGATGTGGCTCCCGGGAAGGATTCTGGGGATGCGTTCGGTGGATGGATCCTGGGGATGCGTTCCCGGAATGGATTCCGGGGATGCGTTCCCAGGATGGGTGCGTTCCCGGCCTGGATCCTGGGGATGCGTTCCGACTCTGGGTTCGATCCCCGGGTTGGGTTCGATCCTCGGGTTGGGTTCGATCCTCGGGTTGGGTTCGATCCTCGGGTTGGGTTCGATTCCCGGGCTGGGTTCACAGCTCTCGCAGCTCCCCCTGGTGCAGGAGGAGCGCCGTGGCCGTGGGAGCGCTCCGGGAGCGCCGCACCCCGGCCGGGCAGCATCGCCGCACCCCGCACCGCTCCGCATTCTGCACCGCTCCGCACTCTGCACCCCGCACCCTGCACCGCTCCGCATTCTGCACCCCGCACTCCGCACTCTGCACCCCGCTCCGCACCCCGCACCCCGCACTCTGCATCCCGCACTCCGCACCCTGCACCCTGCACCCCGCACCCCGCATTCTGCACCCCGCACTCCGCACCCTGAACCCTGCACCACTCCGCACCCTGCACCACTCCGCACCCCGCACTCTGCACCCCGCACTCCGCACCCCGCACTCTGCACCCTGCACCCTGCACCCCGCACCCCGCACCCCGCACTCTGCACCCCACACCCCGCACCCCTCACCCCGCACCCCTCACCCCGCACCCCGCACTCTGCACACCGCACTC
>CM031871.1:7741731-7777094 GCA_018697195.1 Certhia americana
AAACCCGAGCACATCCATCCCGCTAAACCCGAATCCTGCTAAACCCGGCCACATCCCTCCTGCAGCACTGCTGGGATCGGGTTTCCCTGCCCAGCTGGTTTGTGCCATTCCTAGCAGGACTCACACAGCAGAGGGCCCTGTCGCACAGCTCCAGATAAAGAATAGCATTTGTAAAAGCACCATTCATTTACCGAGCCTCCGAGAGTTATTTTAAGCAACTCGAGGCTTGCTTGTATTTGTCAATATGCAGTTGTTTTCTGTCATGTTGGAAGCACCAGCCATTAGCCAAATGATGAGCAAATGCAGGTTTATTGTGCTAAAATTCATTACTTTGTTGAACAAATAGAATTTTCTGACTGAGGGTACTCTAACAAGCTTCTGTAATAATTCATGTCACCTTTTACACCCGTGCAGAATATAAAGTACGTTACAAAATCAGTATGTGATATTGTTCCATCTTACCCCACTTAAAAAGAGATACAAAAAGATCGGGGGTTTTGAAGCAGTGCAGTGAAACAAATAAAAATGGGCTGGAACAGCTACCAAAGCACTTCTACAGAGAGCTGTGCAAACATGCAGAAATCACACGGTATCCAAAGTGTTCTTGTCCCCAGAGCAAGTCAAACAATCTGAAAATACTGGTGCTGATAATCTGCTACTGTGGGACAAAGTAAAAATGAAGCTTCCTTTGTAACTTTCAATATCTCAGTGAGTGTTAGACTTCATTAAAAATGGAGTGATTGATTGCAGTCTTTGGCTACTGAGGAAAAGGACAAAAACGATTTCATCATTGCATTGAGAAATTATTTAAAATCTTTATACTGATACTTTTCCATTTCTAAAGATGCTGGTTTGGGGTCTAAGAAAATGTGATTACTAATGGCTTAAGACCTATCCTGTAGGGTGAAAATATGATTGAATTTTACTAAAATGTCTTTTTTTGTTGTTGTTCTACTGTGATTAATGGTCAGAATGATCAGACTGAGGTTCCACTTCAGCTGGCAGATTCCAGCTTGAGAATACAGCCTAGTTCAAAATGGAAAAAGTAAAGGACAAGCAGGGAAGCAAAACACCTTCTGCAGCCCCCCTGGTATGTCAGGTCCTGGCTTGACCTGCAAGGATGCAGCCAAAAGCCTGGCTTTCCTCCTTGGAACTAAGATGAGTCTGAAAATACATTGTGCTGTTCTTGGGGAAAGGGAGATTGTGACAGTTCACCAGTTTGGGACTGGAAATGCCTTCTCATCATACTGGAGAGCAGATTGTTTGCTCAGAGCTTTTAGAGAAGGAGGGGTTGCTGGAGAAAAGTCTTCAAATAATGACATGTGGAATTTTGTTTGATAAGGGCTGGAAACCCCTGCATTGTCAGGACAGGGTTCACTTGATGGATGGGAGACTTTACAGTGACCTTCAAACAGAGTGGATGAGGTCTGGAACTGAGGCATCACAAGTGTCCCTCCAATAAACTGAATGTGTGTCCAAGTTGATGAGCATCTGGGTTCTAATACTCTTTTCATTATGCAAATTTGAATAGCAAGATGTGTACATTTGCAGAGGGAAAGAAATAGATTCCAGGCTATGATTTGTTAAAACTTTGCTCACAACATTGCAGCTTAGCTGCTTTTATACAGCACTACAGCTGCAGGGAGGCCAGAAGAATTCAGCAATCAGATAACATAAGAACAGTGATTTCCAAAACATCCCTCTAGATGCCCATTTTGCTCATTTTCTTCTCTTGTATCTTCCACTACCAAGAACAGCAGAAGGCTTGGATTGGATTCCTCTCCCAGTCTCTAGAGAGAGACCAGTAAAACCATTGGATTCCTCTCCCAGTCTCTAGAGAGAGACCAGTAAAACCAGTATGAGTATCCTTTCCCTATTTTTTTAAAGCTAAAGCTGTTATTGGTTTCTGAGAAATATCCATAAACAGCCCTTTGCTGGGCCATTGCTCTTCCCTGTCTTTCCCAGCTTCAGTCCTGGATATTGGAAAGATCCAAAGGATCCTTTCCATATGAAGAAAAAAAATTCACTCTTCCCTCAGTCCTTCCTTTTTAAGGCTGGTACTTTTCTTGCCAGTTCCTCAGTGTGGTTTGCCAGATGTGGACTCTTTTTCTAGGGCAGCAGCATTTGCCCAGAGTTCATCACAATCAAAAAATTCTTCCTTTTATTGTACTGCGTGGATCTTGAATCAGTTTTCCTGGAAAACTGATATTTCCAGATAATTCCGCATCGACAGAAAATGTTGCTGAGCTCTGTGTTATCTCTGGAATTGCTTTTGCACTTAGAAATGCTTTAGAGATATCACAGCTTTGGTATTGCGTGAAGTTTCTGCTCAGTCTAGAAAAGACATTTCATTTTCTAATACAGAAATCACCTTTTAAAAAAGTCCTTAATTGCCAGAGACGTGGATAATGTCTGAGGGACAGCTCAGGCAAGCACTGACAGTACAAGTTTAGAGATCTCCCTTGCTGCCTCCTCCAATCCTACAGCTGGTCACAGATGGGAGTCCTGGTAAATCATTGTGTGCAGAGTGCAGTGACATTGGGGATGTGAATGAGAAAAGAAACACTTAAAAATGGTGCACTGCCTTGAAAAACACATCTTAGCCATCAGGAAAGAGGCTTGTGATCCTTTGTGCTTCAAAGGCATGAAGATAAATCTCACTTCTTAAGGATTACATGTAAGTATCTTATGGATACCAGGGACAATAGGTCAGGGAATGGCAAAAAAAAAGGGTAAAAAAAAAGCAAAAAAATCCCCTGCAAAATAAGGAATTTCTGTTATGAGTCATTAAACAAAATTCTAGTTATGTTTTATGTACTGTTGAATAAAGAGCTCATTGTTATTTATTAAAGTATCATCATTACCTGATAAACCATGTTAGAAGAGGATGGATTTATTATTGTTCCCACATAACTAAAAGGTTAACACCCTCCTGACTGCAAAATATTACACTTTCAGCTGATGGAAGCATTTAAGAGAGCTGGCAAAAAATGTCCTTGATATTTATTAATAGACCAATACCATTTTCTAGGCCCAGCTTTTAAAATCTTCAGGTATGTGCATGAGATTTAAAGCTTTTCTCGATTAGTTTATCTTGAAATTAGTTTAGCTACTTGCAAATATGAATATGTTAAAAGATCAAACAAAAACTGTGGGCTCACACTGTTTCAAAATTTCTTTTAATGGAATTCTGGACGACAGGTCAAATTGAAAAAATTCACTTTGTTCCTACATCTACTCCTGCTGCAGGTGTAATGCAGCAAAGTCAGTGAATGGAGGATGAGAACTGAGTTTTATCACAAGCAAGATCTATGAATTCTGTGATAAGAACCATGAAGGGCAATATTTGTGGCAGGGCTGTCTCATTTGCATTCTTTGGATAACAACCCAAACGAACAGCCAGACCTGTGCAGGGCACTGAAACTTCCTGCTCCAATGGATGAACCTCCTGTGATGCTGAGATCCCAGCCTGGAATTACCCATCCTTGCAGCAGCATTCAATTCTTAGTGCCCACTGTCACCCTGTGGCACTGTCCTGGTCAGTCAGAGTTGTCCACGGCAGTCTGGGAGGTTCTTCAAGCAGTGTCTCAATATTTCTGCTGCTTTCTTCGAGTAAAACATGTGACAAATTTCCTGCACAGGTAATGGATGTGAGTAGCTTTGTCTTTTCCACAAAGACGAGTTCGTGTGTGGAACCCTGGCCATGCAATTCCAAGTGTGAACTGCTTGGCTATCAACAGCTCCCAAAACAGTGTTTATTTCATTTATTGGGTTTTTTTTGTTATGGAAATCAGCTATAGCCTGTGTCTTTTAGTTAGCTGACCACACTTGGAGGGAGTACAGCATCTTCTGGTAGCTGGGAAAGAGTTTATGAGGAAAGTGTGATGAAATATGCATATTCTTTCTCTAGAAGAAAGAAAGAAGGTAAAGAAGCTTTGTCTGGAAGGATTCAGCTGTGTGTCCTTCAAGTTAAAGAAAAGGAAAAGTACATTTTCTCCCACAGCCTTCTTTAGAGACTGAGAAGATAAAAGTAGGATCTCTTTGAACACGAACACCTTCAAGTTAAACAGGATTATTTGGTATTTAGTAAAAGAAGTTAATGAACTCTGGCTAGTACATTCTTCTTATATCTTCACTTGAAGCACTTGCAATATCCCTCAGTATATCCAGAGAAAAGTACTACAGGTGTTCAAAGGAAACTGCTTTCCACTTTGTGCTTTTGTATGTAAATTAAATTGCCCGAGCCATTAACACATCGGAGAAAGCATTGGAGATGATCTTTGGAAGCTGCAAATATTATTTTACTCCCATTGGCGTTTCACTGAAGCCTTTTAGACATTTAAAACTGAGTTTGGATATTGTGTTTAAAATTCTATCTTGAATTATGAAAAATCTGTGTTTCCCAGGGACTCTACATTCTTCTATCACTGCAGCAGTGCTATCCATAATTAAAACAAGTAGATATTTGCTGGAGGCAGAGCTAGAGGTAGAACATCTGATAGAGACCCTGCATTGAGCATGACGTGATCTGGTATCCATTTGGAGGGAGCTAATTAAATGTGGGAGAACTGTAACTGAAGTGAGGAGGTGAGAAAACCCTACAAACTAAACAGAAGCTGCTATTTAAATGTTTGCACTTTAGAAATGCTTGTATGTCTTGTGTTCTATTTTCTTTCCTGCAGGGCCTTATATAACCACCACCATGACAACAGTTAAATAAATTCTTCCAGTGTCTCAAGCAAAATAACTGAATGTCATATTTCAGCTCTTCTAGCCCTCTTCCTTTCCAGTCATGGACCACAGAAATCTGTGAAAAAATGTTGGTTTCTATCAGCTGCTGGACCCGGACTGTATTTACATACCGTTCATGTAAAGTTATCTGTAGACATTACCTGAAACTGCAAATTGCTCCTGTAAAGGAAGCTCACACCTGTCCCAAAACAGGGGAGGGGGGGAATACTGCAGAAGTTATAATTCATACTGCAGAATGAATTATATTAATTCACGATGAAATGAGCCATTTTAGCTGCACGCTCTGAGCAAGTTTGCTCTGTGGTTTGCTAATCCCTCGTGGATTTCTGGTACAGCCTCTGAACAAAGATGTTCCATGAGATGGAAACCCAGCTGAGGAGAGTTATCAGCTGGATATAGGGAGAACACCAACAAGCCTAAGAAAGCTATTTTGGAGAAGATAGAACCTTACAGAGTATTTTTGGAGGGGCATGAGTGTTTTATCCACCTGAGGTAGATCTCTGTTTAAAATCCTGGGGATTTCCTTTTCCTTAGCCTGTGAAATATATTACATTTTAATTTTTTTTTTTTTCCCTGATGCCATCTCTGTAAGAGAGATGCTTTACTGGAGTTTCTCCCCGTGGCAAGTCCATGTTCTGTGGTCTTTACCCAACCCCAGAGGTCCTGAATGCTGAACTCCAGCACCGAGGAACTTTCAGGCAGTTGTTGCATAACTAACGTGCTCAGTCCCCAGAGGACAGGAAACATGTCAGACCCGAGTTGCTTTGATAAACCAAAACTGGAGTGAAAAGTAAATTAGTGAGATCAGAAAGCCGTTTCCTTCCTGGCTAACCTCCCCGAGGATGACAGGAATTTATCATTCTTGTCCCAGCCTGATGGACAGGGAAGGACACATTTATCAAAGAAGGGACATGTTTAATCAGTTCATGCCATGCTCCACACTTGATGGAGTGCTTTAACATCGTGGCACAACATAGTCACACCCACTTGAGTAATAATTAGTGAATAATTCATTTTCCACTGTGGTAGCCACAAAAAAAAAAAAAAAAAAAAAAAAAAAAATCAATGAGCCTTGATGTGCAATAAAATAGAGACATAAAAGGATATATAAAACTTCCAGAAAGGGGGCTGATCCTGGATTTGCTGAAGGCACTGGCAAAAAAAATGGCAAATTCTTAATAAAATCCTGAGTCACGTAACCAAAAAAGCCCATAGTAACTTGTAAAAGACCCTCCTAACCAGAATATCAGAAATACTTAAATCTTCTTAACTGAAATATCCTGAGTAGATCTCATAAGAAAACCTGAAAATGGGCAATTGGTAAAGATGACTGGATACCTTTTTTCATTTATATTTTATTGTTTGAGTAATAACTTTAGTCTCAGGGCAGGAGAGCTTTAGCTCTTTTGTACTTTTCCCTAAACCACAAGTGAATTTCACCTGTGGGAGAATGAATGATTGACTTTTTGTGAAATTATTCTCCATGAGCAGCTCATTACAAAACTTCCAGTCTCCTGTCTCAAGCTTCATAAGACAGGAGCAGAGCCTACCTGTGACTTTTGCACTTTTTTACACAAATAACCTACACCTCCGAAATATTTACAAACCATCTGGCTCCTTTTTAATTCCAATCAGGCCAAATCTGTGGAAATAACATGTTTCTTGTAATGAAATTACCTAGAAAAACAGCAGCGACAAAATATCTTATTTTGTTAGAGACACACTAATGCCTTCTTCACACCTCAAGGTAACTGCAAATTGCTGCAGTTGCTTGAGATTGTGTTGTTGGTGTTTTCAGAGTGCCTGAACATTTTCCTTTAGCTTTCTTCCATGGAGTTGTTGGGTGAATATAGTTGATTTGAAGGAGGGAAAGAAGGCAGCTCAGATCTTTTAAAACTGGGCCATTATCTTTGTTCTTTCTGAACGGCGTTCTCTCGACCCGCCTGAATTTTCTGTGTGAGAAGGGAAGGACCGCACACAATCTTCACAAGTGAATCCAAGGAAAGGGTCAGAAAATCCCTGATCCTGGTTTAACAGAGCTGTTGGGATACTTGAAGCAAATTTACGCATTGATGATTTGTATATGATTATGGCTTTAGAAGAATTGTTCAACAACTCAAGTGAAAGAATCTTTCAAGAGCCTTGTGAGAATATTTCAGGAGGTACCAGAGTTTGACCAGACATATTTGTATGCAGAGAAAAGAAAACAAAAGGTTTTATTCTGGATCAGACCTAGTGGAACTCATTAAGCACTCCTCCTTACCTCTCTGATTTCATAATAACAGAAACATGGACGGGAAGACGAAACAGGTATTGGGAAAAAAAAAGAAAACTGTTTTTTCTCACCAGGACTCCACTTCTTGTTCCTGTTACAAGTTTTTCCATTTCCAATTCAGTGTCGCTTCCTGCCGGCACGGAGGGAGTTAAATCAAATCAAGTTGTTAAAGGAGCAAAGAGGAAATGTAAGACAATGACACAGATAAGAATAACTTCAGATAGGTGACTTCAAAGGAGCTGGGTGATAATGGCTGGGTCATCCCTTGGAGGAACGCTAATGAGCTGGCTCCGTCCGGGCTGGAACAGGGACCCTTCCCAGGGCTAAGAGAGCGATCAAAGAAACCCAAAACCTCAAAGAACTGGAAAAGGGAGGGAGGGAGGGAGCTCGGGGTGAGCCAGGAGAGGCTTCCCAGAATGTGTCACTTACAGAGCTGACAGGCTGGGAAGACTCTCAGACAGAAAGAATGTGCTGCGAGCGAAGGAGCTGTTCCTCCTGGGAGAGCCTAAACTGGATTTATGTAAATTACAGACCCTGGAAGCTTAGACTGCCAACACGCTCATAAAAGAAAACCATTATTTCTTTGTAGTAACACCTGGGCCTGCAATCTTGGTTTCTTCGAGTTAGCGAACGAACAATATTTTGCTGTTGAGTGAGAGCGATTTGAAACTTTCTAATGAGTTTTTTAGCAGAGCCCCTCCTGCTCTGAACTGAACCGAAGCGCAGCCGAGCACTCTGAAGGGATGCGGGTGGTTGCCCAGGAGCTGTTCCCCAGCTACCGAGGGAGCATTGCCAAATTCCTGCTCAGGAAAAGCAGCGCCCTGGGCTTGACACCGCTGTAAGGACATAACCTTGGGAAGGGACAACATCCAGGAACGTCGGGAGGCTTTCTAATACTAATGCGGCAAGATGGGCTGTGCATCCTTAAACAGATCTCCGAGTGAGAAACAAGCTCGACAGCAAGGGTTGGTGGGAGCCCAGCATTGGTGCAGGGGTGGGATTGTTGGGCACACGAGTTTGTTTTGCTCATTTTTCATATAATTTTTTCTCCCATGTTCACGACATGTCGAGGTCTGCCCCTCGGAGGAGGGAGGAGACTTTGGGTTTAAGCCAAGGGAAAGCTCCTCTCAATCAGGGTGAGCAAAGACCCACCCCTGAATATCTCATTTGGTATATGAAAATTGTTTCTAGAAAGTTCTCAGTTCTCGTTATTATTAATGGGTATATTTTTGCCGCAGTATTTTCCATATCCATAATCGCTCTCCCCCCTTGGATTGTCCCCACAGATCCCTGCCTTAACCTCACTCTGTTGTACCTCCATAAAAACTGCTGTACACACCGAACCCTGCACTTTTACAATCCATCCCTTGTACCGTGCACAGCGACAGGTTTGGGATTTTTCCCTTATTAAAAGTTCTGTTTCCCGTCGACCGAATCAGCGTGGGTCTCTCTCATAAAAGTCACCAAAGGTGGGTGACCCCGAGGAAGCCACCAGTTAAATTATCCAGGCTAGAACCAGATGTTTTAACCACATATTTTAAAGTAACTAAGGCATGGATGAAAAGGAAAGGTTATTGTGAGCACCTCCCCAAAAGCTAGATGGTGGCAAGGAAGGAAAGCAAGGACGTGGATGTTCAGCAGGCCGTTTTGGCAAAGCATTGTTATCTTAATTTTATATTTATTTTATTATTAATATTCACACATACCTTCAGCTAAAAAGAGACAAATGTTCTTTGAAGGGAAAGAAATCTCTCTGGAGAGCTGTTTCTCAGACTACAGAGATGAACTGTGGCACTTTGAAGCCATCTGTGTGGTAAAACCCCTCCTTTTGTGCTGCCATCCCACCTCTCCAGGGATCACCAGAGTCTTTCCCAGTTTAGCCCTGGCAGCAGCACACCCAGAGCTGCAGCTCCTGGTGCTGACATGCAATAACGCCCTGCAATGCCAGAGGAGAAATGCAGCTGCTCTGCTCTCTCCATGCTCTGCTGCAGAGCATGCAGCACAGTCTGCTGATCCCAGGGAGCACTGGATGGAGATCTGCCAGCACAGCACATGGCACGAGGGAAACAAAAGAGCATCAAAACACAAGAAATGACTTTTTTTGACTTGTTCTGTTCTTACTTGCATTCTTTGAGACTTTGCTCAGATGTGTGCTCGTATTTAGAGAATCCCAAGTATGACTGTTGTAATTACACAGCCAATCTGAGACCAGATAAAACAATCACAAGTGATTCAGTCATTATTGCATGAATTTTTTTAAAAAAAGCTGTTGTCTAATGTACTGAATTATGCCATTAGAGATGCAGCTGTTTTCCTTAACACCAGACCTTCCTTCCATAGATCTCTTTCTCTCTGGATTTTGTGAGTGGCAGTGACTCTAAATTAATGCTTCGTTTTTCCAAGTGGGTTCTTCTCCATCATGGAATTGTTTTAGTATTGTTATTATAAGCTTCCATAGAGATAACATTTTTAATAGCCTGTTCTATTTTAGCTCCATAACCCATGCCTCAATTCTATCAGAAAATGGTCTGCAGAGTCACCAGGGTATAAGAATCTGATTAGAAAACTTGGTGCACTGCCTTTTTAGAAAGGATCTTTGTGCTTTCCACAGCAGAGGAATATGAGCTGTGCAGTGAAGTTACAATACACAAGACTAATTCAAAATCTCAATGACTACTCACTTATTCAAACAGCCATCCCTAGGGAGAATAATTGAGCAAAGTGGTTATAGGTAGTCTTATGATAACATCTTTACATTCCAAGATATTTTACAAGTAGGTACAACCCAAGGGTTGTAGAAATAAAAATTACTTTAACCCAAATAACGCTGCTTTCAGTGGTACAAGTCAGGATTGAATTTTTCCTTCTGATTTTTATTTTTTAGGCTTTATCAAAGATTTGACATTGTTTATCCTGAAGTCCTATTTCTGATTGACTGATGGCTGTGGCTATAAGGAGACACAAATTGGATTAAATCAATTCTTCACCATGGGAAATAATGCCTATTGTCTTAGATTCTGACCTTCTACGCTAATTTCTGAGAGGAGTGAAATAAAGGGTTTCAAACTCTGTATGCTAATCACACTTTATATATTCTTATGAAGATCTAATTATAGTAGAATTACCATTGATTTACTAAAAAAAGCCCCAATCTATTGCAATATCATACTGTCCAAAAAGTATTAAAAAGCTGGGCGCTGCATTAGAACACTTTTAAGTGCTGGCATGTTGGCCTTCATCATTCCATGCACAAGCTATTGCCTAAGTGAGCCAGTGACTGAATAATAACTTGTTTAATAATCTTTTGTCAACTGTAGTATCTCATCTGGGGGGTTATCATAATAAAGACAGTAATTGTTTCTTCAAAGTAGCCATTAGAGAATTCTGTAACCACTACCATTCTAATTAGAGCATTCAAGATTAATTTCAAGAACAGCATTCCCTGAGAGTTCAGTCACAGGAGACACTCATTTAGAAAGAGATAAAGTTGTTGTCCATATATAAATATAAATATATTTAGATAGATAGATAGATATATACAGAGAGAGAGATGCTGGTCCTCATTAGCTGGGGTGCTACACACTCTTCATAAAGCAGAATACTGTAGCAAGTAGAGAGGAATAAAGTACTGAACTCACTTTTCCAAGGTCATTGCTCTTCCTGGGAACTGAAGAATGATTTCCTTAGCATTATCTAATGCCCAGATCAGCATGATCTGCATTTCAGATGTGCATCCTTGGAGGAAAAGCTTTCTTTATATTCTGAGAGCACCTGGGTTGCAGGTGGACCTTTGGAAGTAGCCAAGAGTGAGAGTGGGTGACAGAGAGCTTCTCCAGAAGCGCTTGGTACGGACTGAGCAAAAAAAAAAAAAACCCCCTTAACTTATTCAGGCTGATTTGCACAGGAAATGTCACAGTTCCCAGGTTGTCCTCATGCAGTCCAGGTTTGATTGCAGGCAAAAAGATATAAATCAGCCTCCTTCTGAAAGCAAAGTAAAGCCTAAATTTACTGGATGTGAACAAGGGTGGGATGACAGAGAAAGAGACAAATGGCATCCTTTGTTAATGCTGAGAGTTGGGACAGGGCAGGGGAAATGCCAGGACACGAGGGTTTCCTCCTGTGTTCATTTCTGTGTGCTGATTTCTTTATCTGCAGCACTTCCCAGGGTGATAAAGCCACTGAGAGACAGCAGATGCTGCTGCTGGAGATGCTCGAGCTGCTCTTGCTGCCCTGCTAGGGTGGCAGTTTGTTTTTGGAGGAAGGCTCTTGGTCAGCTGTGATGGATTCAGCTTTGGAAGCTGGACAAACATTAATCTGCTCTGTACTGCTCAGGGACAGAACTCTCCTGAGCTGGAGTGGTGGTGGCCTAGGAGCCCAGTCAAATTCCTGATTTAATTCTTTCAGATCCCAGTAAATTTTAGGGAAGCTGGGATCCACGTTTGGACCTGAAACTGAGTGAAAGAGACATTTCTGCTTAGCCAGAATCCCCTGGTGTGATCCAGGATGATGTAAAGTGTCCAGAAACCAAAGTGAATTCCAAAAGCTGCAGAACTTCTTATCTTCTACCAGCTGAGCAATGGTCCAGGAGCTTTTCTGTAAAGACCCTGCATAAAGCCTATTCCTGGAGAAACAAGGGGTGTTATATCTGCAGGTGGATGAGCTAAACACCCAGGGATCCCCTTCTGAGTGCTGGCAGACTGTGCTTTCCCATGCATGAAGGTGTTCCTACTGCTGCTCACAACCCAGCACATTTAAAACATCCTTATTCTTCTCAACACCTCTTGATTTTCATTTGAAATGCAGAAGACATGCACACTAGAGCCACATTAAATTTTCTACATGTGCTGTGCTGATATGCTGTCAGGTCCCATTGCCTGAATAATAATCCCTTTCTTGATGTGCGAAATTTTACATTTCAATCAAAGGGTCTTATTTTTCATTGCCAAATTCCTTTATGACCAAAGCTTCCACAGTGTTCTTTTTATGTTTTATATAAACTTACAGTTTACCTGTTTCTTGCTTACTCCCCCACATCTCTGCAAGCAGCTACAATTCAAATACAGCCAGTGAGACAATTTATCAGCTGAAGAGGATGCTGGCAAAAATAACATTGTACCTCTCTAGAATTGTTACCTTGGGGTAGGTGAGCCACTTCAGCCAATTCACTATCAACAGGAAAGGAAGGATGTCCATAATATTTTTATTTCAACTTCTTGCTAGTCTAGAAATGGAAATATCCTCTCTCAGGGAACTCTTTTCTTTTTTTTTCTTTTTTCTTTTTTTTTTTTTTTTTTTGTTGTTAACCATTAAATGAGCCATAAATGAGAAAAAAAAAAAGAAAATCTAACATTTCAGAAGTGCTGAAAAATAATACAATCACAGTGTTATGTAACTTCTTTCCACTATCTGATCTCACAGGATAGCAGGAAATAGGAAATATAGTTGAAGATGATTCATCACATGCCCAAAACAGATGTTCCTCAATTTGAAACATATCATCCCAGCCAGGGAAAAGGAACTGTGGTGGATGTCAGAGTTACATTTGCCTGACAGATACTCCACGCTTTGGAATAACATTACTGCTAATGAGAGTCTACTGCTGATGTGCAGTTCTTTGTTTTGCTGTTGATGTAGAGCAGTCAGGTCTGCTTGGAGCATCCATTAGCAATAAAGCCCTGTGTGTGTGTGGTTTTTCTAAATTGAATTATAATGCAAAACACAGATGCCATCCTCACTTCATTTTTCAAGCCTTCCCTGTGCAGTCTCAAAACCAACTGTTAATAAAGCAAGCTCCTCTGCTCCATGGACTTAAACCACCTGATTTATTCCCTTTAGGAGAACAATTTCCTGTGGCTGACCTTTGAGCAGAGCTGGAGTTCCAGCCCCGTGCAGCAGCCCAGCCCCAGCAGCCTGGTGTCTGGGGCCAGCAGCCACTGGCATCTCCCAGAGCTCTAAAGGCTCCTTGCTGAGGATTCAAAATGATAAAATGCCCATCTTCCTGTGCTCCTTCACGAAATTCTGGAGTGGCTTTCCATGTTTCCTCAAGAGACTTCTGCTCCAAAATAAAAATGTTATGATTAAGGTAAGGTGCCTATCTGCACAGCAAACAGGGAGGCTGTAAAAGGTGCTACACACCTACTGGGTGCTGAGGACAGCTGGCCAAAACCAGAGCCAGTTTAAACCCCAGACTGAAGATTTCTACTGAAAAATATAATAGGGATTTCATGAGAGAACACAGAGGAGCTTTTCCTTCCTTGCTTGATGGGCAAGGTTTGGTGAACACTTTGTTTTCCTGTTTGCTGTTAAATTTGCAGGCTGAGCATTGTGTGAAAGCACTGACAGAGTTCTCTGTTCCTTACAGACAGAGCATTAGGGATCAACATTGCCATTTACCAGTTGGCTGTAGCTCCCATGTGAGATCCTGTAGTACACACAGCTGAAGTTAGAGAACTGGCAGACTAGGAAATTTTGACTTTATTTAGGATTATTTACCTTTCAAGGCATTATTAATAGGTTTGGGGCTTTTGTTCTGTTTTTGGTTTTGTTTGATTTTGTTTGTTTTTTCTCTAGTGGTTCTTTATGGGAATACTTGCAAATCTTCCTGGGAGATGCCTTTAAAGAATTTCTCATTATTGCTGTGGGAGGTAAAAGGGTGGAAAAACGATTGTTAAAAATTATTCCGTTTTTAAAGAACATCAAATGTTGAACATTGTCAAAAGCCAGTCACTCACCATTAAAAACAGATTTATACTGGTTAGCAAGATCAACTTTTACTGTGAATGTAATATAAAAGGGCCTGACAGACACAGAAAATTCAAAGGACACATAAATTACCAAAGTTTTTCCTTTAGCAAGAGATAAATGCACCGAGAATAGCCTGGAGGCAGGGGCTGGCTTGTTTTGCTTAGGCAGAGCAGTTTGCTGTCTCAGCCGGAGCTCTGTTCGCTTGGAAGTGCAAATAGGCTGATTTGCTGAACAAACTGGTGACAGCCCCCAAAATGAGCACCGAGGGTTTGTCAGCTCCCAAATCAGCTCTGCAGGGTGGGAAATGTCCCTCTGTGCTCGGGCACTCACCTGTGCCCTGCAGCCAAGGCACGGAAGGGGTTAAAGCAGGACACACGGACTGCGCATCCAGAACATCTGAAATGGAAATTCAGCTCCTGGAGATTTAAAAGCCTCATGGAAGACTTCAAATAGGGCTAAAACGGAGCTGAGGGGGGAAAGAAATATAAATCCTTCTTTGTTTTTCTTGCCGTAAAAGGATCTTCAACACATCAAGGAGTAAAATTTGAAAACGGCTGCTTGACAGTTTAACATAAACAATTCCAGTGATGAAAGCACAATATGGGGATAATTATCTGTTCAAATAAATCTGATTGATGCTAATGAGCATTTGAACAATTCATTAAGCAGACAGGGTTTTTTTTCTGTCCAATTTTCTTTGGTAAGCAAAAACGACACATCCAAACCTTTCATTAAGTAAACCATCTCCCTCTGTATCTTCCCATCCTCTGCAGAGAGCCCTTCTCCAAGAAGGTGCTGCATCTTCAGCAGGAAGGACACTGAACTTATTGCCACAGAACATTCCCAATATTTGCCCTTGGCACAAAGGGGCTAAAATTCGGGTCAGTCAGCAAAGCCCCAGTGCTTCAGTGTGCAAATGTGGTGGGGAGGGGCTGCAGAGCCCCTGGGGGGTTTGTCCTGTTGGATGGAGCAGTGCCCTGTGCCTGTGCAGTCATTTAGGAATCTCACATTTAGGAATCTGGAAGGAATCTCACAACCAGGGACCTCTGTCTCTTCACCCCATCCTGCTCAGCTCTGTTCTTCATTCACTTGCCCTCTTGCAAATGGTCAGTGAACTCTTTCTCAGAAAATATCCACAACCACAAAAGGGAAAACTGGATTTGTCCTCAAACCCAAAAAGTATTGACCAGTTCAACCACTGACTCTGAAACATGAGAGGGAGTGCTGAGAAGAAAATGGTTTTTCATGTGAGTGTGCTCCTACAATTAATTATTTAAATACAGCAGTCAGAAGAAAATCCAGAATGGATTGGATTTAAATTGTGTTTAGCTGCCTATTGCATATATCAGACTATCTCATTCCATTTGTCCATCTCCTAATAAATTGTCTTTGGAACTCCCAGTTCCAGATCTCATGGCAACCGATTGCTCAGGAATTTGTGCCCAACGTTGTTTTCCCCTTCTTCTCTTTTAGTCAGACAAAACAGAAATTCTAACTAAGCAATCCAAGACAGAGAAACAATAACACATTATTCAAGGGACAATTTGCATAGGGATATGTGGCAAAAATTCACAGACTATCCAAATTCCCAATAACATGCTGTGAATATCAAGCACACTGTAATGAGGACTGGGCTGCACACAATTTCTTAGCCAGGAGAGGGCTGAATTTGGGGTTGTGCCTTACCAGCATCACTCTGTGTCATTCCATCCTCACCCAGCACAGGGGCTGCCTTGCCCTGTGCATCCCAGGCAGTGTCCCCTCATTTCCCTGCAAAACTCTGCCCAGACTGAAGGAGACTGGTATTTCTCTTTCCTTTTCAGCACACTTGTGTCTTATTTTTCCATTCTAAGTTGCCTAATATTCTCAAGAATTCTTAGAAGAGAATGCCTCCAGCACCCATGGATCCTCCTGAATATTAAGGAATTTTCTGACATGTGCTTCTCATGTTAAAGAGTAATTTTAGTCATTAGTAAACACTATTTACTTGAGGAAGTTAAAAAATATTCTTTCTGGAAAATCATTCCATTAACCCGTGTGTCCACTCCAGCTCAGTGGTCTGCAGTGAATAAACAGGGATGTTGTATTTGGATGAATGTTTCTACCTCCTGCCAGTGTAAATCAATTTATCTCCTACTCCTTGGACATACACCTGAGCACCATATATTTAGACTGCAGGAAGCTTTGTTGTTGTTTTGTTTGTTTGTTTGTTTTTTTTTTTAAAGTGCTCTTTCAGGAAGCAACACCATCCAACGCTTCCCTAAATAGTACCTGACATCTTCCAGGGGAATTTGGATGGGATTGTGGCAGCAAAACCCCCTTTTGATGCTCAGGAGGTGCAGACAGAGGGGTCAGCTCTGGCCTGGAGCTGAGGAGGGAATTTCCTCTCTGTAACCAGCACAGGGAGTGGAGCCAAACAGGCTGGGGTGGGGTCCCTCAGCTGAGGGATGTGCTTTGGCTCCTTGGGATCAGGCTGGAAGAACCCCTCTGTGTCTGTAGAGATGGAGAGAGATGTTTTCCCCTCCATTTTTCACTCCATTTCTCAGGAGACACAAACCCATGGTCCTGGCAGAAGGGTGGATTTCCCTGTGCACAGCTTTGGGGTTTGCCAGCTGCTGCAAAAGGATGCATTAAGATCCTTGGAAATATATCCAGCTTCATCCAGCTCCCAAAGAGACAAAGTTAAAAGCTCTCATGGCTCAGCAGATGAGACTTTTCCCTCTCTCTGGTGAAGGCAGGACAAGGCTCCAGTGGTTTAATGTGTTTAGAATTGGATATAGATTTTTAGGAATTGGATATAGATTTTTAAAAAGAAGCTCAGAAGATTTAATTCTTGCCGTCTCCTTGGTCATAAGGAGCTATTTATTACAAAAGAAAGATGAAGGATTTTTAATTGAACTCTGAATTAATTTTAAAATACATTCTTTTCTTTACATAAAAAGCAATTTTTTTGTGTATCCATGTTTCACACATATATTCCAGAAAACTGGTTTTCATGGAGGCTCAGGCACTGAAACTGCCTGTGCTGTAATGATTTTTGGTTACACAGAAACCTCACTTGTATAACCAGTAATGAAAGCACATAATGGAAAAATGTTTTAAAGCCATTTCTTAAAAAAATGCCACCAAAAGCTTAATAACAACTTAAAACCTGTTGAGGTAAGTTCTTGAGATTTGGAAGTACTTGCTGTAAACAATTTTTCTCAGTATCTTGCCCTGGAGGTCCAATTTGTTATTATTAAACATTCTGAGGTATTCTTATTAAAAGTGGGACTAAAAATAATCTCTCAGCTTGTATTGCACTGGTATTTTTAGGTCTAAGGATTTATTCCTCCTATCAACTGGTGCTTTGTATTAATTAATTTTCAGTGGCAACTTCATTTTCTCCTTTGTGGCTCGGTTCCAAAGAAATTTTGTTTTGACAGATTTCATATGTTCTGTTCTCAATCATTACAGCATGGAAAAAAAAGACCTCTGCTGTAAAAAGAGCAATGCATTTGTTAATCAGCTGGTCCTCATTTATCAGAAAAAAAAATAATCCAAAGAAGTGGGGTAAAGTTTTTATGAGGAAGATAGACATGCTCCAAGCACAGACAGTGTTTTTATTGTCTTTTCACAGCAGAATAAATGACCAGGTGAGAATCAATGTGATCAGGGCATTGCAAACCCCAGTTTTATTTGAACTGTGCATGGTTAAAAGCTAATAATAATAATAATAATAGCATGGACTTTATCATTGGGTTCTTTAATGAATGCACATGAGTCTAATAATCCCTGAAAAGCCCCATTTGAAGGGAGAAATTTTGGGGTTTTTGTAGGAACTAAACAACCAGGGAGTCCATGCAGCCTGAATTCCCCAAGGCAGCCAGAGTGCCTTTCTGAAGGGAGGATGGAAACTGATGCCTTGAGTTCCAGCTTTTATGTTTCCCAGATTCTGCATTGGTGTGTGACTCTGAACCCCACCCAAAGTGTCAGTGAGCTCTGCTCACAGCTCAGGCACACACAACAATCCTTCCCCAGCCCCAGAACCAAGGACAGCCCTGCAGCCTCAGCCCCAAAAGTGCAACCAGCAGAGAACTGAGGGGAGAACCTGGGAGGGTGGGACTGCAGAACCTGGGGCTGCAATGGGACAATGAACCCCAAGGTGGGAATGGAGCCAAACTGATCAAAGGGGGAAAACTCCTGACTTGGGTCCATCCTGGGTGTAGCCATGGCTGGGCTCTTGCCCTGCCCAAGGTGAATCCTTTGAAGCTTTTTAATAAATCCCTGTTTTATTCCTTTATCTCTGCCCAGCCTCTGCTCCAGGGAGCCTCTCTCAGAACCACACACTAACGTGTTCCTTCCATGAAGGAGAGCAGCACAGCAGCGAGCCAGGATGCAGTCAGAGGCTGGGGGGATCCTGCAGGTGTTTGCTGTGAGGTGTTGACAGCTCCGTGCAGTAAAGAAGGACCAGACTGAAATGTGTCCCAGTCTTCCTCCTCCCACCGCCGCCGTGTGGGAGGCTGGAGCACGTCAGGATTTGGTGCCCTATTTTCTGTGCTCCTCCTGAGGAACAGCCCTGTTTGGCTGCTGCCTTTGTCAAGCTCTCAGTGGATCTAACAGCAGCTGCCAACAGGGACAGCTCCCCAGAATGTCTGAGGGGCAGGGGGTGAAGTTATTTCTCACACTTGGGGTTGTGGAGCCACCCTTCTGTCCCCTTCTGCTAAGCCCCAGAAGCTCTAAGCCTCAGTTTGGAGCAGATGGCTCCTGAGAAGCTGTCAGTACTTCTGTCAGTCAGGGGAGGTCAGGGAGGGTACAGGAGGGACAGAGAAGCACTGGTGACAGTACATATGTGCTCTTACTCTAGGGCTTGTACGTAAATAAGTCTTCTCCATTCTTCTTTTTTTTTTTTTTTTTTTTTGTTTTTAAATATTCCTCCCTGCAGGGAGCTTCATTCCCCAGTCTGGCAGTCTGGGAACAAAAGAAAGAATGTAATAGCTCCTGGCTTCTAATCTCAGGGCAGACAGAAAACTTCATTGTGACCTTGAGCAAATTATTTAAACTGTTAACATCAAATTCACCTCTATTCATGCTCTCTGCAACCTCAATGTCATTATATTGAGAACTTCATTTGTTCTACATCCCTCATCTCAAGACTAGTATTTGTCTTTCTTATAAGCATCTTGCAAGGAAAGATTCCATTTCTTGTTTTGCTACAAGTCTGTGTTTTGAAGTATTACAAGAACTGTGGACTGTGTCTATCCTAGGGCTTTGGTCTTCAGTGTTTGGGGTGGGATTGTAGATGAAAATACAGACACAATTAGATATTTATGGGGCAAGAGGTTCCCTATGTGCTGTAAGTCCCACATGGAAAGGAAAAGGCCTGCTACCTCAGCACAGGCATTCTGCTCACCTTTAATTTCCTGCTTTCATGAGTTTCTTCATTTTCCAGGCTCCAGGTGCCTTCTGGAATCTCTCAATCTCCTGGACCAGGGCAGTGCTGACAGACCCCATCTCAGGCAGCAGAGGGAGAGGCAGCCTCATCCTGGTGAGCTGTAAGGCCGTTTTCCCTCCTTTTTCTTTTTAATATTTGGTTCCAAAGGTGAAGGATCTGCCCCTGGGATGGAGAGGGACATTTCTCATCTCCTGTGACATGTCCTGTAGTCACAGCTCAGGAACCTCACAGCATCCTGAGGGGCACAGGCAGGTCCTGCTGCAGAGCTCCCTGTGTCTTCAGCTCCTGCCTGATTTAAGTTGCTGGTTCTGATGAATTGGGAGAAGTTTCCCTACCAAGGAGAGTGGATATAGGCCTTTGCCTCTAACACTCGCCCTACAAGGTCATATGATGCTTAAAAAAATACAAACTCTGTTTCCAGGCACAATTATTTACCTCTAAGATACAGGATGTAAATGCATTAGGCTTTAAAAGGTGCAAGAAGCACATCTTTGTGTTGGTTTTGCCATTGGATATTCATGGGTAAGCTGAAATTTGGGTCCTGGAAAAGCAACACTTTGTGGTCAGCTGGCTGGAGTGCTGCAAACAAGGGCTGCTGTGCAATTACATTACACAGCCTTGTGTCTCTCCAGGCCTGGCTGTTTAAAAAAGAGTCAGGATCAGCCACCCTGAACCACAGCAAACAGAGATTCTCCTTAGGACCATGCTTGAAGTGGTGAGATCAAAACACTGGAGTGGGTAAATAGAAGCTTGTTGTGCTGATGGCTTTTGCTAAGTCGTATTTCTTCTGAATAAATTGACAGCAACTTGAGAAATTCTACTGGGACTCCACTTGAATTTCTGAAGCATCACCTAAGCAGTAGCTCAGGTTTTCTTTATTTTATGCTTTTCCCAGAAGAAGTATGGCAATATGTGAAGCCTGGTTTTTTTTTGGTGAGGTATCATTTCCTCTCACTCTTTCACTGCATGCAGCTATTTACATCTCCCACTCTGTGTTTCTTTTGTAGAGGATTTTAGGATGACACTTGCTCCTGCTTTTGCACAAATAGGAGTTTTCCCAGCTGAAATATTTTCATGTTGTCACAAATTTGGGGAGGGTTTAAGAGTATATTACAGACCAAGTGGCTTAAAAAACTGGATAACCTGAGTGCAGAATTCCCTGAGATAAGGCCAGCTCTGTGTCTCCCAATGTCCTGAGTGGTGAAGAATGTGCTGGAACAAGGATCATAAGGCACTGCTCGAGCTCCTGTGGCTGGAAGCACATCCTGAGCTTCTGGTTGTCCTTGCAGGGCCAGTGCCCTGCTCTGCTCTCCTGGGAGCTGGGCAAAGCCATGAGCAGGGCTGGGGGGCTGCAGGAATACCAGACACAGGAGGAGAGACACTTTGCATGGACAGGAGAGATTCTCACAGCCCAGGGGTGCAGGGATGCTTAGAATGCAGACAGGAGAGGTGGAGGGCAAAGGGAGGGAATGGATTGGAGTGCTTTTCTTCTTTAAATAGCTTTTAAAGAGGGGAGGGAAAGGAGAAACCTGAGGGAATTCAGCTCAGCAAGGTGGCCCCCTGCTCCTGAGAGCTCAGGCTAATATTTCAGTGAGATCAGGGGCAGAATCATTGCCCCCACATGCTGGACATCCTTTACTCGGCCAAGCAGGAAAGCAGAACCCTCAGGGCATTGATTCCCGAGGGAAGAGAGGAATAAAAACCCAGCTGTGGTTGGCCCTGCTTCCTTCAGCGTTTTGTTTCAGACTCCCTGCTGCACCAGCAAGTGTCACTATGGGCTTTGCTATGCAGCAGCAGGGAGGGGAATGTGAGTTCTGCACAGGGAAGGGGAAACCCTAATCCTGATAGCAGTGTGGTTTGCCACACCTCTGAACTCCACTCTCCCCGTGTTTTCATCGACGAGGTGACCCGAAATTATTTGTTACACCTTTCACTCTGGAGACATTTTAATGGGAGGGTCGTGTGACAAAATCTAATTGGGTTTTTTCTTTTCCTCGTGGGATGATTCCTGCTTGTAATAATCATGGTTTCATTTTCAAGACAGTCTCCTTGGTAAGCCACACTTTTAAGTTCAGCTTGTCAGATTTTCAAATTTGGATTTGGGAGTGGAAGTTCAGTGGGGTACATTGCTACTTCTTGAGACAAGAAAACGAAATATTTATTAATTTAGAAAAAGGAGTGAAGTGAAATCTGTGACTGCAATTTTATTTCTCCTCCGCTTTTTCAATGTTGTTGAATATTTTGGCAGCATTTTCAATGTATTTAATATTAGATGGGAAAGTGTGAAAATGGAAATGCATTGGGGAAATGGAAAAACACCAACATTCCTGTTACTGAAACAAAACTAAATTATTATGACAAATATTATCATGAATATGGAAAGGAAGCAAGATTGTATTTTCTTCTCCAACTGCCTAGCCACGGTTTCCTGTTCCACAAAAAGAAAATTCAGTCACGTGCCTGTGACACTGAAATGTTTAGCTCTTAAACAAATACTATCTGCAGGAGACATGAAACTCATTAAAGATACTACTAATAAACATTTCTTCCTTCTTACATAAATATTTATTTTAACCCTTTGTACCTAGCTGATTTAGGACATCACAAAATCCCAGAAATGATACATAATGATTCATCTCTGTGTAGAAATTGGTGTTTTGGGTGAAAGTCTCACCATGCTGGAGTGGATCCCTATGGTTTCTTCTCAAGCTGGGATTCCACACTTTATTTCATAGGTGCTCTGTACCTTTTCCTAAATCTGAGTCTTGTGGGAGGTGAGGGAGGGCTGGCAAAGGGGAGGGAGGGATGTCAGCAGTGGCTCTGGAACAGGTCACTCACTCCCCAGTGAGCTTTGGCATGTGGAAACCACAAAACCCAGCTCCTTCCCACAGCTGGAATTGCCTTTATCCAGAGAAGCCTTGATGTGAGGGTCTGAGGGTTGGCTTTGAGACTGGCAGCATTTCAGGGAAATGAGAAGCAGGAATGCATCCATTCCTTTTGGAATTCATTCCTGCTGCAGCCTGAACTGATGCAATCCTGCCTTGGCTAAGTACACTGCAGAGGGACATTGGCAACAGGAAGAATGACTAACTTCAGGGAGGAGAATTAGAATTGTTTGACCTTTCATAGTCTCTTTTCATCAGCTCTACAGAAAAGAATATCATAGCTCAAAGCTCTTGTTCCCTCAGGTTTCTTTCACTTTAATAACATTCCTGCATGGATGTAATAAAAGTCTCTTTTTTCATGAGCTCGTTTTTCTCCCTTTATTTCTGCTTGCCATTCTTGACTTCACAGATCATGACCAGGACAATAGTAAAAATCTCAGACAATGCTGGAGGAGGCAGCATTTTTGTCTTAGCCACCAAGTTTCCCATTTCCATTGTATTCATTACAATGTGCCTCATAAAACATTTGATATTGTAGATTCACAAGGTCAGCTGGTGAGGTGGCTTTGGAAGAGCACCTGGAGTAATCCTCAATCACCAAACCCTGCTCGTTACTACTCTAAGCTTACAAGCTTTGCTAAGCCATGGAGCCCTTTTTATAAGCTGGCTGCTCTTCTTCTGGAACAAAATATTGTTAGAAAGAGCTGTTCATTTGTAACAAGAATAAAGAAACATGAATTTGTTGACTTTAGGATCAGCTTATGGAACTCATTTCCTCAGGAGGTCATCAATTTTTGTCTGCTTGTACTATTAGAGGAAAAAAAAAGCCTGGTTAAAGAGAACTCCTCCAAATACACATTCTTTTAGTCCTTCCCCCATCCACTGTAGGCAGCCGTTTGCTCCCTGCTCCCTGAAGTTCCCTTCAGTACTGTCTGGGCTCATGCTTTGAAAGAGAGCAGATAAAATCATTAGTCTCTGTCTAACCCCTGAGACTGCAGTTATTTCAACCTGGTTTCTTCTAGGGCAATTCCAACCTGAGGTGATGTGTGCTGGAGGACCTGATCTTTTGGGCTGGTGAAACTAAATGTGTTTAAAAACCAACTCCAGGCACATTTCCCTCACGAAGGAGACACAACATTGGAACAAAAACGTGCAGCATGATTTCTGGGTCACGGGGCTAATGTGCCTACCCTGCTCCTGACATTTTTGTGTTCAAGCCTTGCTGGGTTGCAGGTCAGGGGAGTAGCAGGGCATTTCTGATTTCTTACCATCATATTTTCATAATGCATGATGTCTAATGAAGCCGTGCCCATGCCCTCCCCTGTGCTCCTCCAGTCACTGCTCCAGCCTTGCCCTGCCCTTCCTGCCAGCAGGACAGCTGGCACTGCCCACATGGCTGAGCTCTGAAAGCTGGGCCAGCCACCCCAAAGTCAGGAAACCTCTCTCTAGTCACAGCTTCCTTTATTGGAGGACTTCTTTTGCTTTGATTGTGGCATTTTCTCTTTCCTCTCAGAAGCCTCACATCAAGCAGTGAGAGCCATCTATTTCTGGGACTATTTGGAAGTCTTTAGATGTTTCAGAGTGTAATGGAATAGATTCCTAAAACCTTGCTTGGTGTATCTGGAGGAGGGATGTCGTCCTGTTTTTGCATGTTTCTTTTAGCCTTCTGATGTTGGAATTCTTGGAGTCAGTTTCTCACACACGATTTCTGTAAACAACGATTGTTTTGCATTCTTCTCCAGAGGAAGTGAAACTCGATGAACTGTTAGTTTCACCTGTGGAGATTAGAGAGGTTGTACTCTATTCTCCAACCACGGGTCACCTTCAGAGAACTATAAATATCGAGGTCCACAATAAACTTCCTCTGTGTGTGTAGTTCATTTCTTGTTGAATGGTGACAGAAGGGGACAGTTGTGACACATCTATCTTGCACAGGATCACACACAGGCACCAGCACCTGGATAAACAAAGATATTAACACAGCTGACACTGCCCTCCACTCACTTAGTGAGCAAATGCTGCTCAACAGACAGAATATGTGAAAACCAACCCAATCTCACAGGAGTCTGTACTGCTTAAATCTCTAACACAAAAAATAAGCTGTGGTGATAAAGAAACATTGTACTAAAATTAAACAAATATTCTTACTTGTTTACAATACAAAGGCATTATGGCATGTCCTCTGGAGTGTAATAGCACATGTGGTTTCATAGCTGGAACCCTTTATACTTACAAATTGATACTTCACAAGATGTCTTAATCATCTTTCATATCTAAAGCAACATTCTGCCATTTGGTTCTTAGGAATCTCTGTAATAAACACATAAGCAGCTCATTAAGTCTCACTAAACACTTCTGTGTTAGTTTACAGTTATTTCATATTTTAAACAGATAAATGGGCCCAGCATGCCTAAATAATTTGTAGAAGATAATCCATCATGTCAGCTCAGGGTGGCAAGTCCTCTCCTTGCAGAACCGAGGATGCTGCTGGGTTTTCAGAACAGGAACAAGTTCTTTTTTTTACCCCAATCCCAAGGAGCATCAAGTAAATCTCGTGTTTAACTGTGCTGGTTTCCTTTGCCCAGTGCTCAGGGGACTGTGGCACATATAGTAAATTACTGCAAGAAGAAATCTCCTCCAAGGTAACAGGTGCCAAATAAAATATATTAGTCAATAAAAAAACTATTAGAAAGCAAGTCCTTTTAATGTGATTTACAAGAGGCTGAAGTTACAAAGCAGCAAACGGAAGGAAAGAAAATGAGCAGTAAAGAGGACCACAGTTTTTGTGGTAGATATTGGAAAATAAAGGAAAAACTCTAAGTAGGCATTGGCCATGGCCTGCCAGCACTCATTCCCAAAGGAAAGAGTCCAGAATTTGAAAGGGAGGTGGCAGGGAGATTTATTTACTGTGGGCAAAGCTCAAGTACAGAGGCCGTGATCTGATCACCTTCCCCTGGTTTCCACTGCACTGTGTGATCAGAGAGCTTTGTGTGGAGGAAGTTATTGTTTGATTGGGCAAGAACGTGGGGATTGAGGAGAGGAAATGATCGATTAATAACAATTCCTGACAGGACAAATTAACAGTGCCTTGGAACTGACTGCTGCTGAGAAGATGCTGCTGCTGCTGCTGAGGGACCTCAGCTTGACATGATGGGGTCTTCTGCTGGAGCATGAGGCTACTGCTGAGAGAAGAGGGGTTCTGCTGAGAGAAGAGGGATTCTGATGAGAAAAGAGGGGTTCTGTTGAGGAAAGAGGAGTTCTGCTGACAAAAAAGGGGTTCTGCTGAGGAAAGAGGGGTTTTATTGAGAAAAGAGGGGTTCTGATGGGAAAAGAGGGGTTCTGCTGAGGAATGAGGGATTCTACTGAGGAAAAGGGGGTTCTACTGAGGAAAGAGGGGTTCTGTTGAGAAAAGAGGGGTCCTGCTGAGGAAACAGAGGTTCCATTCTCACTGGACTGAGGGCTGGCTCTGAAAACTCCATTTTGCCACCGGTTCCCCACCTGAGGACTGGGAAATCCCTTTGCTGTAGTGAGAATCAAGGAACGGAGTTATGTAATGGGTCGGTGTTTTTAAAGAAGGAAAACATGATTATTATTTTCAGGATCTGTAATAAATCCAAACACGGAATGCTAATGTTGACAAAAGAGATTTCTGCTGCTATGAACCAAAGGCTGTTTGCACAACAGCTCAGAAGCAGGAAATCTCCCGGAGGTGATGCTGAATAAAGCATGTGCATAAGTATGTGTTAGTTTAGCTCCTGGTCTGTGGTGGATCTGAGTGCCCTCATAAATTCACACCAGCAGAAAAGAAAAAAAAAAAAAAAAAGAAAAAAAAAAGAAAAAATAAAAGAAATGGGAAGGCTGCTTTGAAACAATTTGTCTGAATGATGTTATATGATTATTTGTGGAGGCTGGGGGGTGGCAAGAGAAAAGGAAGGCAAAAACTTTGTCAGATTTAAACAGCCCACTCTGTGCTCTGGGAAGGCCAATTCTATTCCTGCATTCTGAATTAGTGCCCTGCTCCTCAAGGCAGCAATAGCAGGGTTTGCTGCAAAGGCAGGCAGCACAAATTCAGCAATCTGTGCACTGAACTGCTTCTCTATATTACATGCTATGTCGTTTTGTGGTGTGGCAAAATACTGCCAGAGCTACACTTGGTAATTAAGTGATTATTTTACACACATCTGCATTACAGAGTCTGTCTGTCATTACATGACATTCTGATGGCTTGAATTTATTTTAGGGCCAGGTTGGTGTTTGAATATTACAGGTTTGAAGAGAGAAATTGTTGTTGAGCATGCTTCCTTTAAAATCTCCTAAAGCTAATCAGTTTGAGGAGAGATACATGTGGAAGCGACACAAACAAAGAAACAAAAAAGGAAAAAGGAAATATATTTTCTACAGAAATACATGGATAATGGAACTATGCCTCCTCTGTGATCTGATGTGTTCTCTCCTGTCCGCTGCCTTAGCTGAGTTTCAGCATTTTCTCCAAGAGCCAGTGGGGCTTAGAAGGGATGTTGAGGAGTTGCCTCCAGTGCTGAGCAGAGAGGAGGCTCTGAGAGCCCAAATCTGCTGCCCAAACCTCACTTCTGGGGTGACAAAGTGCCAGCTCCTGTGGGACTGCCTGCACGGGATGCATGACTCCATGAAAATGAGCTCATCCATTCTGAAAATGCATGAATGTGTCTTAGCTCACCAAAGGAGAAGTCAGCTCTCTGTGACTGCAAGACTGTCCTTCTGTGTTCTCTCCTTCAGGAGATGTAGCCAAGGATGGGATACATGGACCTGTTGTGCCCATTAGGATGGTTTTGTTGAGAAACTCATGGTGAACTGAAAAGCCTGACAAGAAAAGTGAGTGCAATAACTGAAGTATTTTTAGACCAAAGTGTCTTGGGAAACCAATTTTGAAAAGTGGAATAATCTGCCTCCTAGAAAGTGCAATTAAAGTCATAACATTTACCATCATCAGCTACTAATTCCCTATAGTTCAGATTTCATATATTGTACCACTCTGAAGAGTTTTGTCTCCTACACGGAGGGAAAACAATATGCAAAATAATTTCTGGTTGTGAAGGAGGCTTGAGATGATGTTAAAATAAAATGTAAATGGGGTGAAAGATTTCTGCCAGGTGATTTTTTAAAAAAAATCTGGTTACAACTGCCAGTAGAGGAGACAGAACTGAGTACCAGAATACCATTTAATTTCAGGCAAACATTTGTTTCAACTCACCTCAATTTTCCTGGAAGGATTTCTTAGTGCTGTACCCATTCAGTGATCCCAAAGGAGTGGGGGGGTTAGTTTTGTGAATAAATCTGCAAACCCTATTTGAAAAATGGGAAATTGGTACTAGTTCTTCTTAAATTTCAATTTTCTTGCCCTGAATAGACATGCAGAATTGAGATCTGTGGAAATGTAGCTGGGAAAGGACTTTTGGAAAATCCAGAATAGCCATAGGCAGGATTCAACAGAGAGTGGGTCTGTACATAATTTGGCTGTCCAGGGTACAAAGTCACTGTGAGTAACTCTAATTCTGAAGAAAAGTCAGGGTGAAGCACAGGAGTGTGGAAATACTGAGGAAATTGAGATTCTGAAGAGTAAGTAAGGAATGAAATACAATAAATCAGCAGGGCAACCACTTTGATTTTGCCATTGGTGGAATAAAGCGTTTGTAAATCTGGTAAATCAAAGCATTGCACAAAGCATGGACTGGATCACTGTCCCAGCCAGGTACTGATGGGAAATTCCCATTCTTCTGCGTTGTGCACAGTTTGATGGAGGGGAAGTGGTTTTCATGTGTCTGAAAATGAATCTAGAGAGGGCATTTGGGCACTAAAGGATGGTGAAACTCTAGGGCTGCCGGGACAATTTGGAGTCAAATTTCAGAAACGCTCTGAAGATTGGGGGGCAGATCTTCATCTGCCTGAAAGTGAATGAAACTGATTATCACAAAGCACCTGCCTTGCCTCTGCTGCTTCTCTGACCTGCAGCCACAGCATGTTTGGATAAACAAGCACAGCAACCAAGTGTCATATTTGCAAATAACCCTCGGGAGTTCTGAGCTGGTAATTTTGGTGATTTATTCACTGCTGTTACAAGGAAAACCAGCCAACCACCTCACCTCAGCTTTGATACTCTCCTTTCACCTTGAGGCAGAAGGAAGTGTGGTACAGCAAGTGTTTACACACTGCTGGCATTTCCCATTAGAAATGATAAAAGGAGGATGGAAAAATACTGTGGTGTCTTGTTGGAGCCGCTGTCAGTGTTCAGCCAGATGAGAAATCAGGCAGCAACTCTGCGTGACAGGGAGGAATCAAACTCCTTTGGACTATTACTGTCAGAGGCTGTCCAGTCCAGGCATTTCCATTCCTTCTGCTCTGTGCTGCATTAGTTCTTGGGTTTGTGCTCTGTCACCCCCGTGTGTGGGTTATTCCTGCTTCTCACGCTGGGGAGAGCTGTCTCTATGAGGTCTTGCACTGTATAAATAGGCTGGTTACCTCAGCCTGCTCCTTGCCAAGCCTGGCAGAAACCTTGTGAGTGCCACTGCCAGCACTTCAGCAGCAGTTTGCACCTGAAAGTACAGCAGGACCCCAGGAAATATAAAAGTGCAACTGGCATGTGATGCTTTGAGCAATAATCCAAATGATCTATTGATATACAGGTGCGAGAGGGAGCTGGGAGGGAATAGAAATCCACGGCAAAAATTGGGCTTTATCTGCCCTGTGCTGTGCTATGAAAAATCCAGCCTTGCAGCCAAATTGGATCCAATTCAGGGATTGTTTAAATGAGCCAGCTCTCTGTTGGTGCTGGCTGAGAAAACTATTGAGGTATTATCTGTGTCGGCTGTACAGCAAGAACAAAGACAAATAAAAATTGCATTTGCAAGCTCTGGTAGCCTCAGTGGTTTGGGACAACATTGCCTGACAGCAATAACCCATTAAAGCACACTGGAATGGATCACCTTAGAGTGATTAACTTCCCAAATAAAGGAGGATCCTTGTGGAAGGCAAAGGACATTTTTCTGAGGGAATGGAGGGGATCGATAATGTCCCTGTGGAAGAAAAATGAACTCTAGATGGTTTTGAGTTGTTGATGGGCTGAGTTCACCGTGGCCATAGGTTGAAGCTGGGTAGGATCTCATAGCTGCATTCCCAATTCTGGAAGAGCAAAACTGGTTCTAAGGAAAGTATTGCATTATTAGAGGTACCCAGCTGGGATGACTGGGATTTGGGAGCTGATAACATCCAGGCTGTAGACACATTCTGTGATTTCTGCTGATTGCCAGGTTTGCTTGTCATTCCCAAGATATTTCTATTGGAAGAGAAAAGCCTTCTACAGAACATTATGAGACTTAAATAGCATTATTAGATTATGGCAGAAGGCACAGTGTTTAATAAACACATCATTATGAGGATTGCTTTGTTCCTTCTCTGTGGACTGGGTCTCTGAGATGAAGATGACATCGTGGTTATGCACAGCCAGGGGCAGAATGGTCTGTGCTGCTGCTGACATCAGGGATGGTTGTTTTCAGATTGCCCAGCTAGGTTTTGACAGGGGGTTATGAGGATAATGATGCTAAAGTTGGAAATGCAGCTATGTCTGGGCAGATAACTGTGATTGTCTCCTGCAGCTTTGGTGGCTGGAAGGCTTTGGGTCCATCCCCAAGAGAATTGCTGTGGACAGCATCCCAGCCACAGGTCTGCAGGGAGAGCAAGTCCTTGGGAAAGGTGGCAAAAATTCTGAAATGATATCTGTAATTTGGGCAAGATTTGAGACATGAGCCCTTTTGGCTTTGCAGCTCTGGATGAAAGTTTCTATGCAGTGTCTATTTAAACCCAATTTTGCCCCAGATTCGGGGCACTGAGAGCACCAGTATGGGTCCTAATGGCCCTGCCCAGCCTCACCTGGAATCCTTCCTAGCAACTGCAATAAACCAGCTGTTATCTGCTGTGACATCAGGGGTGTTCCAAGGTGCTGAGTGATGTCTGTGCATGTGATGTATGTGCATAACTCCATTAGCACTAATGGCAGCTAATGGGCACAGCCTACTAGAAGAGAAGAGGCTATTTCTCTGTGTCAGACACTAATACAAATGACATTTCAATTTGGATGTCCAACCTTCAATTTAGGCAGCAAGTGCTTCAGATGAATTTCTGACAGCTCCAGTGCCATAATTAACTTGAGGCTCAAATGGGATTGTTTATGCAATTTCAGCTGCTTATTCACATGATTGAGGGCCTCCCTTCCCTTCTGTGACTTCAGGGGGAACATATTCACTTGCATTTACAAGTTTTGGTTTGTTGGTCTGCAGAGTATACTACAGAGGCATTTATATCAACTCCAAGGCTTGACTCCTTTAATGCATAAATACAAACACATCTCCAGCACAGAGTGGGCTGGGAGGGACCTCAAAGCTCATCTTCTTCCTACCCTCCTGCTGTGGAGAGGGACACCTTCCCCTGCCCCAGGCTGCTCCAAACCCCATCCAGCCTGGCCTTGGGCACTGCCAGGGATCCAGGGGCAGCCCCAGCTGCTCTGGGCACCCTGTGCCAGGGCCTGCCCACCCTCTGAGTGAAGCATTTCTCCCAAACATCTCATCTAACCCTGCCTCCTTTAGCCTGAAGCCATGATGCCACTCTGACATGCTGAAGCCTTTCCCCCTCCCATGAATGCATCGTGCCTGTGTCCTCAGAGCAAGGCAGGGTGCCCTGGCTGTATCCTGCATCCTGGTTCCAGAGCCACTGGAAGCTGCATGGAATGCAGCCCAGCCTCCTCTGTCTGCATGGCTGGCTCAGCTGGCACAGCAGCCCCGTGCAGGGAGGAAGGCAGTGCACATCTGGAACTCAGGCTGCTGTGTGATCCAGCTGAGTAACTGATTTAGGGCTCGAGGTCTTTACATTGAAATATTTGTCTGGTAATTTATCTTTCTTTTTAATTTCCTGAGAAGTTCTCTTAAAGGATATTGCCTCGTAAGAAAAGAAAAATGAAGATTTATTAACAACCAAGGATTGTACATAGCCTGTTTAATTTGCCTGGATGTTTCTCTGACTTTTGCTGATTCTGTTTGCCTAAGAGAGTTCTGTGGGATGCCAGCTCTTCCAGGTCACACCATTTGTATCAGCCTTTCAGCTTACGGGGGCGTTTGGGGTGTGATTGTATTGAACCACAGCTGCCACTCAGACAGCAGAAATATCATCTGACAAACCTGACATGTGGCCTGGAGTAGCTACTAAATTTTGTGGTGCTCTTTATGGATTTGATTGTTTCAGCATTCATGGCAGTAATTTTCAGTCACTTTGATTATGATTATTTGAGTGCTCACGACACTAATTTTTCACAGCATCCTCAGTAAAACATGTCAGGGTTTCTAAGGCTCTAAATGTGGCTGCTTCCACAAGAGAGCCCAGCTCTTGGGATATCAGTTCTGTCTTTGCCTTCAGGGCTGGGCCAGCCCGGGCACAGACAGAGGGTTGTTTTAGGGTTGTTTTGGGGTTGTTTTAGGGGGTATTGGTGAGAGGTTTGTTCTTTGTGTCCTGCTCCTGCTGAGCAGGGCTGTGATCCTGGGACATTTCCGAGGAGAACAAAGCTCTGCAGGGTAACCAGAGCTGCAGGGAGTGAACCCAGCAGCATCACCCTGTACCTGGGAACGGCCCTTAGACACACTGCCCTCTCTCTCAGACATTCAGTCGCAGTTTGCTTTTGTTTTTAAACACAGAATGCTCTTGCCTGAGCAGGCAGAGCTTGGCAGGCAGGTGCCTTGAGCTGTTCCTCTGCTGCAGACACTGATGAGGGTGAACGTTCAGCTCTGAGGTGCTGGTCATGAATTCAGCAGTTAAATATGGAAATTTGTGCTCAGTTAGCTTTTACACCCTCACTGGGATTGACTGGGGACGTTTCAGACTGGGGTTATATATGAAGATTTTAATCTGTGTCATAAATTCACCATCATGATGCAGCTGCTGGAATAACTGCAGGAGGGAAAGCAGGGCTGAAATGAGAGAGTTCCCTGTGTGCTGCTTCAGTTCCTGCTGTTGTTCCATCCCATGTCCAGCTCAATGACTGTCTTAGGGGAGAAAGTATTCCTCAGAGTGAATTAAGTGGATATAATCTAATCCTTAATTTATTTATATTTTTTATGTCTGATGTACTTGAAGAAAGATTTTCAATTATGATACCAGATGTCTAGGGCTAGAGCAGTGGTTGATGTAAATCAGTGCAGCTCTGTTAATTACGGACTGAATGGAATTTCTTTTTAAGTTAGCACCACCCTTTGTACAAGGGAGTGAATCCAGCTGTGAGATAAGTCGCATTCAGACAGTAGGGATGCTGTTTCTCCAGTCTAAGTAAAAAATAAAATTTAAAAAAAAAATAAATCTAACTGTTCAGCTGTAGTTGAACACAATGGACGGATTATGAAGACATTGTGCCTTTCATTATTGTGTTAATATGTATGCAGAAATCAATCAACTTAAACATGATTTACTGTTGTTTTTAGAAAAGGCAGTTAAAGGTCTCCTTTCTTCTGGTAAGTAATGTAAATGAGAAGAATATTAAATCCTGCACTATATCCATTAGGAAATCAAGCAGTTAAACAAGTATGAGTGGATTAATTCTCAGAGCAGTTTAAAAGCTTTTCCATTAAGTTATTAACTACACATTAGCAAAGAATAATGCTTAATGAAAAACGCCTTCAATATCCCAAAATACACAAATCAGCGGAACATAGAAATGTTGGCATGGCTTCCAAATATTACTGAGCAATAGCTGCACTGCACAATTTATACCGGGCCCCATTAATGAAACAGGCAAAAGCTATGAGATCTTTTCTGTATGACATGAGCCCAGCAAGGTAGAAGGAATAGTTAATTATGGTCTATTAGTGCCAGGGAACTTCAGGAATGTTGGAGGGTGCGGTGTGGTGGGTGAGGGGTTTGTTGTTGTTGTTGTTGTTGTTGTTTTGGGGGGGTTTGTTCGTGGTTTTCAGGTGATTCGGGTTTGGTTTGTTTTGTTTTTCCTGACAGCCTCATTTTGAAATGTAATTGTTTAGATTTTGTGCTCATCCAAGTGACAGAGCCGTCACCAAGGAGCCGATTTGCACCTCATTCATCAATCTTAATCTTTCACTGCCTATCCTCCATCCACTTCTCCCCTCCACCAGCTGACAAGAGGAACCAGTGTCATGTTCAAAATGCCATCCCTGTGTAGAAATGTTGAAATGTACTCCTGGATGTGGCTTGGTTTTTTTTGGTTTTTTTTGTTTTTTTTTCTCTCACAGAATTAGGGCATGAAAAAGGATAATGAATGTTAAGCAAAGTTAAAAACAGATTTAGAGAGAATTAAAAGACAGAAATGTAAGATTAGGTTGAACTCACACTTAAAGGGATTAAGAGACTTTTATTTGTCCTTTGATCTCATTTGTGTTGCTGTAAAGATCTTTAGGGTCAATGCTGTGGAGGATTATCACCCTTCTAAATTATTGTTGGGATTTGCAGTCATGGATTACATGCAGGAAAAAGGATCTCCCCTGGAAATTGCACAGACACCTTCCTCCTTTCACCCTCTCATTTTAACTGAGGACACAAATCCCAGCAGCTGCTCTCCACTCAGCTGCTGGAGTGGAGGGGAGCAGTGTTTGGAGGATATGCAATGAAATATTGACCTTCAGCAACAGGGAGGCTGCAAAACCCCAAACATGCTCAGGTAACATTGCAGAACTGAAAGAAAACTGAAGATTTTATTCATAGTGACAGTTTTATCTGACAGGCTGGAGATTAGGGCAGTCTCCTGCCAAATACCCTTTTGGTTTTCTCCTCCCATGGTCCTATGATAAAGTGGCTGCTCATGAGTTATTTTTTTCCCAATTAAAACCACAAAACCCACTGGAGATCTTATCAGGTACTTAATGTCTCCAGTATGATGGATCTCCAACTGAGAGCCTCTCTTAATTCCACCATAATACAAACAGCAATTGTTCAGGATCTATCCAAGAAAACATTTCCAGCAAATTTATCCTGATGGGTTTATAAAGCAGCCTTCCAGGAACCTAATCTTTACTCACATCTAGTGCTTGCAGCATGGATATAATTGCAGTGAAATGCATTTTCTCAGAAGGCAGGGGAAAATAAATATTTTCCTAATGAGGATCTTGTATTTGAGGAACTTCTTCTTCTTCTCAGGAATGATCAGACTGAGCAGTTTCCTTAACACAGGGAGACAGAAATGTCTTGAAAAAATGAGAGTTTGCTGACTCCAAGATACAGAACAGAAAGTGAAGATAAAAAGGGCCCCGCACTTGTTTCTTCCAGTTGAAATGTTAAAATATATATAAAATACACTAAGCTCCAAAAGGAGTCACTAACACTTTTGATTTTAGTACCTTTAGATGCTGTAAACCAATGGCACTGTGTAGGAATAGAGAAGCAGACAGTGGTCACTTGAATCCGTTCTCCATGATCCATCTGTCCTTTATTCCAGAAACAAAAAATATTTCCCACAAAATCTGTTGTTTGCAGTGATGGGCTCTCACATCCTCCCTCTGTTCACATCCAGAAATGTGTATTTGCTCCTTCTTACCACTGCTTGCTATAAAAAACACAGTTATAAAAGAACAATTCCACTCACAAGACCTGCAAGCTGCAGTCATAATTCAAACTCTCCTTGCTAGGGAAGATGAAGTGCTTTACTTCTTCATAAAACTTTTCCACTATTTTTGCTTTTTTGTCAAGTTTCTCTTTTGTCATGCAATACCTATAATTGCTCCTTCCTCTTGTAGCTGGATTGTTTTTCTTTTCTGATAAAAACAGTGGAAACTTTAATTGGTCTCACCTTATGAAGGGAGTGACAGTTCTCTCCCTCCTTTAAGACATGCATTTGTCAATTAAATAATTTTGAATATTTATTTGGGAAGCAGCTCCCAGCTGCTGTTTATTGTGCAAATGCAGCAAGTTCTCTGAGGCACTGGAGTGTCAGGTTATCCCTTTTTTTAAGCTTTTATTCTGTATTTCAAAGAAACCGAGAGCTGTGTGGAAATTGTAAGTCTGCCCATGTGAAAATGGCGTGTGTATTTCCTGGGAAGATTTCTGGAGGGTCAGATAATCAAATTCCATATATGTTTTCATCAAGAAACAGAAAGGAATAAGAATCTTCTCTGGGTGTTTTGCCTGGGTCAGGTTGGCAATGTTTGCAGGTGTTTGCAGGTTTGCAGATGTTTGCAGGTTGGCAAATGGAATTCTCTTCTCTTCTCTTCTCTTCTCTTCTCTTCTCTTCTCTTCTCTT
>CM031871.1:7777104-7804523 GCA_018697195.1 Certhia americana
TCTCTTCTCTTCTCTTCTCTTCTCTTCTCTTCTCTTCTCTTCTCTTCCCAAACCTTCCCTTCCCAAACCTTCCCAAACCTTCCCTTCCCAAACCTTCCCTTCCCAAACCTTCCCAAACCTTCCCAAACCTTTCTTTCCCAAACCTTCCCTTCCCCTTCCCAAACCTTCCCTTCCCCTTCCCCATCCCTTCCTTTCTCTTCTCCAGCCAAAGCAAGAGCAGCAGGAGAAGTGGATCCAAGTTGTTTTTCTGGTTCCTTTAAGGGGAGCTCTTCTGTTATTGATAAAAACCTATGAACAGACTCCTCTGTTCAGCCTTTGTTTCCACTTTGCTGGAGAGACCTTCCTCTGTTCATAAACATGGATGGCCTTGACTTTAGGACCACTCAGCGCACTAAAATTTGGACTATACTCTTCAAAATATTCCAAAAGAGAATCACAGAGAAGCCAATGGCCTGGAAAACCAAATAAAAATGCCTCCAATTAATAAACCAAATAGTCCTGGTTTTATGATTTACCTGCAGTTTATCATGGGGATGCCTCTTGTTCAGCAATTTATTTAGCTCCATTAATAACACTGCCTGCTGCAAGCTAATGTTCCCTCTTGGTTCCGGATTATTCGTCTTTGTTTTGATCAAAAGCACAGAATATTGGATCCTATTGTGTTTCAGCTCTTCCATTTCTCATGTTCCTTGTTTCCTTCTCCTCTTACAAGTTGTGCACATCCATCTAAAAGTGAAATTGTTTCATACCAAAAATAAAATTATAAGTCCCTGAGGGTTTCAGCTTCTGTTGCAGTCGCAATTGTTCACCCTTTCCAGTTTGTGAGCAATCATCATTTAACACAGAACTCAACTCAGATTTCCTAAAGAGAAAAAAGGAAAAAGTGAAAGAAGCTTGATGACAGAATGTGTTTTCCTGTAAATCACACAGATGGAGCACGGCACGGCGATTGTAATGCAGGGCTGACACTCCTTTACACTGCACAGTCATCGAATATTGCTGCCATAAACACTATAAATCAGTGTACACTGTAACTGCACTGCACTCCCGAACACCACACTCCACCCTGCTGCAAGCTGCCAGCCATAAAACATTTCCCTCTCCCTCAGTCACTTGTTTACAGCTTGTTTGCTGCCTTTCTAAACTTTCCAATGGCTCACGCTTGACATCAATTGCTGTGGCAAAGGGAACATAACTGAGTGACGCAGACTTCCCCCTGCTGAACTTGGGCACATCTCTTCTGGCAGGCCATGACCGAAGCAAATTCTTTTTGCTTCTTAAGGCAATTTCAATATCATTTTTATTTTTTCCTTTGCTTCCTCGAAATAATTTTAAGAATGTTCTTGTTTGGATGACTGGCATTTGAAATTCCTGTGACTTAAAGTTGGAATCAGAGCCCACTCCTGGTACCTGGGGTGTCCCTCACCAGCAATCCCTGGGGACAAACCAGTGCCTTTGATGGGTTTTTCCCAGTTTAGAGTAACATTTAGGAGATTTCACATTCCTGATCAATTTTACCTGGGCCTCCCCTTTCCCATCAGGGTCGGGTTTGAGAGAAGTGTTTGCTGATTGCCAATCCTCTGTGCTGTGACTCAGGGGCCCGGGTTTGGCTGTGCCCCATGCCAGCTCTGGATGGATTCAGGAGGTGAGATCAGCAAAGTGCTAATTACAGAGAACACAGCCAGGAAAACAGCACATCAGGCATCAGAGGCACAGCAATCTCCTTTTAGAAACGTCTTTCTCTTTTTATTGTCCCTCGTCTCAGATTGGCAGCCACTGCTAAGCAGAGGCTTTTTTGTGGGCTGCTGTTGTGATTTGTCAGCAGTTATTTTTCAAGTATTCTTTTACAAAAAAAGAGATGATTTTCTGTTTTCCGAGTCTCTCTCTCTCTCTTTTTTTTTCCCCCTAATGCTGGGCAAAGTTCTTTTCAAGTGCTCTGTGGCTCCTTAGATTCAAACTGTGAGATACTGTCAGAGGAGACTCTTGCAGGATAAAAATAGGAACTTTCCACAGGGGTCTGTCCTTAAAACACTTACAATTGATGCCAGGAGAATGCATTTCACTGCTACTTTACCTTTCCCTTTAGTATTAAAATCTCTTTCTTCTCCTGTCCTCACACGTAAGCAGAGAGGTAGGGCAGCTGTGAGAGCTAAAGACAAATAAAATTAACTCTAAATACAGCAACAGTTAGTGACACATCCTAGAATTATGACAGCAAAATAAAGCTGCTCAGAGTCCACTATTTATCATCTGCTGGAAACCTCGCTGTGATCTGAGAGCAGGGATTAGTTTATTAAACATCCCAGCTAAAGCAGGGTGGAGGTGAAGACTTGTATTTTCTTATATCACATTTCTCTTTGAATTCTCGGCATGGGATGAAAAGAAGGTATTTCAAAATCAATACTTTACAGAGATATTTTAGCTTTTACAGTAATTAGAAACTGAATTATAAAGATAAATTAGCATTTGAGGAATTCTCTTAAAGTTGTAGTAAAAAATCCTTTTTGGCCCCGAGATGAGGTAAGGACTCAGATCTGTAGGTCAGGATTCCTTCCTGACCTTCCTGCCAAGCATTCACCACTAGCAAGAGTTATTGTGGTGAAAACTGTTGTTATAACTTCTCTGTTTTGCCTAAATTAAATTTAATACTGCGAAATTTAATTTAATAAAGCGAAACATTGCTATTCCGTTTAAAACAGGGTTGAAACAGAAATGATATGATGTGACATTCTTAAGCCTTGCAAATAAATGTTTTGGTGTCCCTTAAGTATAATATGAAAATTAACTTAGGAGAAAATCCTAAGTAAATTAACTGTAGCATGATTTATTGCTCCTAAATTCTTGGAAGTTGCTTCAAATAGTGGAACATTTTTGGTGCCAAGTGGGACGGATGGAAAGCAGTGTATCCTGGCTCTCCAAATCACTGCTTTTCAGGTAGGGTGTCTATTTTAGGTGCTGTTATTCAAGGTTTTTGCTCATCACTGTAAGAAAAATGAGAAATTCCCAAAGACCTTTTGTGGGACAACTTAAATTCACAAGTTCCTTTTCACTGATGAGTTAGAAACTGCTGAATTTCTACCAACCTGGTTTGCAGTTTGATGTGTGTTTAACCCTTCCATAGGACTTAGGGCCCACAGGTATCAAAGACCTTCAGAAGAACAACCCTGGGATCTGTTTTGGAGATGTGCTGAGGTGAATTAAGAGTCCCAGCTTCCAGCAGGACATGGATTCCTAAGTCTGAGAGATAAAACTCCTTTTGTTGATGTAGAAGCCAAGGATCCAGTGCAGTGTCTTGCACAAGGTTAAGCTAGAGAAATGGAGCCACATTCCCATTTTTTTGACTCCAAGCCCAGGATTCCAGCAAGATGCCAACAATGCCTGCCTGCTGGAAAATGAAATCATGGCAGGCATGGCTGTAACTTCATTTGAGGCAGCTGGGCTCTGTGCCGTAGAACAGTCATGGAAAAGGAAATCCAATTTCTCCTGTTAAAGCCTGGTTGTCTGAGATTCTGAGCACTTCATTTCTCCTGGGAATCAGTGGGAGTTCTGTCCTACCCCCTTCCATTTGGGAACTGGAAGCTTGTTAGGGATCCTGTTGGTGTTCACCTTGAATCAGGCCTCACAATAACCAGGACTATTAATTAAAGAAATTAAAGATTCCTCAAGTCAACCGTGACAGCTACAGAACACCTTCCCCACAGCACACGTTGTTGACTGTGCAGAGCAGAAGGTATGGTGGAAAGAACTGAGATTAATTAGATTCTGCTGAGCCAAATGGCATTTGACACACATTATACAATATCTGCATATGTTATTAAAACTATGAGTAAGGAAATGCCATTTCTCATTTCCATTTGCAGCATGGTCCATTTTGAGGCCCAGTAATTGCCTAGATGTGACATCTGTGGGTTTTTTTCAAAATGCCAAGGGATGAATATTTTTATTTACTGGTGTTGAATCACTCCTTGTCCAGCCTATTGCTTCCATGCCCTTGTGACTGAAGGAGCAGTGTTAAGAGAGGTTTGCATGCAAATTTTGTATTGCACAAAATTATCAAGCTGCTTTCCTTTCCCATTATCTTAATATTTGTCTGACAAATCTGTCAGTCCAAAACAGGCACTGAATTGTGACCTGTTGCCTTTCTGTCTCTCAGTCTTCTGGCCTGTTCTCTCTCTTCATTTCCATTTTCTAGTCTATGCCTAATTTCGGCATAACTTGGCTGTGGTTTTAATTAATCCGGTTCCAATAGTACTAAAGTGTGCAAACCAGCCAAGTACTTTGAAAAATATATTACAATGCCTGCCAGGAAATAGTATTTTCCTCTTCTGGAGAACATGTTAACATTGATACCACACTCTTGATGAAAATCCTCTGGCCTGAGAGAGAGCTTCCATTTCTCCTCAGGGAATTCTGGCTCACTCTTTGCTGTGCTCAAGCACTTGGAGCAGAAGCAAATTACACACTTTATTTTTTGTCCAGCATTGTTCAGCTTAAAACCAACACTCCTCTTCTCTTGCACGGTGCTTACAGAACCTCCCCAAATGGCAAAGCACCTTCAGTCTCTGATTTAACCTTTGAGATTCCCCAGGTTTGCTTTTCCCCTTCTGCTTCGAGCTCTTTTTACTTTCATGTGTGCAAAAGCCACGTAATTCGTACTGTGTTGAATCACAGCAGGTGTGAAATCCCAGATTTAAGGGACCCTCTCAGAGAATTCTGCTTTCTCTGAGACCCCACTGAGGGAGCTCCATCTCAAAGCCCAGAGGATCCACATTTCCTATTTAAGAATCTCAGGGTTTGCCCCTGAAGATCAAAAGAAATCGGAGGTGACTGAGGATTGGGAATGAAAGAACTGGTAGGAAAATCAAGCAGATTTCAACAGAATTCTCCAATTTATGCAAAAACCAGGCAACCCTTGGTGTGGTGGAGCATGACCTGAGGTAAAGGGGAAGACAGAGCCAGAAAAAAGGGATGTGCACTTTGGCACAGCTCCCTCCTGCCTGGCCCTTACTGAACCCTTGATCCCACAACACTGCCCTTATGACAGCAAAGTGAAAATGGGGAAAAGCAAAAAGCACATTTAGCCCAGAATTAGGGCGTTGGGAACAAAAGGCTGATACATTAGAGGACTAAAAAATCACCTTATTTTAGGAGTAGATGATTATAGCGGGATTATATTTGTAATATGCAAACAGAATAAAGTCCAAATCTGTCACAGAATGTATAGCAGTGCTTTTAAAAGAGCTAATTCCATAAAGCTTAAAATAATTATGAGCCACATTGATTTAGAGAAAGAATTAAGACTGAAAAATTTGAATAATTGGAGATTGTGTAAGAATACTTTACTAGATGCTGTGCAGAAATATTTCCACAGATGAGAAATTCTCATCTAATGATAAAATATTTCCCTCTAATGGCTCTAATTGTGGCAGATACTAAACAGCAGGCAATCAAACTGTCATATTTAAATTGGCAAATCAGGTTTGGCTGCATCCTCCACTTTTAAAGGGTTGGCCAAGAAACCCAGGGCCATTACTGTTGGTTTTCAGTCAGCCTTAGAATACAGGGAAAGTTCAGAGAAAAGAAAGCAAACTGATGCCATTACAGTGTTTAAATTTATGGACAGGGGCAGGGCATTTAATAATGTTTTGTTAAGAAATTTTATTAATATGATTATTAAAAATTTGTGTTTTTTTTTAAAACAAAACAGTCCAGTTCCTACTTGCATTATTCATTATACATATTTAAATAGGAACATATATATATATATATTTACTGGATTGAAGCATTATCAGAATGGTCTCTCAACTTCTGTCTAGAAAATTTTTCTCAGGGACAGCATCAATTTTTCAATTGGAAAAACCCAGTTAATTCTCTTTTCTCTTTTTTTTTAGAAAGAGATGAGTTTGGGCCCTGCACAATATATTTGCCAGACATTCTGCCCTTTATTCAACAAGATAGATCAATCCTGAAGATATAAAATAGGAGATTTCAAATAATAAAACGTATTTATATTTCCAGAAGTTTAATTATGAGTTTTAGGCGGAGATAGGCAATCAAAGTTAGGAACTGGAATGCAGGAGTTACAATATAAATTAATTCTGTCCCTGTTTTTCTAGTTTTTCAGAAAGCTGGACTTTTCCATTGCTGGAAGGGGCAGATTTCTTGTTTTTTCCAGGTGCAGACTTTACAAGAACAGTTTGCTATGCTGCTTCTCATTCCTCTAATTCTTCTTTATGAGAACTTAGAGGTCAGCTGGTAATTCAGCAGAGCCAGGCTTGATTTTATAATACCTCTACGTGGATGCAACACGCAAACAATCCCCAAACAGCTAAACCAGAGTGCAGGCAGCCAGCGTTATCACCTGGAGTTATCTCCTGGAGTTATCTCCTGGCATTATCACCTGGAGTTATCTCCTGGCGTTATCACCTGGAGTTATCACCTGGCGTTATCTCCTGGCGTTATCACCTGGCGTTATCACCTGGCGTTATCTCGGGGGCGCTCCCGGCTGCTCCTGAGAGCAGGACCGGCGAGGAAAGGGAAAAATCAGCGATCCCAGGAGAAGGGACTGCCCGGGCATCTCTGGAAATAACCTGGTTAATGATTCCGCCAGCCCAAAGCGGAATTGTGATTGTAATGGAAATGCTACACCGCTTGGAAAACAAGATATTAATTTAGAACATAAGGACAAGAAGAAATAATGTTTGGGGATTGAGTAAAGGGCATTCAGCTTCTCAAGGCTCATTTCCTTTTTGTGTAGTACTCCATTAAGCACAAGATGCTATCGTGATTTTTAATGACCCCGATGTTTTTTGCCTCACAGCTTTGTGTGGCAGACAATTCCATGGCTCACGTGGTTGATGGTTCCCGTGTGCCTGCCCGGGTTCCAGGCTTTCATTTCACTCGGGAAACTCCTGGGGAATCACCACTATAAAGGAAAAATTTTCTTCATAGCAACAAGTGGCTGGAATCAAGAGATTTACGCTGCTGCTCGGCGCTTAATAGCATTGTATAATATTGTTTTTTTTCTAATTGAGTAACACTCTACATCAATTTGCAGAGTACTTTCATCCATTTTTAAGAGCTTATTAGTGCTGGAGTCCTTCGGTTTTTTTGGCCGAGGTGTTTCAGCCTGGCAATGATTAAATCTCCCACCAAAAAGGTGGGTTTTCCAAGAGATGAGAATGCTAATGGGCTGGAGATATGAGTAGGAATATGTTAATAAAGGAGCTTCTCTCTCTGCATTGTGCATTCCTCCTCTGTTTTCTGGACTCTAGCACATGTTATTTGTGTATGTTGGGAACCCACAGCCTTACTTTATGCAGATATTGGAAAAGACAGCCATAGAAATCCGAGGTTTGCAGCATTATGATGGAAAAAGAAATGTGTTCATATTTCCATATTTATGGTGCAGCGTTGTCCATAAGTGCCAATCAAAAGTTATAAAAACCCCGTGAATGGAAATTTCTCTGTGTCCTTGCAAAAGTCTGCTGCTGCTGCTAATGAGTTGTCTGGAAAGAAATCCACCAATTGGACATAATCACTCAAAAATGTCACCTTATAAACATTTAGGGCTGGCCAGTTACCACAAACTTCAAACCTGACCTTAAATCCTCTCCCCCAGTTGATGCCTGCAAGTTTTAGGCTTCCCCTTAGATAAGCAGGGCTTTGATTGACAATCCCTTGTACAAACCTTTAGCACATCTTCGCTTTATTTAGATTTGCAATAATTTAAACAATTTAATTTAATGGGCTCTTAGGCAAGGAAGACTGTAGTAATTAATTCCATTTTGTCAGGAAACACTTAGTATTAAACTTCATCCTTTACTGGAGGATTCTGCTCATAAATGTAGTGACCTTTATTAAACATCTGCTGCTGAACATTTTTCCTTTCCTTGAGAGAGAGAGGGAGAAAGAGAAAGGTTTGGGAGGAGAACTCAAACTTTCAATCTGAAAATAAAAAGTGTGGGGTCATTCTGGCTCCCCCAAAGCTCCAGAAACAGCTTCTTTGGTACCACGGGATGGAAACATTTAGAAACACCAAGAAGTTGCTAAGGAACTGAAATTCTGTCCTCTGGGCTTAGATAGGGAAAACAAGAAACGCAGATATTGGACGTCTTGAATCACATGGTGTGTTATCTTTTACATATATACACAATTATTATATACACAATTTACATGGTGTAAATATATAAAAGCTCTTGTATTTAATTGCAGAATGCATAAATAATTCCACAGGATCATCAAGGTTGGGAGAGGGCCTTCAGGACCATCTATTCCAGCCATCAACCCAGCACCACCACGATCAACCACATTCCCAAGTGCCACATAAAGAATAATTATTTTTACAACCTAAAGGAGAATTCCTTCCTTAAAGAATAAAACAAAATAAACCCCACAAAATGCTGCTCCTATCCCTGCACAAGAAATTGTGGCTTTTGCAAAATAAGCTGAATCTGCTCTTACATCAGCACAGGGTTGTCACACAACAGATTTCTCTGGGACTAAACAAAGATCAGGAAATGGCACCCCCAATTTGTTATCCTCTGTAGGCCTTTTGCAAACCATTTGGGTACTGGCCTGGGGGTGAGGGTAGTTATAGCTCATGAAAAGCAAAGGATTATCAAGCATACTGAAAAACACCGATAGTGGAAATTGCTTTTTTATTAATCCATGCTTAAATTCCCTGTCTGTAATTCTTGTGACCCAAATAGTTGTTCAGTGGGGAACCTCGGTGATCCAGATCTCCTTGGTTCCTTGTTTTTTTGGGGGGAAAGACTTCACCACCTGCTAATCCTGTGTCATTAAAAATATTTAGCAAGTGTAACATAAATTGCTGTTAAGTTGCTGGTGTTTTTAGACTGCTTTAATCACCAATGTCTGTGTGCAACAATCCTGTCTGTGCTCAGTTCTACTCTTGGCAGCTGTGGGGGATTCAGAACGAGTCCTTTGGGCTGAGTGGAGCAACTCCTGGCCAAAGTATTGCATGATAACATGGGAAAAATAAAAGCAAAAAGAAATTTCTCTCTTCCAAAAGACTGGAAAAAGAGAACACCACGTGGCCCAAAGCCAGTGGAGGCACTGGAAGCCTTTTGGCTTCCTGCAGTGAATTTGGGATAAAAGCATGGGAACAGGTGAATGTTTAACACTCACTTTATCAGCATGAGGATTACTGGGAAAAGTGATGATCACCTGCTGCTTAGCAGTGAATTCAATTGCTAATTTAATGTTTTTGGATGGGTTTGGATGCTCATGTCCACTTCTTTACCTGGACTGTTTGGGAATTTACCCTAAAGAATGGGATTAGCTGCCTGGACAGATCAGATGAAAACTTTTTTTTCCCCAAATCTCTTCAGCATACAAAACTGGGAATTTGTGATGGGGAAGTAATCCCCCAGTGTGTGCAGAGACGTTCCTCTGCGTGGCTGGGGGAGAGCACTGTGCTGGGAGAATCAATTCTGAGCAAGTGGGGACATTTCCAAAAGCAATGTTGTGCCTTGAAGGATCTTAAAAGCAGCAGTGGTGTGTCCTGCTGGGGTGGGAACTTCTCTGCAGCACAGCCCAGCAGCAGCAGAGGGACAGCCGGGGATTCAAACCCCACCTTTGCTGTGCTGCCTTGGAAAATTCTGATTTTCCAGGCTCCACAGTGCCTGACTTAAACTCTTACAGAGCATTTCTGTGCATGCTGCTAAACAGCCCCATCCATCACTGCAGAGGTGGGGGATGTTATTCCTGAGCACAGATAGATCTTGGAAAGTACTTTAGGATCCTTTGGGATGAAAGGCGCTATTTAAATCTGAGACTTTATTATTGTCTGTCCTGCTCTACAAATAAATCATCTCACAAAATGACTCTGGAAGAAATTACTCTTGCATAAATGAATTCATCCTGTTCTCCCACAGAGAGATGAAAAAAAACTTTATAATAACTATCAAATTGTTTTACAACCAAAATATTGCAATGTTTGAGTAGTTTCCTACTTGTGACTTTGATAATGAGTTTTTGAAAAGTAATAGAAAATGTTTCCAGAAACTGGAAAATAAGATTAGCATATCTGTTAAGTAGGATCCTTTGTTAAGTTAAGCTATTTCTTGTTTGGGTGATAATAACTATGCCTTTGTTAATTATTATTTCATATTGTCATTATTAGGCTATTAATAATTTATAGTAAAAGCTGCTTCTTTGTGCTATGTAAATGTTTTCATTCTTATGCATCAATTCCTTATTGCATTATTAATGTGATTCATAAATACATTACATTTAGACCCTCTTACAGGAGAAGAGATATTTGCTACTGTATTTTCCCTTTTGTTTGGATGTGAGACAGAAAAAAAGTGTGAAGGGAAGACGTCCTGAGAATTGTTAGGGAATGTACTCATACCTCTGACATAAAGCAGGGGGATGATTGTGACTGAACAGTTCTCATATTGCCTTCAGTGAATTGTTATTTATAGTTCATCATTTGTCAGTCAGAGATTTGCCCTTCACAGGTTTCCAGCTGCACCCTAAAGACAGCAGCACTGGAACGTGCCTTTGTTAAATTCAGGAAGCCTTGCTGGGAGTTCTCAGCGTTTTTCCAGTCACCTACCCTGTGTCCCACATGATTATGTAAAATCACATGATTGTGATTTTACAGGACACCTTCCTGAGTGGCATTTCATTCCACAATTTGAGAAAGAACCCACAAGAAAAACCAAAACCCAGCTCTCCCACCTCCTTCCCCTTTGTGCTGTTGTGTGCACTTTCCAGATGGAGCTGGATTTGAGGTCTCCCCTCAGGGTCAAGAGCAGAGTTCTGTACCCAACATCTCTCCTTCCTGTGAAAATACTCTTAGAAGGAGATATTTTGGGGAAAGAATGGGGGAAAATAGTTCAGAGGTCCCCTCGGTTTGGTTTTGGGGTTGGTTTTTTCCCCCTCAATGTTCCAAATTAAAGAGGGAATCCTGTGGGAGCTGAGTCCCCCCTAGGGAATCCCCCACACAGTGACAGATTTTGAGGCCAACCTTGAACAAAACCCTGTCGTGGGCCCAGCTGAGCGGGTTAAAAATGGGTTGTGTTTGTGTGTATTTATCTTTCAGCTGGATTATTGTGGGCTTTGGCATGACTCTCAAACACATGGCTGGTGGAGAAAGAAATCTAGCAATCAGCTTAGTTTGAAACACTCGGTTTAAGTGCCTTTGGATTTTGGAAGGGGCTCTGAGCGTGGTTTCTGGCATTAAGGTTTGACCTGTGTTGGTTTCCATTGCTGGAATTGGAATTTCTAGGTTATGATGTTATCATAGCAGTAGCTGAAACACCAATCTGTGAGGGAAAAGTCAACTGGAACATGATTGTATTAAGGTTTATCACTGCCAGGACAAGGTTATTTGTCTTTTATATCTAAACAAGAGGAGACACTGACTTTCCTCTCAGTGTCTGCTCAGGAGCACTGGCTCAGCATTGGGAGGCAAAGGCAGTGCCCGTGGCCATCCCCTGATAAAACAATGAGAATTCCCAGTTTAATGGGAATTAAAACAGTTTCATGCTTTAATACTGACTGGCAGAAGCTGTCCGCCTTTAATTGATCCCTTTCACATCCCTGCTGTAGCACAACTAACTAATGCCATCCAGTGGCAGTGGCACAGCATAAATTGAATGTGTCAGGCGGTTTTGTTCGAGGCTCTGGTCCTTGCAAAGCTTAATTAACCTGAAAAAGGCGCTAATGAGTGGCCAGCGGTTCAGTCCAGCAGATGACAAACGCAGGGGATTTTAGAACAAAAAAATGTCTGTAACTCCTCTCCCCCAGTTCCAGAAAACAAACCAGTCAGGCTGGACAAGACTGCCTGGTTGGGAGGGAATGTTGAATTTTGAAACGAAGTTATTTTGTCACCTAAGTTTCTGCTTTACTGCACAGAACTTAGATTTTATTGAAGTGCTGACAAGATGTTTCACTCCAGGTAAAAGCCCAAGGTGTGGGTTGGTTTAAGGGTTTTTTATTGCATGACAGAACACACCAATATGAAGAAATTGACTCTGATTTGGTTATTTCTGCCTAAAATACGCCAGAAAAATAATTCTAGAGACTAGATCTCTAGACTAACACAGACTTCTGCTTGCCTCCAAGACTTCACTAGAGAAATAGCTCAATCTTTTCCGTTTTCTACATGGAAAAATGGCCTCACCCTACATTCTTAATGAATGCAGAGTGCTTCGAAATCTGAGTAATTCTGTGTTTTGCTGCGGGGTTTTCAGCCACCTCCAACAGGCTCTAATTGCTGCTGCTGTGGTGCTCTTTGCAATTCCAACAGCCCTGCTATGGACTGTGAAAATTCCCCATTGCTGACAGCAGCGATGCAAAAAACCCCAACAAAACCCGTGCGGGAACTGCAAAAACAGCCAGAGGAAAAGAGCTGGGATGCCAAGCGCTGGGTTTTTGAACCGATGGGAATCCTGCCTTGTTTTGACCACTTGTGTTAAAAAATTACAATTTTTAACAGCTCTATTCTATTCCTGTTAACTGGAACATGATGTCAGCAAAACAGAGAGCTTTCTTCTTCTTCCTGTCAATGTTAGCTTTTGCTTGCTTTGCCAAATATAAATTTGGACCAAATGGCCAAATTTAAGAATATATAAATCCCAAATTCTATATAACATTACAATTAACTCTTATTTACAACTTTATACCCAAATTTAAGTATACCTAGCCCCCAAATTTTATTATAAAATTACGTTTAACTCTTATTTACAATTTTATCCATATCTCTAAGCAGTACAACAACCAATGAATATTCAGTCCAGTAAATATTTTGGGAAATACTTCAGATTTTATCAGGAATACCCAAGGATGGGAGCAAATATCCCCACTGATGGAACAGAGTGCCTAATGTCAACTACAGAATGAAAACTTTTTATTTAGTGCTGTCTTTATGAAGGTTGGACTAGGAGAATTTGGTAAAACAGTGAGGTAACCTTGCATGGTAATTTCTCAGGGTGTGTAAGAGCTGCTGGGTCAGTTCTTTAGACTCAGCCCTATTTCCCACTTGGTGTGTGAACACAGACACAAAATCCAGGAGCAAACCCAGTAAAAATCACTTTTCCAGGTCTGGCCTCGATGCCAGGAGAAATTCCTGCCTGAAGTCATTTGCCTTTTACTTCCTGGGCAGAAGTTTTCTCTCCCCAATAATTCAGCAAAGATTTGCAAGGTTTCATTTCGATAATTTAGAACAAGTGATGTGAGAGAGTGTGGTTAATTCTGGCCTGAAACAAATGGAGTGATTCATTCGAGCTGCACTCCCAGCAGATCAGGAGGGTCATTAATGAGCACTTAGGGGCCACAACCTCTTCCACAAGCACATCTGGGTCTTGAAGGGAGCATCTGCTCTCCATCTCTGCCTCGTTGGTACCAAACAGCTGGAGATGTGCTGCATCAGAAGCAGAGATTGAACCATAAACCAGAATTTCTGAGCCTGGCTCCTCTGCTTTTAACCCCTCTCCCAAGCTGTTTATGCAGAACCCTCCAAAACCCAGGCAGGCAGTGCCCAGTACAAAATTATGGCACAAAGGCATCTTTGGCAGTGACATTAATCAAGGTTTCTCCTTGTTGCTGTCCATGCCTTGTGAGGGATAAAACCCACACAACTGCTGCCTGTTAGAGCCTGCCTGCTTCCAGCACTTGGCCAGGAATGCTCAGGATACAGGAAAAATATCCAAATATTGTGAGTACCAATGGCACATGGGCTACAAAAAAATCTTCATAAAAAAAAAAAAAAATTCTGTCTCTTATAAACTTTACCCAATAAAAAAAAAAAAATAGAACTTAAAAAAAAAAAAAAAAAAAGTGCATATTGTTTTTTTGCAGCCTGAAAACAACCTCCCAGCACTGAATGCTAAAATAGAATTATTCCCATTATGTATTGTCACTTTTTCTGGAAGATGCAGTGTGCAGGCTTTAAGTAACAAACAAAGCCTGAATTATTTGTGTAAGCTAAAAGGTCATGAGTAATTTTTTCCTGCCAACTAATATCTACTGCCAAAAGAACATTCTATTCAGACCAAAGAGTATTAAAAAATGTTGACAGCCCAGAAGACCTTTATCTGGGAGGAACAGTGTTAATTATGCCACATTGATTTAAACTCAGAGGGGTCTAATGCAGCATTTAAAATTCCCCCTGTTATTAATTTGCCAGGTGTGCTTTACAGCCATCACATTTAAGAAAATGTAGGTGCTGCAAGGCCCAAGGAATCACTTGCCTTAAACAGTTCTCAGGCTCTGTGTGTGTTTGGCTTTTTGGTGTTTGTTTTGGCTCCTTTTAAAAGGTTTTCTTGAGTATTATTGCAGAGCCCTTGGGCTCAGCAGTGAGGTGGGGATGGAGCTCTGCATGACAGCTAAAGGTGTCATAACATTATTTATGTAAAGCATAGACATAATCATTTTATTAAAATAAAATACTTGAAATTATGATTCTTGCTTCTGGAGTATATGATCAAGTAAATGTCATAATTACCTCATTAATTAAAATGCCATTTAAATTAATATGAAGCCCAGAATCTTTTCTGTTCCTAAATGTCTCAGTTCAGGCACTTTGTTAGGCAGGTAACCTGACAGTGATACAAAATCTGTCTAGCTGGGGCACTGCAGAGCTTACTAAAAAATTCTGCAATTAGTGGAGAGAGAAATGGCTGCATGAGTGCTCAGTGACTTCATGCAGGAGCACAGCATTATTTCATGCATGAGTGCCCAATTATTTCATGCATGAGTGCTCAATTAACTTCTGCATGAGTGCCCACTGCTGCATGTCTGAACAGCCAATTACTTTACACATGAGCAGCCAATTAATTGATGTGTGAGCAGCCAATTAATTGATGTGTGAACACCCAATTAATTGATGTATGAGCACCCAATTAATTGATGCATGAGGAGCAAACCTGTGCTGGGGTGCTTGGCCAGCTCTCCAGGCACGAGGGCTCCTTGGGGATGAGCCTTGCTGGGACACCTCCCTGAGTCTGGGATCTCTTGGATCCATGAGTGCTCCCTAGACCTGGGATCATCACCAGCTGGATTTATTGCAAACATCTCATTTTTGTTCCTGTGCCAAGGAGATCTCGGGCTATTCACAGGCTGCACAATGCAAATGTTGGCAAAACCCGTCCTTGCAGGGCTCCTCCAGTTCTGTTCTGGGCCTGGGGAAAGCACAGCCTGTGCTCCTGTTACACTAAAGCAGGCAGGACTCATGCAGGAAAAGCCAATTCTTTATTCCCATAACTCATTTTTATACATTTTTCATAGACCTGCTGTTTAACTCCAATTGGCTAAGAGTTGTCTTGCCACTCAACTCATTGGTAAGAAAGTGCTTTTGTGTGTGTACTTGCTAAGACTCTCTTTATCTATAGATGTTTATATTTTTTCTTTGTGGATTCTCATGGGACAGCTCTTTTGTAATTACATGTGTAACTTATTTTTCTCTACAAGAATAGGTTGTTGTGTTAACTGACTTCTCACTCCTCTGATTCCTCCTTATGGGAACGTACAGGCTTAGCTGGTGATTCAGCAGAGCAAGGCCTGATTTTGTAAGACCTTTCTTTTATCCTATCCTTACTTGTATGCAACGTGCTCCCACCCACACTCCAGATTAAAATGGCTAAAAATGATCCTTGATGTGAAGAGAATTCCAAGGTACACCCTTGGCACAGGCCAGCACTGCCTGGTGGCCCCTCCATCACCCCAGGAGGCTGCAGGAGGTGCAGAGGAGAGCACAGGCTGCAGGTGCTGCCTCGTGGCAAGGACTGAGGATTCAGATTCCTGAGGATTCAGATTCCTGAGGATTTAGATTCCTGACGTGAGTCAGAAACAGACAGGTCAATTCCCTTTATCATTTCCTGCCCTCCTTCATCATTAGATGCACAGCAACAGAGTTCTGTAATTTGGAACACAGTAATGAATTAATTACAGGCATCAGGGGGTTTCCCCTATTGATTTAAACAGTATGGAATTGCTTGCTGCTATTTGTATTATCAATCTTCTTTTACACCTCTCTATCATCCACGTAGTAATATTGATACAAATAATGCCTTTTGCCTGAAAGATGCATTTCTCAAGCCAAAGCACATTAATGCTCCCACTGTACAACTGTTAAATAAGCAGCCCAGAGCCCTACATTTCCTTGATTTGCATATGTAAAAATGCAGAAATGCACGAAGGTATTCTTCAAGCCTTTGTCATATTAGTTCCATTATATACTGGCTTCTGAGAATTAAGATTTAGGTGACAGATTTTCCTTCTTCTTCTATCTTAAGCTGGGATTTTTTCATAGTTGATTTGACACATAAAGGCAATTTTGTCCTTTTTTTCTCCTCGTGTATTCTCTGCTGAATCAGTAAACATCTATAATTTCTGACAAGGTCACTTAATTATCAGCAGAAAAAGAGCTGCCTTATCTCTGCTGCTTGTGCTCCTCTGGAGGAGCTGAGCATTGCTGGAGCTCCTCATGCGTGTTCATTAATTACAATTACTCAGGATGGATTCTGCTTTCCTCTCATTTGGGTATCACCAGGGCTGGATTATCTCTGGGTTAGACTCTCTGCTGTGTGCCAGTCCCCCAAAGAAACGAGTTTGTCAAAGGAAGAGAAGCAAAGAGTGTGAAGGCCCTAAGCAGGAGGAGAAGATGGAGACAGGGAGCAGGGAAAGGAGCAAAGTCACCTCTCTGAGAACAAGGCAGAGAGCAGTGCTGGGGGGTTAAAATCCCAAATTGTCACTTGGGAACTTCAGATCCCACTTCCACCTTCAGAACAAATCTCCTATGAGTCTCTGGGCATAAAATTAACTCTTCCTGCGTCTCACCTCTGCAGCAGAAAAAGTGATCTTCCATTTCTCCACACTGTGGTAGCTGAGACATTTGTTAAGTGCACCTTATCCAAGCGAAGGTGGGGGGCTCTGGATATCATCAAAATAAAATAGAACTTGTTCTGTTATTAAGGTACAGCTGCTGGTATAAAATATTATAGAACGAGAGCATTGCCAGCCATTTAAATATCTTTAAATAAATGGCCACATGTGGTCTCTCCCTCCTCCCCATCCATCTACTGTTCCTTGCCAAGCACATTTCAAGCAGTGAAATCAGCCCAGGGATTGTCTCTCCAAGAGCTTTCTGCTTGGGCATGGTGTGAGTGTCCAAATTATTTGGAAGCAGGTCACAGAGAGCCTTGGGAATTGTTTTGGAGAGTCACAGGAAGCCTTCTGCTCAATGTACAGCTGTGCTTCAAAAAAAAGGACAAAAACTGCTCACTAATGTGCAGAAGAGGACAGAAAATGATATGGTGCCACTGCAGGCACAGGCAGAGCAGAGACAAGCCTTGCACATTAGGAGATGCTGATTTCAATGGAATTATACTTGCGTAAAATTACAGTTCTGGTGAGTCAAATTATATATTTCACATCTCATAATTTTATTCCCTTCTCCATCCAAAGGGAAAAAAGTCCTGTTTAAACAAACCCCCTCCCTATGAAATGAGGCTGAAAAGGATTAAGGATATTATCCTAGTGGAGAACCTCATAAAATAAGAATGTGTAAGAGGTGTGCAAAACAACGCACAGCAGGTGGAAGGAAACTCCTATTTACCCTTTCTCATCATACAAGGACAAGAGAGCTGGATCACTTACAAATCTGAAAAAGGCTAAAAGGAATCAGGGTTTTAACACAAAGAAAATTTACCCTGTGGGACAGATAAGGATTTAGTGGGATTCAAAAGGGATTAGACATTTGTATGGATAATGGGAACATCCCCAGCTATGTTAGATAAGATTACAGAAGGGAAAAAAGAAGCACTCCTGTTTCAGAGCATGGCCAATTACTGAGAGAGACAGATGAATTTTCCTGTGGAATATTCTTCCCCTGGAAAATGCCATTTTGTGGAGTGCAAGTGTTGTGCAGTGATGTGTTTGTGTCAGGGAACCTTCCTATGGATGGACTCGAATTCCAAACTATTCCTGTTTTCTTGGCAGCTTCCTCAGGACTGGGGAGTTGGGTAGGGAGGGATGTGCTGTGGGATGGTCTGTTGGAAAATCTGCTTGAGGTGGCAAACCTCATTCCCATCTCTGCACGCCATGACCAGGGAAATATCCTACACCATCTGAAATGCTAAAAATATCTCATTTTCTTCCCAGCATGGAATTGCAGGATTTTTGCAATTTAAAATTTTTTGTTGGGAGATAAATTCATCTTTTAGCCTCAGGGACAAGTTTTAACTGTTAGTGTATGCTTTGTTATAGATTACCCAGTTATTCATTGTAAATAATTAATGCCTGACCAACATCTGACCAAATCTGTTGTTTTGTTGTTGAACAGGGTTTTTTTTTTTCTTGGCATTTTTTACTAATAGAAAAGAGGGAAATGGAGGAAGGTAATTACAGAGGATAATTACTTTAAATGCTTTTAGATCTAAGCTGCTAAGAGGCTTGCTGTGCAAAAGGAAAGTAAGCATGATAAATATGGCATGGAACAATAGAGAATTCGGGCAGAAAAAGGATCTGGTGCAGTTGCACAAGACATTTTTGGCAACAATTCCATGTAAATCTCACAAATGAGTCCAGGTACTTAACAGGCAATTAAAGACAGCCAATGTAAATTAATTAATAGCAGACTCTTAAAAATCATTAGCTGCTGTGTAATTAATAGAAAATTCTAAAGGAAATAAATGCTTGCTTACAGCCTTATTAAGATTTGAATGTCACATCTTCTTCTGAATTGATTGGGATGATAAAAATTCAGGGGAAAAAATGGAAAGCACCACTAAATACTTGCCAAATCTGAACAAAATCTCTTCAGTGTGCAGTCACCATTCCATATTTCAGAAGCTGACATTCAGAATGTTTCAGTGTAGGTACTGAATGGAAGCTGGAAGAGGTTTATCACAGTCCCTCCAAAGCTGGGTGGAGATCATAAAGGAAGTTCAGCAGTCTCAGGTGGAAGGTCTCATGCATGATTAAATTAGCCCAGCAATAAATTAACTGCTGCATAAGCTCAGAATCAGTCTGAGTCCCAGAACTCCCTGCCATGCCCATCCACAGATCAAATCCAGCTCCATTTTCATTCCCAGAGTCAGTTCTGGGGCACTGGAGGAGCTTGTTTGGCTTTTCCATCATCATTCCAGCTCTGGTCTCACCCAGAGCTCACGTGCTCTGAGGCTGGAGACTGAGCTTGTGTGGAACCTTCACCCTCTGAGTGTTCCTAGAGAGTTCTGAGTGTTCTCACAGAGAGTTCCCTCCTCTGTTAGAGACTGAAATCAGTGTTTGTCACTCTGGTGCTATTGCAAACTCATCGCTGATGTCCCAGGAGTCTCTGACAGAGCTGTCCCCTCTTTCTGCTTGCCCCCCAAATATTTCTCTGCAGGATAACTCCACCTGCACACAGCCTCACCCAGGTTTTGCTGAAACCTCAGCCTCCTTTTCTAAAACAATGACTTGGCACTTGCAGAACTGATCAGAACAGGGAGGGTTCCTGGTGCTGAGCACTCAGCCTGTGAGATGCTGTTTGTGGGATCACTCAGCAATGAAATGCTATGCTGAAGTACCATAAAAATCTCTTTTCACCATTCCTTTGCCTCCCTTAAGGCTACACAAATAGTTTCAAAAGAAGGGGAAATGTTATAATGAAAAAATTAGCTGCTTTTAATATTTCTGTTTTTTCTTTTCCTGGCTGATTTTCGGATCATGAGTGATGAGCAAATGCTCTGTTCTCTGCTGTTTTGAAACGTTTTTTTTCCTTATTTTTTTTCCCCCCTAGAAAGCAGCTTTTTTTTACAGCAGAATCTAGACAATATTGTTTTTTTCTAGAGCCACCTTGACAAAATAGTGGAGTCTATTTAGGGATATGGAAGCTTATAAGAAAAGAAAAGAAAAAAACCACAAAAGAGGCTGAGAGCTATTTCAGACTTTTTTTTTTTTTTTTTGTAAGTGGAGGTGTTGGAAAACTGCACTTAGCCTTAATATTTCCTCATTCTTTTCTATTCATTTTCAAGTCACAAAGTTTCTTCGAGGACAGCTGACCTCGTAAGAGACTTTTTGGGAATGAAACATTCTGGTGAGAAGCTGAGGAGGTTTTAACAACCAACAACAGCCCAGCACAGAGATCCTCCTGCCATCTCCTAAGTTCCCTTCTCTAATATTCCTCAGTCTTGCTGTTACACAGATGGGAAATTCTTTCATGTGAGGTGTAAGGTTGAGCTATGAGTTTTCAGTCATCACCAGCTGAGAAAGCTGCAGATTTCTCTATCCAAAACTGTTAAAAGTTTGCCTGACCTTCTCTGGTCAAGAATCTCTTAACCTGATCTGAGTGATGTTACTTTCTTTTAGATCTTCTTTTCTTCCATAAATTGTACCCTCTATCTGTTCTATTTAATACTGCACAAACCCATATGGATTCAACTTTTTTAGTAAAGGAATGGTTTTGCTACCTTCAGGAATTGCTAGGGATTGTTAATTGAGGTCAAACTTTTCACCAGCCTCTGTAATTTCATCCAGAGCAGGTGAAGGAGGGTCAGAAAAGAGCTGAAGCCCCTGTGAGCTGGAGGAGGCATCCATGGCAGCTGCTCAAGATACAAACAAAAGAGAAAAAAACCCCACATCTTGGGGTCAGAAAGATTAAATTTTTCTCAAAAATAATATAGGTCAATGTGGATAGTGTGAGGGGAGAGAGATTTATAGATGTGGGAGAAGTGTGACTCTGTGGTTGGGATGTCTTCTGCAAATTCCCAATTGCTTCTCAAGCCGTGGCCTCCTGAATGCCAGCACACAAACTTTATTCACTTCTTAATTCTGTGGGGTTTCGAAAAAGACCAGCAGAAAAATGGAAATGATGAGGACAGCAGTGATAGAAAGAAACCACTGACAACAGGAAGTGTTGCAAAGCCAAAAAGATGCAGAGAATTTGAGCTGCACCTAAACTACCTCCCCTGAGACAGACAACAGGCAACACTTTTGGAAAAATCTGCTTTGTTCTATCTTTTTTCCTCTCGTTCAAACTGAAAATAGCCCCTGAACTGTGACCCTGCAGGAACCTGGCACAGCAGAGATGTTTTCCCCACTCCCTCCAGCACTGCCATCCAGGAGCAGCATCCCAGATGGGATCAGCTCGGTGGCTTTGGCTGAATTCATCCCCTCGTGATGGAATCCATCAGTGAATTATTGTGGCTTTCTTGTGATGGTGGTGATTGCTTCCCTCTGCCACTGGATTGATGGATCTCGGGTTTTAGCGATTCCCAAGATGCAAAAAGTCTTTTTTCCCCAGCCAGGTGATTGAAGAAAAGGGAGAGAGACTTCTCTTCTGTTTTCCAAGGTTGTTTATTCTTTCTTATCTCTTACTAGCAGAGATCTGCTCAGCAGGTCAGTTCCAGGCACAATCCCAGCCCTCAGGGTGATGTTTTCTTTTATACTAAAAACTACATAAACAGTATTTACAAAAACTGTCCAATACCTATCATCCATGTTAGAAAATCAACCTCTACTCTAAACCAACCAGAAAGTGCCACCATCACAGCAGAATATGGAGCAGAAGAAGAAGAAGGAAGAAGCCTGAAAACCAGGAGGATCTGCCGTCCTGTTTTCTCTGCTTACCATTCTAGAAAACCCAAAAATCTAAAATTCTCACCCTGTGATAAACTACATATTATGCTACTATCTAATCCACATTCTTGAAAGTTCTGCTTCATCCCAGAGTTTAGGAAGCCTTTTCCATGCACAAAGGTTAAAAACAGTGTTTGTCAGGGGGTTTTAGATCTCTTAAAACATGCAGAGAAATATTTCTCCAAATTCCAGACTCCAACAGATGGGTTCTGTGTTTTTATCTGCCGTGTGCATTGGCTCAGCCCAGCCCAGCCTCTGGAATTGCCAAACCCTGGCAAAACTGCAGAACTCCATCCCAGCTAATTCCTGCTCCTGTTCAAACCATTCAGCAGAATCTCCCTCTTTAGGATTCCCTCTCGGTGTGCTGAGCCCATTGACTGTTAATCTGGATTACCAGTGCTGAGTGCTGCCAATAAACTCTAATAATTCTGCTTTTAACACCCCGTTAGATGATGTCAGTTCTCTGAGAGCCTCCCCTTGACAAAGCACTGCTGCAGTTCCTGCTGTTCTGCTCCTGTCACAAAGGACATTCTTTAGAGCAAAAAGAAGATGATTTGTGTACAGATAATAATGCTGGAGACTTCAGGAAAGCTGAAATCGTGGACAAAGGATAGAGTTCTCCAGGACTGTGATTGCTGGGTTTATTTAGAAACAGGTTGGTCTGAATGTAATCATCTCTTCTAGAAGACTGGAAGGAGAGGGAGTGGAATGGAATACCAAAGCAAACAAACCCACATGGAAAACCCAAATGTCTTTATTTGGAATACCAAAGCAGCACACAGGGAACTAGCAGGAAATACAAAAACATTTAGAGGAGGAAATTTGAATTTTGTGAGCCCTGACCTGGAAGGAAAACAAAACAAAGAGTGACAAGAATAAATAAAACCAACCTTCTGAGCATATAAGTGCTCAGAATTCAAATTTAGAAACAAGGGGACATTATCTTATGTAACACTAAATAAAAACAGTGTGTGTTGATTGCATTAATTTGGCACAGGCTGGATGAAAAGTTCAAATGCTGGCTAAGGAGAGAACATAAAAAATGTATTTTTATGAATCAGAAATGTAGAAAACTGATTGTAATTCATAACTCCATGCTGGTTTTATTGTTTTCAAATCACACACCAGCACTTAGGCAGCAGAATTTTCAGTTTAATACGTAATGAGTGTGCTATTCAGTAGTGTATTTTATTAGGCATTAGAAAGATTTACAGAGCCATCCATATGACATGGATTACAGAACACATCAAGAAATCAAGGATGATTTTTGCTTCTCTACTAAACAAAATATACTTTAAGTAATTGCTATTAACTGGCATTACTTACCAGGAAGCCTATTTTGATAGAACAAAATGGAGAGGAAAAGGAGGATAAAAAAGTAAGCACACATAGAGCTGAATTCCATAAAAAAAGGATTAGGGTGTTTTTTTTTTTTTTAAATTTTGAGTAACATGCAGTTTTAAATTTGATCTAATGTAGAGAAATCAAAGGATGGAGCTTTAATGTTGGCAAATACTTAGTTTTCACAGAGGAAAAATCAGTGTCCTCTAAGCATAATTTAGAGTAATAAAATTGGGCAGAACAAAAGAAGTAAAAGATCAGAAAAATTTTCTTTGCACTTTGAGACAGAAAGTTGTTTAAGGACTGAAAGAACAGGGCTGCAAAGGTCTGGATTTAAATGCTCCTTCCAGATGGAGACTTTCTCAATGTCCTTGGATAAATCAGCTGCTAAATCATAAAGCCCACATGGGTTTTTTCTCTCTCTCTCTTTTTTCTGATGTGATTTCCTTGTTTATTTGATTTTATTAGCACTGACCATTGGCTCAATCTTTGTGCAGCACCCAACACAGCAAGAGTTGCTTGGAATTTTAGTGGGTGATGATTGGAGCCTCTATGCCCTGTTATAATGATAAAAACCTACTTTTTCAGTTCTGCAAACATTTGGCACAACCATTCAGTTTAAATAGGAGAATCCAGTGAAGCTTTTCCCTGCTACAATTTAGCTGCCTGTTGTATTTTTTCATTAGAGTTGAATGCTGTGTACCAGAACCCACTTTTAATGTCTATTTTCTTACCTTGAAAAGAAAAAGCATCTCCAAAATGAAATGAGTCACAACAAGAAAGGAAACCGAGAAAATTGAAAATAAATAAAAAAAAAAGAATACTTTTTAAACTTATTCTGTACTGAGTGACAGAATTTCAACCAAAACACAGCTCTGCCTTTGTTGCTGTGTGAGAACAGGAGCTGTGTTTGTGTTTATTGTTTGACCATTGCAGACAGTGGGACCATCTCCCACAGAACCCACAGTTTCAGGGAATGCCTTTCCTACATGAGGAAAGCCAACACTTTCAAAAAGCATTAAAAGGTGCTGTCCATGGGGCTGGAACGTTTCCCTGCTGGAATCAGCACATTCAGCCAATGTCCTCGTCTCTGTGGTGCTGCTTAAATCAGGATTTCTGTTCTACAAGGCTTTGAGGACTCTTACCAAGGACCTGTGTTGGATCTGAACTGCAAGGACATGTTCAAATGAAAGGGTGAAATTTAGAATACAGCCAAGAAGCGCTGTCTTTAATTTCTTCATGTAAAACAAAAATTCATAACTTTAAAGAAATCAATCCCATCCTAAAAGCCTTCCACTGATAGGACAGATCTTATGGAGGGGGATTTGTGCATGGAAAACAAATTGAAATTCAACCCTTAATATTCTTCCCCAAGCAAAAAAAGTCCTTCAACAAAGCAGAGTGCCCCAAGGAGGGTACAGCAGAGAGCAAGTTCCTTAACTACCAGAGTTTTTTCATTTTCTCTCTCCCATCATATCCACAGAACGAGTCGTAATTAACCCACAAGTTCTTTAAACCAAAAGCACCAATCCTTTTAATTGCTTAAATGTTAGAAACTTACATTATGTAAATGCAAGGAGGCTTTACTGAAATTTGTTTAGTGATAATCCATCTGTCTTGGCTAAAGGCCAAGGTAAGGCAGTTGTGCCTTTTTGAGAGAGAGGTAGAAGGGAGATGGCTCTTTTTTGCTGCACCACTCAAAGTGATCTCTGTGCATTTTTACATTCCCAGCAACACTCACAATGGCTTTGGGGAACTGAGTGCCAGAGAGCTTTTACCATGAGCACCTCCCATCCACAGAAAATGTTCATCACTGCTTGCAAATTGCACTATAAACACGAATATGCTTTATTCTTTTAAAACATGCATAGCAGCAGCTCGTTGCAGCAGCTAACTCTCCAAGCAGAGCAAGCTCAACCAGGTGACTTTAAAACAAGCATAATGACAGAAAAATCTATTTTCCACCAGCTTCAAAAGTTAAAGAAGCTAAGATAGAAAGACAAATCCCTCACTGCTGCCCTGCAGGAAGAGAACAGACAGTGAAAATTTTATTTTACTGCTGTGCTCACTACTTATATCTTCAAATAGCAGGATAATATCTTAAATTAGAGAGGCACATGCACAGTTTCATTCAACTGGAAATGTATGTGCAATACATTTTCTCAATTCTTTATGAATATTTCTATAGCACACTGTAAGTATTAGGAAGCTACAATGATAATTTTATTTATTCTGCTTTAGGAGGCAAATAAATGTTGCTGTTGAGGAGCCTGGCTTTTGTCTGGAATTTTTATTGAATTTCCTGTGAGCTGTGTCCCAAGAGATGCCTGAAGTGCTCGAGAGCTGTGGGGACAGGCAGACCCCCCAGGTGAGTTACTGGCACATCCAAAATACAGCAAACAAGTGCTGGAGGAAGAGATAAGCAAGAAAAACTGAAGAGAAACATTCTGGGATGTTCTCAGGGCACAGCACAGGTTCCAAACCCACCTTAACCTGCCCCTGACCCCAGAGTCACCGTGCCCAGTGCTTTCACAGATGAGCATCACGTATGTGTTTCCATTCCAGGTGGCACTGGGTCATTGAGAACGAGGGAAATCACATACTGGAGTGTCCCAGCTTGTTGCTACAAACCCTGGAAGTTCAGAAAATTGTTTTCTAAATGGTTTCTGAGAACGTTATTACCTTTCTCCTCTTTGAGTGAATCTTGCAGCAGCCAAATGCTCTGTGCTGTTAAAATGCTTCAGATGCTGCCTGTAGTTTATTGTTCCCTTGAAGCAATTTATTTCATTATAATGTACTCATGGAAGAACATTAGTGTTTAATTATCAGGAGAACTACTCTTAGCAAGCTCAGACTGAAGTCTGAAGTCCTTGACTGTTGGCTGCTGCTCACCTACAAACTGATGGTTGGCAGTTCAGTGATCTCATGCAAATACTATCTGTTGGGAACCTTATGGTTTTGCTATTAAAATTCTTTTTGGGACTCAATCTCTCCAATTCGACCTACTCTGACTGTCTGAGGGGACAGCTCCTGTGCAGCAGCTTTGCAGCACTGCAAGGGAGAGCAGAGTCTGGTAATGCCTGTGTGCAGTGAGGTGCTGCCAGCAGTGTGTGAAGGAGGGAGAGAAGTGCTCACAGATCTGGGTTTGTCCTCTGCACTGGGAGGGGAATTTCATCTTATTGCCCAGTTACTAATGCTGATCCTCTGGGTGTGAGGAAAAGATTCAGAGTAATCAACATGACAGACCTGAGGTAATGGAAGGAAACCCTGAAGGGAACCTTGAAGGGAATCCTGGTCATTCTCCTCTAACACTGCAGCCTGAAAGCACTTGAGTTAAAGAATTATTTTATTCATTTACCTGCAGTCATTTGAAGGCAGTCTCACCATTTTCTCAGCCTAGATTATGGGCCCAAGTTCTGACCTGAATACTGAGGATTGCTCTGCAGTGTGAATCACAGAGTAGTAACACTTTGCCACGTGGGTCTGTAGCACTTCGGATGCAAAGGTCTGGCAAAGTATGACAGAATGACTCAGGAGTGAGGCAGGAAAATAACCAAAAGCATGACAGAAAGCGTCAGGCTTGGCCAAGGAGATGAGGCAGCAAATTGTATGGGGAGAGGAAAATTACACATGGCATTGAAGAAGGGTTTGCACCCCTACTGCAGCTGGGGTGCCCCAAAGCCTGCCTATTTCTGGCCTCCTTCTTGCCCATAAATCAACAGGAACTCTGCTGAAAATCAGAGAGCCATGATCATAAAAAAAGTGATAAATACCACCACTAGCAAGGAGTAATGCAAGCTGATTTTATTCATTGCTTCCATCCACAGTCCCTGGCTCTGCAGGGCATTCTCTGGATGCCCTGGGATCAATACCCAGTGCATGAGCTGCTTTAACCTGGAACAGCAAAGCTCTGTGTTCCTGTCACTGTGATTTCTGCATTCCAGTTTTAATCTTGCCCTATGTCCTCCCTCCTCTGCTAATAAAGTCCTGTGTCCCCTCTGCAGCACCGTGACAAATCTTCATTGAATTTAAAATGCTCCCGGATTTCATAATCACTGACAAATAGCAAAACACCTAATTTCCTTTTACTCCCCCACAAAATCTAATTCTCTGAAAACTCCTGCCTTTATCAGCAACATCAAAGCCGAAGTTTATTCCTCAAGGCCTTAGAACTTGGCCTTTAATCACAGGTTTAGCTAAATACCATGCACGATGCAAAACAAAACGAGCCTCAAGTGCAAGTGTGTCATTTGCAATCCCAGCTGATTAATCAGCCCGTTGTTCTTGTAAATGAATGTTAATTGCCACTTGCAGATCCAAACATTGAATGCCTTAAATCCTGAGCTGGGAATTGCCCCCTCCTCTGGCTGAACCCACCCGAGGGCAGGGGGCTCTCACAGGAGAGGGGCAGTTAGTGCACAGGTGCAGCTAATCAGCCTCATTAGAGCTAATGAGCCTCGTTACTGCCCCACCTGTGCTGGAACCAA